>OZ026518.1:51296990-51659490 GCA_964019695.1 Loripinus fragilis
TGAGAATCTATCATTGCTGTCCAGTGTATGAGATATTCCAACCCGAGCTGGTCAGTGTAGACAGGGATATTTCAACCCTCGGGTTGGAATGCGAGGGTTGGAATGTCCCTGTCTACACTGAACAGCAATGATTGATTCTTTTTCTCACATACCAACATACTTTGCAGACACAATATCTATTTACATTAAGAGCATCCCTGTATCAGTCTGACCTTGTTGACCTGATGATGTAATGCAGTGACGTAATATAGTGACACAAGTGAGTGGCATGCTTATCCCACATGGCTAGTAAGCACGAACCGTGTGAGTTAAAGTTTGCCATGGTTCAGAAGACTGGCAACTGGTCAGTCCTGTCTTACAAGCTTCGGTATGTGAGAAAATAATTTCTATTTCTCCATGTACGTATTATACTGTAAATTTCGAAATTTTCGCGAGAATTTTATTTTTGCGAATAGTGTTAAAAAATATTTGCCACGTTTGCATTATTTACCTGCATAATAAAGGACAGTGTTTTCTCCATTTAGCACGGGTTTTATTTTCGTGCGACTTCAGGAAAATAAAACTTTTCGAAAATTTCCGAATTTACAGTAAGTATCTATCCTGGGTGTAAGGCACCTTATAAGGGGGCAGTCTGAGCATACTAAAGGAAAAAGATATACACTATCATGTGTTGCATCTGAGAGTGATATAACCCCATGTATTAAAATCACTATTAAAACCACTAGTGGTTTACATATTCAGTAATAATATGTAATGTCATCAATCACTTCAAATTTTTAGCATATTCAGTCCTGGCTCGTGAGGAGATGATGTTTAACAAGAGGGCCCTTGGGCCCTGGGTCGCTCACCTGAGAATGACTGATCAGTGGAGTGGAACCATTTGTGAAATTTTGGTAGGGTGCATCATGAGGAACAATTCTGTGAATTTTTTTTTGAATTTGGGTCAGTGGTTCAGGAGATGTCGTTTAAAAGATTTCTTATCTGGAGCTTTGGCAGTCCTCTTGTTTGGTGCAGCTGAACCATTTATGCAATTTTGAAAAATGGCATCATGGGGAATATTCATGTGAAGTTATATGGGATTTGGACCAGTGGTTCAAAAGAAGATGTTGATTAAAGACATTTCTTATCTAGAGCTCTGACCACCCCTTTGTTCAGCAGACCCAAAACATTTGTGCAATTTTGGAAGAAGGTATTATGCGGAACAATTCTGTGAAATTATTTTAAATTTGGACCAGTGTTCAGGAGGAAGTGCCCGTCAAAGGTATTTCTTAACGGGATATCTGGCAGCCCTTTTGTTCAGCATAGAGTAACCATTTGTGCAAATTTGTTAGAGGGTATTATGATGAACAATTCTGTGAAATGTATTTGAATTTGGGCCAGTGGTTCAGGAGCAGATGTTGTTTAAAAGATTTCTTATCTGGAGCTCTGGCAACCCTCCTGTTAAGTGGAGCAGAACCATTTATGCAATTTTGAAAGAGGATCTCATGGGGAATATTCATGTGAAGTTATGTGAAATTTGGACCAGTGGTTCCGGGGGTTCAGGAGGAGATGTCGTTTAAAGACATTTCTTATCTGGAGCTCTGGCAGCCTTTTTGTTATGCGGAGCTGAAACATTTGTGCAATTTTGGTAGAGAGTATCAAGAGGAACAATTCTGTGAAATTATTTTGATTTTGGACCAGTGTTTCAGGAGGAGATGCGTTTTAAAGATATTTCTTATCTGGAGCTCTGGTGGCCCTTATGTTCAGGGGAGCAGAACCATTTGTGCAATTTTGTTAGAAGGCATCATGAGGAACAATTCTGTGAAATAATTTTGAATTTGGACCAGTGGTTCAGGAGGAGAAGTTGTTTCAAGATATTTCTTATCTGGAGCTCTGGAAGCCCTTTTGATCAGCGTAGTGAAACCATTTGTGCAATTTTAGTAAAGGGTATCATGAGGAACAATTCAGTGAAATTATTTTGAATTTGGATCAGTGGTTTAGGAGGAGATGCGTTTTAAAGATATTTCTTATCTGGAGCTCTGGCAACTATTTGTTCAGCCAAGAGAAACCATTTGTACAATTTTGGTAGAAGGCATCACGAGGAACAATTCTGTGAAATTATTTTGAATTTGGACCAGTGGTTCAAGAGGAGATGTCGTTTAAAGATATTTCTTATCTGGAGCTCTGGCAACCCTACTGTTCAGTGGAGCGGAACCATTTTTGCAATTTTGAAAGAGGGCATCATGGGGAACATTCATGTGAAGTTATATGAAATTAGGACCAGTGGTTAAGGAGGAGATGTCGTTTAAAGAAAAAGTTAACAGATGGTCAGACGGACGGATGACGGACAAAGACCGATCACAATAGCTCACCAGGTGAGCTAAAAACAAATCTATATTTAGCTCTAGCAGCATCATTTTGAGTAATATTTCCATGAAATTATTTTGAATTTGGGCAGGTTGTTTTGGTAGAGGAAATTATGAGGAACATTTCTGTGAAATTATTTTGAATTTGAACCATGAATTCAGGAGATGCCGTTTAAAGGCGTACAAAGAGATGGTTGTTTTTGGCACCCAAAACATACGCTAAAAATTATAATAAAGAAATAATACGAGGATGGGATCAAAAGTAATGCCACTGGCTAATTTTCACCGCAACTGTTGGCGGGAAGATAAAACCCATGCCTTGTATGTGTTCTCCATTCTCTCACCTTTCAATCGATGTATCAACTGCACATTTAGACACAATATCTCTCGTGAAAATTACTTTTGCACAAACCCTACTCATAGGCGGTTAAGCAAAATGGTTGGGAAAAGCGTTGAAAATGAGATCGAAATCAGGGCTGAGATTAAGACTTGCGCATTACTTAGAAGAGGTTCAACGGGCATTTATGCTGACATATGTACTGTTTATGTTAGTAATTCAATGTCATTTTCCACAGTTTGCAGACAGGTTAGGGATTTCAGTGCAGGCGTAGGGTCTGTTACAAGTGCTCCAAAATATTGTAGATCTAAATCTGCAAGTAGTCCAAAGATTGTTATAAAAAATTATATAGTAAAATCAGACGCAAAGATATACTTCTCAGCAGATTGCGGACATGGTTGGCATTTCAAAAGCATTTGCACTGCGCTTTTGGCGAAATATTTTGCAAATGAAGAAGGAAAGCACTTGGTGGGCCCCACGTTTGCTCAATGAGGAGCAAAAATACACACATGTTAAGACGGCACGCAAACTGTTAAAACGATTTCCAAGATATGATCAGAAATTATTTATGAATGTAGTAACATATGATGAGTCTTGGATGCACTATTTCGAACCGCATCGAAAAATAAGTAATCGAGTATGGCTTACCAAAATGCAAAAAGGCCTTGTATTGCCAAAAGGATTACCAGTGTAAAAAAGGTTATGTATGCCATATTTTTCACTCCTAACGGACTAGCAATACAAGTCTCTATACCCAAAGGCAAGTCAATGAATACATGGTTTTACAGGAACAAAGTTCTTAGAAAATTTGTCAAATTCTACCAGAAATGTTGACCGAAGATAGGCATCTGTGGTATTTATTTGTAACATGACAATGCCTCAAGTCACAAGGCCGGAAGTGTGGCGTCGCTTTTGGAAAGAACAGGGGGTCTATGTTCTAGAACATTCACCCTATTCCCCTGATCTAGTCCCCTGTGACTTTTTTTCTCTTCCCTCGTCTCAAGAAAAATCTTGCTGGCAGAAATATACCTCCCGCCAAAAGTTAGGTGTCTCCATATTAAACCTCCTTAGAGGTATACCCCAAAAAGACTATGAGAAAGTCTTCAATGCTTGAATTAAAAATTTGAAAATTTGTGTATCTGTGAAGGGATGGTATTTTGACAATTTGAAATAAACAAAAATGCAATCCCACCTTTAGTTGTCATTAAACATCATTGGTTGCAGTACTTTTGATCCCGCCCTCGTATACAATTTTACGCTGACAAATTTTGTTTATCTAAACCTGTGTTACCTTTATAGCCAGAGCCCATAGGTGGTTTCTGAGGTTGTTGTGGTTGTTGTTTCTGTTGTAGGCCTATAGGGGTCTTGTTGGCTGACGATCCAAAACTACCTGTAACAGCAATGCCATGGGTTTAAGTTCAAAATTTTCCATAATCCTTAAATTCAAATTTAAAACTTGGAGTATGCCTACAAAATGTTATCAATGACCAATTATCTTAGATAAACTGAAATCTATCCCATTTAAGCCGAATGGAGTTTTCAGCTCATATTAATTTGACCAGTCCATGTCTGTTTTAAGTGTTGTTGGGTGGTATTTTTCAAATTTTGATAGAATATTCTGTGAGCAAACAGTGGAGACCCTGATCAGATGTCATGTTCTGTGGTCTGCTCTGTTTGCCTATGTCCCTAAAAAGGACTAGGCTTATATCAGTTAACTAGTATTGTTTCCAAAGAAAACAGACATCCTCCAACCAAACACATTCAAAAGCTCTGTTTTGAAATTTGAAAATTAGGCAAAGTCAGCAAAAGCTAATGCCCCAATGCTATGTACATGCAAACTTGGTGATGGGATCCGTACCAAATACAATATGGGAGTGGGATTTTGTGTATTGTTTTGTCATGTGCTGGCCCTAATGATATTTCAACCCTTTGTAATCTGATGGATTCTTCCACCTGATATGATACAATAAACTTGAGATGGTCCATTGTATATATCTAGGGGTGTCAGGTTATAATTTAAAAAATATATTGTATTCTTTTGTCTGAAGATCTTTTTTAGCTTTTCAAACAGTGTAGGCCCTGATGAAATGCAGCATTATGCTGCATTTCATCTGGGTCCTCACTGTTTGCAAAAGAACTTGTTTAGGGGTTTCCCGAATACAAAGGGTTAAAAGGACATTTCAAAATAGCCATTCATTTTCAAGCACTTTTTTTCAATCCATTAACTTACTAGTGTTGTCTGTTGATAGCCTTTGCAAACAATTTGGACCCAGATAAGGCCCGAAAAAATGTTGGGCCTGATCTGACAGCATTCCTGTAAGAATTTTTGAAAAAGTTGAGTTTGAAAAAATCAGCAGACAACAAACAAGCATGCAAAATTACCCAGTAGGCAAAGAGTTAAAAACTCAACCATTTCCTGGCCTTTAGTTAAGAGTGCGTACCAAAAAATTCATTTTCTTATTTCTCAACCAAATCATATGTTGAGGGTACTCAAAAGAACCGTCTCAATGAGACGGTACTTTTGAGCACCCAAAACATATGTTCAAACTGATGGATTAGAAAATATTTAAAATTTTAAGCTAAAAAATTTTGTTTATCTAAAACCTATGGTTTCTTACCGAAATCTGCAAATGGATCTACTTTTCCACCTCCTTGATTCTTCATGCCTTGGGTTTGTCCCATAATGCCCGCTCCCTGAAAACCACCACTGCTATTCCTCGGCATGTTACTACTTCCTCCCATAGGCTGGAATGTTCCACTACCAGTTTTAGGGATGTTGGCACCACCCATCTGGAATGTTCCCGCTGCTCCCATTTGTTGGAATGCTCCACTGTTGTTCCTAGGAATGTCATTTCCACCCATTTGGAATGATCCACTACCACCGGCTATATTGGAAGATGAACTATTTCTTGAAATATTTGGACTACTGTTAAGACCTGTCACATGAGAATCCCAGCTTCCCATAAGATCCCCACCACTCGTAGGCTCATTATTCTGTGCTCCGGAACTTAAACCACTACCGAAGAAATCTGAGTCCGACTTTGCCCCACTAGAACTGAATGGATCAAATGAATTAAATTGATTTTGTTCTTTAGTTTGTGAAACACTCACACTAGGTGGTTCCTGTTTACTGGCCGCAAAAGATTGAAATGGATCAAATGTGTTACCATCTGAGGCAAACATGTCATTAAATTTTGAGTCATCTTGTACATTCATATTAGCTGTACCACTCAATAAATCTGCATTTGATGGATCTTTCTCCATTGTGAGTAAGTCATCATTATGTGCTTTGTTATTGACACCGGTGTCATTATTCATATTAAAGAAGTCTACAACTTCAGTCTTAGTTTCTTCATCAAACATATTGCTTTCTGACTTAGATACATGAACAGGTTTAGGTGATAACAAATTGCCACTCGCTCCCACTTGACCTGAATTTAGATCAGTGTTAGTGACATGATCCGAAGTTCTCAGAGATGAAAACATATCATCATCATCACTGTCATTTCCTAGTAAACTTTCTTCAGCTTCAGTCGGAAGCTTGATTTCTTGGACTGGTTCTGTAACTTCAGTCACAGGTGTACCGCCATTCTGCATGGCATCCTGTGACCAGTCTAAAGTGGCAAAGAAGTTACTTGAGCCAACAGGTCCAACAGGTTTGTTCTCTTGTTTAGGTGCCTGAGGCGGGGCTGGTTTTGGTTCAGTAGATTGTTCCTGTTGGTTTCTATCTGCTGCTTGTCTGTCATCACCATTTGGAATGTGTTGTGGGCTATCATTGGAACTTTGACTAGAGGATCTGTTGAGTCTTGTCTTGGCTCTTTCTGACAAACCTGCAATACATAGAGGATTTTACATGAGTGCTCATATTTCATTGAATTTATTAAATTTATTAATCTCGTGAAAAGAGATAAAATGCCAGGCTTGTCAAGCATTTTTCTCTTTATTGCAATGAGTTTAATATATTCAATAATACAAGTGCACGAATGTTAGATTCTATTTATCATATGACATTAAGATTACTTTGAAGTCTCATTTCTGTTGTAAAAACGTTATACTTTTGTCATTATGTATGTAACGTTGTTATGGACGTCCTAACATTTCCTGAAAATATGTAAACCACTAGTGGTTTATCGATTTTACTGCATGATGTTATTTCACTCCCAGACGCGACGTCATATGATAAAATTAAGGTATAGCGGTTGCAAACATTTTTGCTACATTTGGCACTTAAAGTCGTATACTTTGTCATCTGTTGTTGCATTTTGGAAGACACTGTAGCAGTGTAGTCTATTGTTAACCCTTTGTATACTAATAGATACTTTCTTCTAGTTTGATACAATAATCTCGGGATAGTCCATCGTATATATCTAGGGGTGTCAGGTTATAATTTTAAAAAAAACATTGTATTCTTTTGTCTCAAGATCTTTTTTTACCTTGTCAAATAATGTAGACCCTGATGAAATGCAGCAGTATGCTGCATTTCATCTGGGTCTTCCCTGTTTGCAAAAGTATGTCTTTAAGGGTATCCCAAATACAAAAGGTTATAGTCTTATGGAGTTGGGCCACAGCTTAAAGTCTCATTTGAAAGACTGTTATTTGAATTGACAGGGACCGCAGGAATTCAGATATGTTTGGATGCTTTCATTCCGCATAGCTGTATGACCGAATTTTACAACTTCAACTTCGCATTTTGGTTAAGTAGTTGGAACATTTGTCTCAGCATTTAAAAAAATAAGCTGCTTGAATAATTGACCTGAGCGCATATATGCCTGAAAGATCTAAGAATGCAGAAAAGAAAAGGAAACCATAACATCTAACAACACTGAAAATAATGGTTGAATGTAAATTAGCAATCTACAGCCTGCAAAATTCGTCTTTTATAAGAATTGTTATTTTTGCTATAACCCCAATAATTACCCCATTTAACAACATCAAACATGACGACAACTATCTGACAGCCTCAATTATAGACACCAATTACTCAATTAAGAATCATTACATAAGTGTGACAATATCCTGTAGCAAACAAACATGTGAAGTCACTTGGGCGTGTAACAATCAAACTCGCCTGCACAAAGAAATTGTGATCAACATGCATGACCTCAATATTGGTAGTTTGGACTTCGAATTTTGAAGGGGATTTTAATAGCCATTTCTTTAAAAGGGACCGAGGAATCTCTTTGAAAAATCAATGTTTCTGAAAAATTGAAATTCGAAAAATCGGTAGTGTTTTTGCAATAAATAATAGTGAAATAATTCGGAACCGTCAGTCGTCTTCGCAAATCCCTTAGTTTAGAAAAATTGACTTTCGAATTTACGAGATTCTTCTGTAGTCACTCATATTCTATACTCTTTTGCAATTACTTTTTCACTAATGTTCTATAAACTATTACATGTACAGTAAAACCTGTCTTAAGTGGCCACTCAAAAATAGCCAAAACAAAGGTCTTTATGGCAAATGGTAGTTAAATGAAGGTCGAAAGTATTCCAGAATGCTCCCTTTGGAGCATTCTGCAATACTTTTGACCTGCATTAAGCCATAATCGGTCTGAAAACCCAATTTTTGGTCTTTTTTTAGTGTCCCCTTAAGACAGGTTTTACTGTTCTTACCATAATCAGCAACAATTTCATGCAGCTCATCTTTACTTGAGAACAAGATTTTAGGGGACATTTTATTGACATCAAACTTGTCCCAGGGATACTTCTTCTCAGGGGGTCTGTCTTTAGGGGACACTTTAAAATTTAACATCACTGTAAATCTTTCAGGATATTTATCTGCTGTATCCAACTGGTCCAGGTCAAATCTACAGGTAAAGAAAACTTGGTGAATGAGAAAAAAGAGTCAATAAGATACCCCCGCATAGTAACATAGGTCCAGTTAAGCAAAATTTTTGAGCCTAAAAATACAATTATTTTCTTACCCTGCAATCTAAACACATGTTTGGGTGCTCAAAAGAACCATCTCATTGAGACGGTTCTTTTGAGTACCCACAACATATGTTTTGGTTGAGAAATAAGAAAAACAATTTTCAGTTACGCATATTTATCTAGAGGCCTGCAGTAAGGGTATGTGAAAAAAAAATAGCTTAGGCATTGGCAAGTGATGGTTCAAACCAGCAGACCTTGGTTTTGAAAACTAGGTTTCAGTAGAACTTGCGCAAATGATCTTTGGCAATCTGCAACATTTGGTAAAATAAAATGCACAGAAAATATCACACCTGAAAGTTCTTCTCATAGCAGAATTTTGTTTGCACCAAACTCCTTCATGCATATGTTTAATATGTCTACATTGTGTAGGTGAAGTATTTTATTAATTCAGCAAAAGCTGTGGTAGGAGTTGATCGGCCTGTGAAGGTACTATATCTATGCATATATAATTATACAGGATAATTGTCTCAGTTATCATAGCTGTATTTTGTAAAATATTTTTTTTGCACAAAACTCCTTCATGCATATGTTATATATGTCTACATTGTGTAGATGAAGTATTTTATCAATTCAGCAAAAGCTGCGGTAGGAGTTATTCTGCCCACAAAGGCACTATCTATGCATCTGTCAGCTTCTTCAGACATAATGACAACACCTACAAAAGTGTTGTTATTTTTTAGTTGAAAAAAATGTGTTTAATTCAGACAATCATGATAAACACCAATATGTAACCCTACTCACTGTGTATATTTGATCCCTAGTTTTTCTGGGTTGATAAAGCCGCTATGGAGTTGTATTTGAAACATCTTAATAGAGGTGATCTGAAAAAACATTTGAGCCGTGACATGTGATTTCCATCAATGTGGCATTTTGACAAGTGTAGACTCAGAACAGCCTGTGCAGCTTCCTTTTAAGCTTAGCAACTCCAAATGCTGTTCAGCCAGTAGCTCAACACTATTAGAATATTCAAGCAACTAGCAAAGGTTCTGATCAGACTGCGTATATGCGCAGGCTGATCTGAGCCTTTGCTGGTCGCACATACCACATTGTTGGATATCTCATGTCGCGGCTCATTTTTATATTGCAGTAAATGTTCTAAAATTTTGAACACTTCTCTATATGTTGGTTGTAAGGGATGGAATTCACAAAATGCTTATCAGAATAGCAAACAGGGAAGACCCTGATCAGACTGCTTCTTTAGAAGCAGTCTGATCTGAGTCTACCCTGTTTGTCTAGGCCTTTTTGACAGACATCTAGTGTTTGAAATTTGATAACATTCACCGCATTTGTTTGAGTTGATTCTTTATGTCCCAGTCAACAATTTTCAGTCATGTTTGGCATTTCCTGGGTTGAACCAGTACTAAGCAGAAGATAAAGTGTTTTGCTCAGTGCCTCTGGTTGTGGATCCATTCCTGGTCAGATGGCTTCAAATGAAACAGATCTACACTATTTTTTAAGAGGGTATAGATTTTGTTTTATTAATTTGGTTCTTTATGCCCCAGTCAACAATTTTTCAGTCATATCAGGACAGGTCTTCCTAGGTTGAACCAATACTAAGTAGCGGATAAGTTCTTGCTCAAGGACACACCACAGTGACTCCTCCTGCAGTGAGGCTTGAACCAGCAACCCTTCCATCCCCAGTCTAACGCTCTACCAACTGAGCCATTGTACTCTGCAAAGGTGTATATATTTTTGAAAAGTTACGTTCATAGTGCTAGGTTCAATACAGGAAGAGTAAAACAAAATCAACTTTTCTGGTAAGTATTAAAAAGTTTTTTATTGACTGTATTAAATTTTCACTCTCAGAGGGTTCAAGCTGGGCCATGCGAAAAAGAGATAAAATGCTCAGCTAGCCTTGCATTGTATCTCTTTTCCTCAACTCGCTTAATAAATTCAATAATACTTGAGCATGAATGTTAGATTTTATTTATCACATGACATTAAAATTACTTAAAAATCACATTTTGGGGTGAAAACATCAAGATTTTGCCATCTTTTACGAAACGTTACAATGGACGTCATTACGTTAAACACTAATCTGTAAACCACTCGTGGTTTATCAATTTTATTGCATGGTGTTATTTCACTCCCAGATGTGACGTCATGTGATAAATAACACTCTACATCTGAGCCTGAAGAGCAAATAGTGCAGGTCATGATTCCTTGTGATCTAATTAAGGTGGGTCAACTCTGTTTTGCTAAGTATCTGTTTACCGTAAGTATTTTCAGTCATAAGAGGGTTATCAACATATAAGTTAAACTTTAATTTTTAAAATTAAGCATTAGAAAAGCAAATTTCTCAAAGTAAGGTTAGTCAATGCCAGATTCTTTTTTACTGTTTTAGACTTTTTAACATGACATTTTCGTGTTGGTATTTTTAATAAATACACTCTTCCCCAATTGTTATTCAATTAACTTGAAGGGTTCCAGTTGTTAGCAAGTATTTACAGGCAGTATGGAAAACAGTGTAGACCTCGCTCAGCTGGCTTCTCAGTACTAATATCCTTGGAAATACAAACAATATTTTGTATATTCCGGGAAAAGCAAAACTTTGAAATTCACTTCTCCAGTAAATAACTGATTCCTTTTTAAATCCTAAGCAATGTGAAGATTCATTAAATATTGTTTCATTGAAGCAACATGGATAAAGCTTTTCAAAACATTTATGTTTGAACAACAACAGAATTGTTTTATTGAAGCAATATGGGTAAAGCAAGTCAACAAAGTTTCAAAACTTTTATGTTTAGATATCAACAGAATCAAGGGTGGAGACTAGGCCTGTAAAATATATTCAAACCCCTCGGTACCAAAGACTGTGATTTCAATAAAGACCCCGATACTGTTACTGTATGCTTTCTTTTGGATTTTGGTTTTGTGATGTTGCTCTTTGTGTCCTACCTAATTTGTTTGATTTGATTCTTTACATCCTAGAAAATAATCTTTCAGTTATGACAGGACGGTTCTTCCTGGGTTGAACCAGTACTAAGCAAGGATTAATGTGTCTTGCTCAAGGACACAACGCAGTGACGCCAGTGAGGCTCGAACCCGCTGCCCTTCGGTCTTGAGTCAAGCACTCTACCGCTGAGCCCCTGTGCTCCCTGTGTCCTACCTAAGAATATGTACTATTAAGGTGTGAAATCTCACTTTGTTCTTTGAGGAAGAGAGGGCTGGTTGCTCTGCTAATTGCTTTCTTGTTCTTATGTATGTGTCTTTGTTTGTCTTTGTTCTAGTGTCTCTTCCTCATGGTGCCATGGGTTGGTCTGTGATTGTGGTATTTCCTGGTCATATTCACTTGTTTTAAGCTTATTTTACCATTCTAGTGTCAGAAATTAAGATCTGAACCACTCTGTATTACCAGATATTAAAGCATTAATTAATCAGAAGTCACAGCGGCCTTTTCCCTCGTTAATTTGTGTTATTCATTCTTAAACTTTCACAAGGAAAGGTGGATATGTAATGGAGACAACCTCAGCAAATTACAATTTGTTTTCTTGCGTTAAAGGCTCATTTTCAAGTAAGACATGCTGTATTTGACCCAATAAGCACACTGTGCGCATAACTTTCTCAAATTCTATACCCTCTTTCGAACACAGTGTAGAATCAAATCAGCTGGCATCTGATGAAGCCAGCTGAACAGGATTTAAACGTTTCATCTGCCTGATGAATCCATATTAACTCTTTGTTTACTCAGGTAATTTTTCATGCTTTTTGTTGTCTGGTGATTTTTTTTTCAAAATTAACTTTTCTTCAAAATTCTTTCAGGAACACCATCAGAGTGTCAAACAGTTTTAATCCAGATCAGGCTCAAAGTTTTGTACGGCCTGATCAGGGTCCAAACTGTTTGCAAAGTTATCAGCAGACAACACCAGTAGATAAAGAGTTAATTCATTTGTATTCACTATTCATAATGGGGAAAATTGAGGTCTTGGCCATTCCGTGTGTAACAGATTTAAAAATGGTTTTCTCTAGCAAATCCTTCCTTTTAAAAGTAGATTCTTTGAGAAGAGGTAAAACTTCAGTTGTCTCCCCATCAGAAGTACCCATTTCCCTGATTAGTTCTTTTATTACCTGTCCTTCAGGGAGACACAACTGTGCATAAAAACAATTAAGCAAATTTCAATATATTAGAAGTATTTTCTTTTACTCAAAAGTCAATTCAGCCTGGTCACAGAAACTTTCTGACTTTGTCCTAAGCAATCAAGGCAAAAAGTAAAAAAAACAACTGAACTTTCTCTTACCCGATTGATGCATAAAATGGTCCTACTATAAACTTTTGGCAACCCTTACCATGCTGGATGTATGTACTACACTCCGCCCAATTCTTTATCCAACTTAATTGAAGGATTCCAAGATAGGAAAACAATATGGATCATGATAAACCAGATGATCGAGATCTACACTGTTTTCAGAACAAGATGTAGGTTTAGCATGGAAAGGGTTTATAATTTGAAGCTGAAAACTGTTTTATTTCTTTTCTGCTTGAAATAATGCTTGACATCCCAGTTAAATAATTTTCAGTCGTGTCCGGAAATTTCCTGGTTTGAACCTATACTAAGTAGAAGATAAAACACTTTGCTCAAGGCCACAATACAGTGCCTCCAGTGAGGCTTGATCCAACACCCCTCGATCTCAATACAAGCACTTACCACTGAGCCACTACATAAAAAACTAAGTCAA
Organism: Loripinus fragilis; assembly: GCA_964019695.1. NCBI lineage: Eukaryota > Metazoa > Mollusca > Bivalvia > Lucinida > Lucinidae > Loripinus > Loripinus fragilis. Next base: position 51,310,278 of record OZ026518.1, read on the forward strand.
CCTTTTCATTTAATAACAAGTGGCAGGAGGCGAAATTGCTGTCTACTTTCTAGCAAATGTTACACTTTCAATCTGCCTTTTACTTGGTTTTCAGCCCCTACTTTAAAAGTTACTGAAAATGCCAACGCTAAAATGTTATTATTCTCCATTTTTAACAAGTGTCTAAATGCGCAAAATGCTTGTCAGAACAGTGAAGATCCTGATCAGACTGCTCATTCAGGAAAAGGAACTGTCGAAGAAATTAAAGTTCTATTTTTAGACATTATTTTGTTGCATTGCCAACCTGATAATCAACTTTTGACAAAATATAGTCCCAAAACTATGTTTAATTCCATGTCATTCCAATGTAAGTCATTATTATTCCAATCCCTAAACTTCAAAGACAAAATTGGCTGCTCACCAAGTATCAAGTCATTGTCATTTTTTATCATTGCGTGGCCAGGGTTATTTTACTCAGTAGTTTCTTATGAACTCTTTGTAAAAATGTTCCTTGAATCACCTAAATGAGAGACCTTACCTTGTCTTTCCTCCAGATCCAGTTATAAGCCAGATTAGAAAACATTTAATTGCAATTATATTCTTACCTATCAGCTTTAATATATGCTTTGGGTGCTCAAAAGAATGAAAAACATCAAAAACAATAATTACACACTCCTATCTGGCGGTCAGGCAGTAGAAAGACAGTTTACCTTTCCTTGTATTTTTCCTCCAAAAGTTGATCTGGCATGATAAACCATGATAGTTATATCTCCTGTTGCAGAAATATTCAGTGGAATAGTAGCTTTGCCCTCCGACTCAACAAAACCTCTGTAATATATATAACTGTGTTTTAAGAGAAAAGTGAACCCAACATACACATTTTAAAAACATGGCTTTGGTGGTCATTAGTTAAAATAGGCAGACTACTTAAAAATACAGTCTTAACACATATAAGCCTAGCATCCTTTTTGTGGGACAATGGCAAACAGTGCAGACCCTGATCAAAATGCAGCATCTGATGAGCATCTCCACTGTTTGCTTACAAGATATTCTATTGAAATTGAGTAAAGATGAAAAATACCACCCTAACAACGGTGTACGACAAAACATAGAAAGACAAAAGAGAGAAATGACATTTAATAGATGCGTCAAAACATAGAAGCGACATTAAATAGAGCGATGAATAATAGAACGACCAATAATAGAACAATAAGTGTGAAAAACTATAATTAGTTGACCGCTTGGCGATTGCTATGCGTCGTTTAACAGTCGCTCACTCAACCAAGCTATCCACCATCTATTTGGTCTGTTAGGAAGACTGGCACCGACGAATAAGCTCAATTCTGGGTCAGGCTTACTCAAATATTTGAATTTTTTGGAATTTCTCAAGGGAGAGCAATCCAACACTGAGTCGAGGAAACAAGCTCTGAGAAATGAGTTGTGTCCGAGTCTGAGTTAGGAACCAATAACGGACAGTCATGTACATGTATGGAGTACCTGATGGGCTTGGCCCACAACGTTACGTGATAACTTATCGCAAAACGAAACTACATGTAGCAGTGATAGGCTACTGCACTTTTATGCTTTATTGGTCGCTAAATTAATCAATGTTAGCTAGGCCTACCTTAAATATCCAAAAATGCATTGTTGTCGCAAAATTGATGGAAATAAATTTTCAGTGTTTCTGAAATTTTTCGACGTTATTTCAGAGTTTTTTCGATCTTTTTTCGATGTTTTTTTTCTATGTTTTGTCTTTCTATATTATGTCTTTTCTATATTTTTGCTTTTCTATGTTTTGTCGTTCTATGTTTTGTCATAGACCCCCCTAACAACCCTTAAAATGGAAATGGACTGGTCCAATTTATAATAGTGGAAAATTCCATTTGTCTTAAATGGGTTAATAAAGAACACTTGAGCGTCAACCTGATAAAACCGACAATGTGGCTGTGTGTCATGAGTAGACTGAGATCAGCCTAGGCATCAGTTCAGTCTGATCGGAGTCTTTGCTGTCTGCATGAAGAAAGCTTTGATCCATAGTTACCCACTAAGTGCACAGCCAAGACTCTGATCAGTCTGGGCAGATGTATCTGCTTATCCTAATCTTTGCTGGTGTACATTCATTGTGTTTGTTTTGTCAAGTCATGGCTCACTTATGGGACATGGGTACTCAAAAGTACTGTCTCACTGAGACTGTTCATTAATGTACCCAGAGCCTATTGTTTGATAGGAAATAACAAAACCTAGAAATTGTGTTTGTGAAACAGTCTACCACAATAATTTTCTTGTCCATGAGGGTGGTAGTCTTTTAATTCAAAAAGGGACATAACTCAGGTAATATTCTTTTGAATTTCTTAACCCATATAAGTATAGCGTCCTTTTTGTGGGACATATGCTAACAGTGCAGACCCTGATCATATGCCCCAGAATGGGGCATCTGATCCGGTTCTCAACTGTTAGCTTACATAATGTTCTATTAAAATTTGAATAACAATGAAATGTACCACCAAACAACCCTTAAAACGGAAATTGACTGGTCCATTTAATAAGAGTGGGAAATTCTATTCATACTTAATTGGGTAGAAAATTAATCAGGTATTCCACTCATCATCAACTTTTATTAGCTTACTAAGCTTGAAGGCTGTAGCTCTTATAGTCTACCAGATATCTTGCTCACATGAAATGCACGATGGATGAAAGAATGGACAAGAGGATAAGCTAACAGCAATATATGTCTGCCTCTTTTTTTTCAAATTTGGGGCAAAAGAAACTTCCGTGATCTGAATCCAGTGTATTCCAAATTAACTTCGACTTAAGCAGCACCAGATTTGAGTTTACAAGTATGGAATTGTCCTTTTTGTATTTCATGGGGTTGCTGGTCAATTTTTTCTTAAAATGATGCATTTCTGTTCCTGAAGATGGTTTATATCTTAGCAAACAGTGTAGACCCTGATGAAATGGGGCCTTTGGCCGCATTTCATCTGGGTCTTCACTGTTTGCCAAAGTACCTGTTTACTGGTATCCAGAATAAAAAGGGTTAAAAAAATTACTTTATAACCAATGTTTGGTTGCAATATCGAGTTTACCTGATTTTTTCATATTCTGTAGATGTTTGGTTGCAATATCGAGTTTACCTGATTTTTTCATATTCTGTAGATGTTTGGTTGCAATAAAGAGTTTACCTGATTTTTTCATACTCTGTAGATGTTTGGTTGCAATAAAGAGTTTACCTGATTTTTTCATACTCTGTAGATGTTTGGTTGCAATAAAGAGTTTACCTGATTTTTTCATACTCTGTAGATGTTTGGTTGCAATAAAGAGTTTACCTGATTTTTTCATATTCTGTAGATGTTTGGTTGCAATAAAGAGTTTACCTGATTTTTTCGTATTCTGTAGATGTTTGGTTGCAATAAAGAGTTTACCTGATTTTTTCATATTCTGTAGATGTTTGGTTGCAATAAAGAGTTTACCTGATTTTTTCATATTCTGTAGATGTTTGGTTGCAATAAAGAGTTTACCTGATTTTTTCATATTCTGTAGATGTTTGGTTGCAATAAAGAGTTTACCTGATTTTTTCATATTCTGTAGATGTTTGGTTGCAATAAAGAGTTTACCTGATTTTTTCATACTCTGTAGATGTTTGGTTGCAATAAAGAGTTTACCTGATTTTTTCATACTCTGTAGATGTTTGGTTGCAATATTGAGTTTACCTGATTTTTTCATATTCTGTAGATGTACTTAAGATTCTGTCTTCTCCCACAAACACTTCAGCAAATGGAGTACACCCATTTCTGTAATATAAGATTTAGAAAGTGCTTTTTTCAGGCTAAACAAAATGCAATGTAACAACAACCCAAATTAGGATATCTTTCTTAAACAATAAATTCACTATTAGTATTAATGATTTTTAAAAATATGATTTTTCCTTAGCAAGACTTCGGGAAGAATACATAGGTTAGAAATTTAAGATTATTTTCTCATGTTTTTCTTATTACATTGTATCTCCTATAAGAAACTTAGCCAGTGATGTGAGATAGATTTATCCCATAGTCAGTAAATTCCGGGATTATTCCATCTTTTCATCATTGACATATGAAAAAACATTTTAGAAATTTAGCAGTTTAAGAGTTAAGGAATGACTTTTCGAATATTTTAAAGAAAAGTACCAACATCTGATGGGCTGGCCCATCTCTATTCTGCGTTTACTCACTTCATTTTGTTAAATAAAGGTACAGGATACATGGTAATACTGCTAAGTAAGATTGGTCGGTTATGTGGTTTCATGGGTTCCTCTGCTACCATCTCAGATATATACTCTATGTACCTGAAAAATACCAAGTGAACATGATATTTACACTCTAGAGAATCAACTTGCTAAAATGTATTTTTAGCCCTTAATGTGCCAATCGCAACAAAAGTCGTCTGCTCTTCTCGTCTGCTGAAATGTTTAAGAAGCCTCTATGGCAAACAGTGTGGGCCCAGAACAGACTGCTCCTATAGGAGCAGTCTGTTCTGGGTACACATGGTTTGCTTCTACACTTAATCTCATCAGTAATGTTAAGCAATTATTTGCAGCGGACAACTTCAGCAGACAACATTTTCAGATGCATTTTTTTCTTGGCGCTTTAAGGGATAAGTTACAGTAAAACCTATATAAAACGGCCACTCAAAAATAGACAAAACAAATAACTTAATGACAAATGGTAGCTTAATGAAGGTCGAAAGTATTGCAGAATGCTCCCTTTGGAGCATTCTGCAATACTTTTGACCAGCATTAAGCCATAATATGTCTTGAAAACAAGTTTGTGGTCTTCTTGAGAGTGGCCCTTTAACACAAGTTTTACTGTATTTCATTCTTAGATAGTACGTAACTTATTACATAAAAACAGCCTGAAAGTATAAGCAGATTTAGGTGCTCATAAAGGCTTAGAAGGGAATAGCATCATTTACTTCAGAGCATTCACGGGCCTATGGCAGTTGATCCCTAGTCTATGAACATGCACTTTGTGCTCACTAGCTTAAAGCTACTATAATCTAAACTGCTCAACAAAAGTTTAGCACGGATAAATAAAAATTGATTGAAGTTATAAAATATCTGCTGAAATGATGGTTTGATATGTGATAAAGTTGAGGAAAGCAATTGGTGCGCTTTAATTGGATTTTTCTACATATTTCATTGCTTTGAACAAGAGAGGGGTCAAAAACGTGTTTCAACTGCATTATTGGAAATACAAAATTGATACAGCATCTGTTTATAAAGTCTTTTGTTTTCCAGCTTGTTCGAATCATCCATTCTGAAACGAAGAAAGGTCGTCTCCATTGATTTTTTTTTGTTTGATTTGATTCTTTACGTCCACTCAACAATCTTTCAGTTATGCGGGACGGTTCTTCCTGGGTTTAACCAGTACTAAGCTAGGATAAATGTGTCTTGCTCAAGGACCACAACGCAGTGACGCTCGTCTCCATTGAGCATTTGAAGCAAAAGTTGAGTCTTGAAAACAACGAACATCGTTGTTATAATGACGTTTACAAGTCAAAAACAGTAAATGTTTTCATTGTGTTGGCATGCTTAATCGAAAGAGTTTTCGTGTTTAAGAGGACGCCAAAAGAGAGACAATTAAGGGTAGAGCAAGTTTATAAAATTTTGTCCCTGGGTATTTAATTCATAAAAAAGAGACGTTAATCTGAAGTTGAGGCTAAATGTAGGCGGTAACGCTATCTAAAGAAGACGTTTTCAAAAGATCAACTATCAGTTTCCGGGTGCTTGTGCCACTCTAGCATCAAAATGATTACTTGGTTGCTTGATTCAGTTCTCTGAAAAGTCAAGAAAAGGAAAAATGCCATTTCAACGTCATAATGGAACGGTAAAACGTGGCATTAACGAGTATCAAACTTTGACTTTTTTAACGTTTTTCATCATTAAGAACCTTTTGCTTTACGTTAGAATAAAACTAGAAATGTGTCCATGGGACACGGATGCCCCTGCTTTTGCCAAATTCGCATAAATAGAGCATTGTCATTAACAAAGGGCCATAGCTCTGATAATAATCGGTGGATTTTATCTGTAATAGAACTTGACCTGTATTTTATGATACTATACATGTGTATGAAATATGAATCCAATACACCAATGTTTTCAAAAGATATCGCCCGGAAACCATTTTTCATATGGAGATCAAGGGCCATAACTCTGATAATAATTGGTTGATTTGATCCGTATTCAAACTTGACCTGTATTTTATGATTATATACCTTAGTGTGAAATATGAATCCAATTCACCAATGTATTCAAAAGATATCGCCCGGAAACCATTTTTCGTACCAAGATCAAGGGCCATAACTCTGATAATAATCAATGGACTTTATCCGTAATCGAACTGGACCTGTATTTTATGATTATATACCTGTGTATGAAATAGGAATCCAATACATCACTGTATTCAAAAGATATTGCCCAGAAACCATTTTACATACTGATATCAAGGGCCATAACTCTGATAATAATCAGTGGATTTTATCCGTTATCGAAATTGACCTGTATTTTATGATTGTAAACCTGTGTATGAAATATGAATCCAATTCACCAATGTATTCAAAAGATATCGCCCGGAAACCATTTTTCATTCGGAGATCAAGGGCCATCACTCTGATAATAATCCATGAATTTTATTTGTAATCGAACTTGGCCTGTATCTTATGATTATATACCTGTGTATGAAATAGGAATCCAATACATCACCGTATTCAAAAGATATTGCCCAGAAACCATTTTACATACTGATATCAAGGGCCATAACTCTGATAATAATCAGTGGATTTAATCTGTTATCGAAACTGATTTGTATTTTGTGATTGTATACCTGTGTATGAAATATGAATCCAATACACCGATGTATTCAAAAGATATCGCATGGAAACCATTTTTCGTAAGTATGGGACGAGACGTACGCACGGACAAGGGTGATGCTTTATGCCCCCCCCCCCCCATTATAAATGGCTGGGGCATAAAAAAATAATTTCTGATGTAGACGTGTATCCTTTACATGCCAAAGACATCAAATTTAACGTCGATCCACTGACACCTAAACAGAATACCTTTTGTCTAGCGGACACGAAAAAACATAAATTTCAAGATCCCCATACATGTTGATTACATCAAATAAAATGTTTCATGTCCATTCAAAGTGGGGCATCATATTAAAATCCTGGGGCATCATATTACAATCCGTGCTAACATTTTGTTGAGCAGTATATTTGCCAGCTACACTAATTCTTAGTAAATTCCTGAAAGAGTGGGTAATTATAAAAAGTTTTTCTTATTTCTCTACTAAAACATTGTGGGTACTCAAAAGAACCATCTCAATAGAGTATTCTTTTGAGCACTACAATTGGTAAAACCAATGGATAAGAAAATAACAATTTAACTGTTAAAAATGTCCGCTTATCTGGACCTATATGGGTCAAGTCTGGAATTATTCTTACCTTCTTTGAGCTGGACAGACCCCAGGTGAACATCTTCGATTACTAAACATGTGTAAAGCTTGTTGAGGGCCATCAAATAATCGACAGAACACGAGAAATGCCCCAACAACAGTGGCTGAGGCTGCCTTACCATCCTAAAATGAAAACAAGTATCTTATAAAAGAATAGATCTCCAGATAAGAGAATAGATCAAATGCACCATCTAAAATTGCAGAAACGGAATTTTCAAATTATGTTGATTTTTTAAGAGACCATAAAAGAATCATTTTAAGAGACCATAAAAGAATCATTCTCTCATGTGAATAATCTGCTGGTTGACAATTCTCATAAAATGGCTAGCCTCTTTTTAATATCAAAAACTTGATAAAAATGTCACAAAATTTACCATCTGCTTTGGTCGTGATGTTATTTTTTTTTAGATTTAGCCGTACTAGCACAAAGTCCAATGGGTGTGGATTTAACCCTTTCCATTCCAAACCCTTGATCACAAGTCCGGCATTCTACTCCTGAGCTAGTGTGATCCTGTACTGTGTCCTTATCAAGGTATATATTTAACCCTTTCCATCATGAATATTCGTGCTAGGCTCCACCCACTATGAATATTTCTATAAATTTTCATGTTGGTACACAGAACAAAGAAAATACTTGTCAGGTCCATCAGTGTAGGATCAAATATATCATATTTCCATAAGCAAACAGAGTAGACCCTGATCAGACAGCTCTTACAAGAGCTGCCTGATCTGGATCTGCTCTGTTTGCAAAAGTGTTTTAAAAAAAGCATCTCAATGAGGTAAAGGGTTAACTTACAAGGCAGTGAACAACACATATATTTTTCGGATTCTGTCTCAGCCACAGATGCATATTTTTACAGATGGCAAACAGATTGGCTAAACTTGGCGCCTTCCGTGGGATCCAGCCACACTCAGACACCTGAAACAGAGATAGGAATATGAAGATTTTGACCATAAACACTACACCTGGCTCCATTGTATAACACAGAAATTCATTTTTCCATGCCCAACAATGTAATTTCCATGACTATTTAATGCATGGCTTCCAACCTCCCCTTTTAGCGGCATCTTCACACCGCTGAGCAAAATTGCGGAAAACAGCAATAGTGATGTATTTAAATAAGCATGCTTGTAGACCATGCATGGATTTTAAAATAATTAATACTTGTAATCACCAGTAGCCAGAAAACTAGCTGTCAGACAGACAAGTTTTGTGTGTCTGACAGCTAGTTTTCTGGCTACTAGTGGTTTTGTCAAATTATTTCACAAAATTCCATGAATTTTCCAAGATAATTCCGTTTTTTTTTAAATTCAATGATTTTTCCATGCATGGAACTTTCATGATTTTCCATGATTTCCAAAGCTTGTTGGAGCCCTGATAATGGTACGATGTGCGTATTTGCTTTAACTCTTTACATGCTAGTGTCTTCTTCTGATAGCCTTTGCCAATTTGAACACAGATCAGGCTCAACAAAATGGCGGGCCAGATCTGGATCCAAACTGTTTGATGTTCTGATGTAATTCCTGAAATTTTTAATTTTTCGAGGATCTTAATTTCCAAGCATACAAGGAGTTTAGTACCATTTTAAATGTAATCTCCCAGTACTAAAGCTTTAGGGCTTTGGCCAAGACTGATCATGTTTCAAAAATCTTTTTAAATTCATTATTTACTTTCACTAATATCTAATTGATTGCCTTGTTTAAAATTAATAGGATTGTGATCTTTCTGATCCATCATTATCTTGTTGCAAATTATTATAATTTGACCCCAATGTCCTCATTGTGGGTCAGATGTTACATAGCCTAGCATTAGTTTGTCATTTTTGGCAGGAAATATGCCATGTGATTAGATGTGATTATAACAATTGTCAGCCAATTGTTGACATAATTATGACATTTTGGGACAGGAAAAAAATCTTCATTCTCTCTGAAAATTGGATTTATATAGGATGAATATGCATATTGATAACTTATAAGTATTTCTGTCAAACAAGACTCTTATTTGCATTTACAGCATTTGAGCCACGACATATGATTTCCAACAATGTGGCAATTTGACAAGTGTAGATTCAGACGAGCCTATGCAGCCTCCTTTTAAGCTTGGAAATTCGAAATGATGTTGGGCCAGTGGCCTAAGTCATAGAATATTCAAGTGATTAGCAAAGGCTCTGATCAGACTGCGCATACCCACAGGCTGGTGGGAGCCTTTGCTGGTCGTACATACCACATTGTTTGAAATCTCATATTGCAGCTCATTTATTTATGAATTATTAAAAGCAACTTTTCTTTTCTGAAATAGAGCACTACATAAGGAATTTGTTAGAAAAGAGGTGGCACTGGATTTGGTTATAACAGAGAAATGGGACTACAGTAAATGTTCTAGAATTTCGAAGACTTTTCTCATTCTGTTCTCAAATAAAATGTTGATATTAAGGGCTGGAATTCACAAAATACTTGTCAGAATAGCAAACAGGGAAGATTCTGATCAGACTGCTTTTTCAGAAGCAGTCTGATCTCGGTCTGCACTGTTTGTCTAGGCCTTTTTAGCAGGCAGCTGGTGCTCGAAATTTTAGAACATTTACCATACCGCGAGGCTACCTTACAGCAGTATAACTGTTTTCATCTTAAGTTGTAACATACCCTATTCTCAAATTTGGCAACTCTATATGATCTCTGAGACAGATTGTAGACAGCGTAACAATTTCTATGTCGAGCCTCTAGGTAGTTTCTTACATCATCTATGTGATTCTTGAACATTGACTCGGCACCTTCAGCCGGGAAAGACATAACTGAAAAAGAATTATCATATCATCATATTTACATTTCCACTGCGAGTCTTTATATGAACCTCTACATTTGAGATGTGGTTCATACCTTCATGAACATATCGATTTAAGCCACACCCACATATGCGCCACTTGAGCGGTCTAACGTCAAGTCCATCCAATGACGTTGCTTGTTTACTGACGTTCACATGACGTTGAACATGTATCGCCATGACGTTAAGCGCGGGAATTCGGCGTTTTGGCTATTCCAAACCCGACGTTATGTATGATTTTATTCAAAATATCTGGAAACCCAGTCAAGTTAGGTAAAAGTTGAAATTTGATACTTTAGGCGATGACGTCATGAATGTGCACGGTCTGACATTGTTTCAATTTGTCAGAAACATTTCCTTAGACGTTCAATCATCCTTGCATGACATCGAAATTGTTGGGCTATCACCGATGGCGTCACGTTAGCTTGTGACATTCTTATCGCCTTTTCGCGTTCAACATGTGTCCGTTTTAGCATCATAAATAAGCAATGTGTAACTTCTAATTTTAAAATTTTAAAATGTTTTCAAGCAAATTGGATATTAGACCAGTGATTTCAGTAGTTATTACGTGTAAATCTAAATAAAATGAATGTGCACGTGAAAAACTTGAAAAGAAAAAACCTGCCAGTACACTGGTTTGGGTTAACTGAGCCCAATAAAACAATGGGAATAATGTGTGGCAGGAATAGTAGCGAAACATAGATAGCAGATGAAATTTTGTAACTCTCATTTAACACGTAATATTTTCAATCCTTATGTGCAGCGTTTCTTTTTTTGGTCAAGTATAAGTAATAAATTCAATTTTTGGAAGATTCATGGAATCATGAATACTTCGGGTCTCTTGCAAAGTTTATGTGAAGCCCTTCGGGCTTCACTTACTTTGCACGAGACCCGAAGTATTCATGATTCCATGAACCTTCCAAAAATCGAATTCATTTCTTAATTAACCTTTTTCAGACCAATGGAATTTTCCATAAAGCTACATACAATAAAGTCAGGATGGCCCATTATATATATTGAGGGGTCACAGATTAGGACTTCCAAAAAATCTTGTATTTCTTTCTCGGAAGATAGACTTTGTCTCAGCAAACAGTGCAGACCCTGATGAAATGCCTGTTACGATACAGAATGGCTGGAATAACAGAATCAGCTATGGTTGCGTATACGCACAAATACGCAGTGGTTTAGGTATGCACCTGGGCACCTATTCGAACCATGATACGGTACTCTTTCTTTTGATAGTCCCAATAAAAGGTCGGTTTGTCTGAGATGGAATTCATTGTATCTATATTTATCAACGCTTGCACGTTTTCCTTATTCTTCTTGAATATCTCGGAAATCTTGTGCGTTTTTCAATATATAAAGGATGGAATTTCCCATTCTTGTTAGGGGACATTTTAAACATACCGATGAAAGGTTCGATATAGAGATGCTATTCATTATTATAAAAGGTACGTGAAGCTATATATATTGTTACTGTATTGATATTGTACATGACAGGGCGATGGCGATCCGTGTAATTGCATTGAATCGCGATGTCTCTAGCATGTCACATTGTATTGAAATAATAAGTCACTCGTTTTCTATTTTGTCGTCTGTTGAATCGGCCAGCATGCCGTGTATGTGTTCTTTCGGGTGTTATCAATAACGTCCCGTTTTTTTGGTGAAAATAGCGATTGTTACGCACTTGCGTATGAAGTTACGCACATGCGTATTGCCTAAAAATCTGCTGGGACCATTCTTGCGGCTATAGTAAAAGCTGTCCGGATGGACTCGTCGGGTTATTTCGGACAAAAGTAGTCACAGGCCATGTCGGGCCTGCACCTAAAACTATAATGGCATGCTGAAAGATTTACCAGGGACCGATAGGTGAAAAACAATTTTAGCAGCTAGATTTTAAATTGTTGTGATTTGTACGGCGTTGTTGGAAAGACGATTTAACTGCCAGTGATAATCGACTTTCTGTAGCGACCTGTATGTGTCACCTCGAGTTATATCTGACGCATATAAGAATAAGGGTTAGGTGCATACACTACAACACACTTACATAAATAAGGTGATAGCTGACATGTATGTTTAGAGATTAGGTAGGTGTAATGTTACACCAAAGTAAATGTAAGATATTTTTGTTACACCAAAGTAAATGTAAGATATTTTCGTTACACCAAAGTAAATGTAAAGCATTTTGTGTTACACCAAAATAAATGTAAGAAAGCATTGTACGGTTTTACACACATAAAACAGCAGAATGTAATCTCTCAATATTGATGTATATATTTTGCCGAGAGGTCATAATTAGTTGTTTACGACTGATACGTTATACATGTACGAAATTAGTGCGTGGGCAGGGTGATGTCCGACGTAAACGTCCAAACGTTACGTCGGCACCACACTGTTCAACCTTTTTCCTGGAATTTTAAGAGAATTGGTATCAGTATGTGTAAACCTCGAAACTATCTAGATAACGTGACCTTGAAGGGAAAAAGGGCCACGGGATCTTGATGTTTCGGCTGCGATAGCGTCTCAACCAGGGTGACGTTACGACAGTGTATAGAAGAGTTTGTTACGTATGGGTTTGTTCGTTTGGCATAAGAGGTATTGTTTAGCGCTGACATAGGCCAGTCACTAAAAAATACTTCTCTATTAAATAAGTTTAAGTGTGGGTATTTAGAAGAGCCGATCCATTCTAACCGCATGAGAGCCGTTAGCCATACACCCACGGGTGTGGGCTAATCGCGCGCTTATAGGGTTAAGCTGTAATTTAAAAGAGTAAGACCACTGAAATTATTTCTATTTTTGTGAACTTCGAACGAACAACCCCATTATCGACGCAAAAGAGTGATTCTGAGATTCTAAATATAGATTGTTTTTTGCAGAATCATCTCTTGTGTCCCCTCCTACGTTGGAGGCTGAAAGTTGGTGAGCCATTGATAAGTACCTGAGGGCACATAATAGTTGTCCCCCTTAGGCCACGACCAGCGTGGATCAAAGCCCCAATCGTTACAACGTAGTGCAACAAAATGGGAAGCCAACCGGCTCGAATGGTTATATGAAAAATCTGACGTCCCAACGTGGGATATGATCAGGAGGACATAAATTAATACTGACGTCTTGAGTAACGATCAGTAGTACGCGTAACAGATAACACGAATACGTTAATCCAGTGACGACCAAAGTACAGGTTCGATCACCTCAGCGCCGATGGTCTGAAATAGACACACGTGCAGCTTAGAAGACATAGTGTTCGCGAGACGCGTATAATCTCGAGATTTCTCGTCAATACGAGAACTTAAATATTAAAGGATCCAATTGTTTTTTTTTTCTTAAGTTATATGTTAATCATATTCTTTACGTCTCTTATTTCTGACTAGTTGACGTACATCTAGAACAGGACAGTCCAAGATTGGTTCTAATTGAAACGATCTTGGAGTGGCAACTTGCTCTAGTATAGGATGGTCAATTAGCCAGAAATAACAGCGTAGGTGGTGTCATTGTATATTAATGTGTTGTTGATGTTTTCTTAGTACATAAAGTACTGAAAAGTTTTTGCTAGTTGTGTGCATTATTTTTCCCTGGTAGCATCGTCATCGCAAAAAGGAACTTTCCAATAAGATTTCCCCTCTTCCTTCCTGACCGGCATTATGTCGTAACAATGGTGTCAGAAGTGGGATTTTTGAGGTTTTATTGGCAAATTTCTCTGCTGTGACGTTGCTACGGGCGCACACTAGTAGTTTTCTTTACAAGAAAGGTGGTGAGTGTCAACACACAGTACTGATTGCATGCGTTCCCCTGTGATGAAGTGCGACACATGTAAATAAGTCATCACATAACATTCTGAGGGGACCCATACTTTCTTGTTCTGTGGATTGCTATTAGGGTATAAAACCCAAGGAAAATTTGACAGAGTTTAATTATTAGACTTGTCCACCTTCACTTTACCCATATCATTGTGTATTGACTTATGCCCTGTATTCCTATTAATTAAGGATACTGATGTGGAAAATTTCATATCGTTTGGGGGTACTAATAATTTAAATCACCTCAGTGACGTCATAGTGTGTGACGCCACTCAACTGATTTTTATTATTAGAAGAAGTCCATAGAAAGATTATTTTAGTCAATTATTATGTCTTGCTATGACAAGTGACTGTTGACTTGACTGTAACGCGTTTATATTAATATCGCGTAGGTATACATTTCTTGACGTAAATGCGAGAAAATGAATGACGTTTTTTAGTCAAATACGTTCAGTGAAGGCCTATTTAAAGTTGATATATATCCTAGGCACCTTTCCGTGGTGATCTCTTATACGTTGTACTTTACGTTACTCATATGTAACGTCATTTAAATCCCTAGTAAAATTATTAGTTACCAGCGCGAACGTTGGTTAGCCCATACCTATTTTAAAAGGGACAAAGCGAACCCTTATTTATTTTCAACAGTATAGTTGACTTATACCATTCCCAACAATAGGCTAAAATGGATAAACATATTTCATTAGCACGGGAATTAGGATATGAAGGGCAAGAACTAAGGGATTATCTTAAGAGGCAACAAGATTTAGAAAGGGAGGAAAGGTTGGCCCAAAGGGAATATGAAAAAGAGAAAAGGGAGGCCGAGCAAAAAGATAAAGAAAGGGAGCAAAAAGATAAAGAATGGGAGCAAAAGGATAAAGAAAGGGAGCAAAAAGAGAAAGATAGGGAGCAAAAAGATAAGGATCGGGAATTGGAAAAGTTAAAAATTGAGGCCGCGCGCAAGGATAAGGAAATGGAAATGGAAAAGGAAATTGCGCTAAAAAAAATTGAGGCCGAAGTGGAACTCAAAAAAATCGAGGCCGAGACCACTTCACATCCCTGGGGGCCCAAAGAGAAAAGTTCAAATCCTAGGAGTCCCAAGCTTCCATACTTTGACGAACATACGGATAAGATGGATAGCTATTTAACTAGGTTCGAAAGTTATGCTTTGTCAAATAAATGGGACCCGTCCATGTGGGCATCATACTTAAGTGCCTTATTAAAGGGACGCGCTTTGGAAGTCTTCGTTAGGCTTTCCAGAGATGACCAGTCGGATTATGGTCAGATTAAGGAGGCTCTGCTTACCAATTTCGACCTCACCGAACGATCTTTTCGTAAGAAATTTAGGGATTGTAGGCCCGAGAAAGCCGAAACTTTCAGACAATTTAGCGGTAGGCTAGCGAGTTACCTTGATAAATGGCTAGGTTAGGCTAAGGTCGAAAAGACCTACGAGGCGGTTTGTGATTTTTTGGCCCGAGACCAGTTCCTTGACTGTTGCAGTCATGAGCTCTATTTGTATCTCAAACCTAAGCCGTTTAAAGCCATTGAGGAGTTAGCCCATGAGGCGGATTTGTTCGCCGATGCCAAAGGGGGTGTTCCCTTGTGTATTACTAAGGGGCGGCAAGAAAGTAAAGTTGTAGGTCAAGCCCAGCCTAAGGTAGAGCCCAAGCAAGATCAACGGCCCGTTGTTAAGTGCAAGTTTTGTGGCAAGCCCCATCCCTCTCATAAATGTTGGAATAACCCCGATAACAAGAGGGTAGCCTATAGTGCAGAATTTGATTCCCAGTATACTTATAGGGGAGATAACTCAAATTGGGGTCAGGATAGGAACCGTGGTCGAGTTGACCAACATGACAATAATTATAATAGTCATAATGACAATAATTACAGGACCGACCATCAGGTCAATTTTTGTAAAATTAATTCGGATGTAGGGAAAGGCCAGGATAAGTTTAGTTTTCCAAATTCTTCATCAAAAGGTTTACCCCATAAGGATAGCAAGGGCTCTTGTCATTTCCCAAGGTCAAGGTTGCCAACAGCGATTGGTACTGTAAATGGTAAAGAGATCAGAGTTTTGAGAGATACAGGTTGTACTGGGGTAGTTGTAAGGAGAAGTTTAGTTTCTGATGGTCAGATGTTGAATAAGCAGTCTGGTGTGACTCTTATTAACAATTATAAACGGAGATGTCCTATGGCCCGTATTAATGTTGATTGTCCGTTTTTTAGAGGGACTACGGATGCATTGTGCATTGATGACCCAGCACATGACTTAGTCATTGGTAATGTTGAGGGGTCCAAATTTCCCAATATCACCCATTTTTCATCAGGGGTAGTTAAAAATAAACAGTCAAGGAAAGATAGGAGAAAGAATAGGAAGGTCAAGGTGGCAGATAATTTTATAAGGCAGCACAGGCAAGAATTACTATTGAAGCAAGCGTCAGATGATAAGTTGTCAGAGATTAGAAGAAGGGTAGAGTCTGGTAGCGTGACCATGAGTCGCAGTTTCTCTAGTGGTGAAACTAAGTTCATTCGTAGGAATGGTTTAATTTATAGGCATCATAAGAAGAATGCTAAAGTTTCACTTCAATTAGTAGTTCCTTCTAGTTTAACGCATAGCGTTATGAATTTGGCCCATGAATCACGAAAGGTGGTAAATCATAGAGGCAGAAAGGAAACTATATCTAAGGTCTTAGATGAATTTTATTGGCCCGGTGTTTGTAGGGAGGTAACTCAATTTTGTAGATCTTGTGCCATTTGTCAAAGGACAACTCACAATATAAAGGTCGCAATGACTCATTGTTGTAGTGTACCCCAGAGAAACATATCCTCTAAGGAGGCAGTAGTTAGCCGTACAAGACGGACTGACAGCCAGACAGAACGACGACGTTCATATGGTAGTGGTAGACGTTGCCCAATACCATATTATTGGCGCAATATGACTGGAACTGAAAGCAGTAGTCAGTGTTAGTATTAAAGGTGTGCGACAGTGTAATGACCCAATTGTCTCGGATTGTTGACCTATATTTTCAACTATGATAGCATAGTAGTAGTCACATAGGTGTACTTTTGACGTGAGGAGTCACGGAATTATATTTAAGTCATGACGTATGACGGTAGACGGTTGACGTGAGCAAGTCACGATAATATAATATTTTAGCAACAAAGGTTAGCTACAACGTGAAAAGTCACGTTGATTTATTTGAGCAAAGATTGTTATATGGATGGTGTTATTAATAGGTATACTTGGCATAATGATATATAATATGTGGATCTTTGCAAATGGTATTGGCTATTAAGCCTTATATATAATAAATGTCATAAGACATAAAACTTCATAGGAAGTTAAAGGGGTACAACCCCATATATGGAAAAGTTAAAGGGGTACAAACCCATAATTATGTATTGAGCATTAAAAGCTTCAACAACGAATACAGGTCTATGATTGTGGCAATCCGAGGACAAGACAATGTGGGGGCAGACTATCTTTCCAGGTAGTCCGCCATTGAAGTCGCACGTGTATATATGTTGTATTATATATTTATTCTGTATTATTCCTTCTTTTCTGCATCGTGTATCGTAAGAAAAAGTCATTCCTTTTTCTCCCAAAAGGAAGGGCCTTTGTTACGATACAGAATGGCTGGAATAACAGAATCAGCTATGGTTGCGTATACGCACAAATACGCAGTGGTTTAGGTATGCACCTGGGCACCTATTCGAACCATGATACGGTACTCTTTCTTTTGATAGTCCCAATAAAAGGTCGGTTTGTCTGAGATGGAATTCATTGTATCTATATTTATCAACGCTTGCACGTTTTCCTTATTCTTCTTGAATATCTCGGAAATCTTGTGCGTTTTTCAATATATAAAGGATGGAATTTCCCATTCTTGTTAGGGGACATTTTAAACATACCGATGAAAGGTTCGATATAGAGATGCTATTCATTATTATAAAAGGTACGTGAAGCTATATATATTGTTACTGTATTGATATTGTACATGACAGGGCGATGGCGATCCGTGTAATTGCATTGAATCGCGATGTCTCTAGCATGTCACATTGTATTGAAATAATAAGTCACTCGTTTTCTATTTTGTCGTCTGTTGAATCGGCCAGCATGCCGTGTATGTGTTCTTTCGGGTGTTATCAATAACGTCCCGTTTTTTTGGTGAAAATAGCGATTGTTACGCACTTGCGTATGAAGTTACGCACATGCGTATTGCCTAAAAATCTGCTGGGACCATTCTTGCGGCTATAGTAAAAGCTGTCCGGATGGACTCGTCGGGTTATTTCGGACAAAAGTAGTCACAGGCCATGTCGGGCCTGCACCTAAAACTATAATGGCATGCTGAAAGATTTACCAGGGACCGATAGGTGAAAAACAATTTTAGCAGCTAGATTTTAAATTGTTGTGATTTGTACGGCGTTGTTGGAAAGACAATTTAACTGCCAGTGATAATCGACTTTCTGTAGCGACCTGTATGTGTCACCTCGAGTTATATCTGACGCATATAAGAATAAGGGTTAGGTGCATACACTACAACACACTTACATAAATAAGGTGATAGCTGACATGTATGTTTAGAGATTAGGTAGGTGTAATGTTACACCAAAGTAAATGTAAGATATTTTTGTTACACCAAAGTAAATGTAAGATATTTTCGTTACACCAAAGTAAATGTAAAGCATTTTGTGTTACACCAAAATAAATGTAAGAAAGCATTGTACGGTTTTACACACATAAAACAGCAGAATGTAATCTCTCAATATTGATGTATATATTTTGCCGAGAGGTCATAATTAGTTGTTTACGACTGATACGTTATACATGTACGAAATTAGTGCGTGGGCAGGGTGATGTCCGACGTAAACGTCCAAACGTTACGTCGGCACCACACTGTTCAACCTTTTTCCTGGAATTTTAAGAGAATTGGTATCAGTATGTGTAAACCTCGAAACTATCTAGATAACGTGACCTTGAAGGGAAAAAGGGCCACGGGATCTTGATGTTTCGGCTGCGATAGCGTCTCAACCAGGGTGACGTTACGACAGTGTATAGAAGAGTTTGTTACGTATGGGTTTGTTCGTTTGGCATAAGAGGTATTGTTTAGCGCTGACATAGGCCAGTCACTAAAAAATACTTCTCTATTAAATAAGTTTAAGTGTGGGTATTTAGAAGAGCCGATCCATTCTAACCGCATGAGAGCCGTTAGCCATACACCCACGGGTGTGGGCTAATCGCGCGCTTATAGGGTTAAGCTGTAATTTAAAAGAGTAAGACCACTGAAATTATTTCTATTTTTGTGAACTTCGAACGAACAACCCCATTATCGACGCAAAAGAGTGATTCTGAGATTCTAAATATAGATTGTTTTTTGCAGAATCATCTCTTGTGTCCCCTCCTACGTTGGAGGCTGAAAGTTGGTGAGCCATTGATAAGTACCTGAGGGCACATAATAGTTGTCCCCCTTAGGCCACGACCAGCGTGGATCAAAGCCCCAATCGTTACAACGTAGTGCAACAAAATGGGAAGCCAACCGGCTCGAATGGTTATATGAAAAATCTGACGTCCCAACGTGGGATATGATCAGGAGGACATAAATTAATACTGACGTCTTGAGTAACGATCAGTAGTACGCGTAACAGATAACACGAATACGTTAATCCAGTGACGACCAAAGTACAGGTTCGATCACCTCAGCGCCGATGGTCTGAAATAGACACACGTGCAGCTTAGAAGACATAGTGTTCGCGAGACGCGTATAATCTCGAGATTTCTCGTCAATACGAGAACTTAAATATTAAAGGATCCAATTGTTTTTTTTTTCTTAAGTTATATGTTAATCATATTCTTTACGTCTCTTATTTCTGACTAGTTGACGTACATCTAGAACAGGACAGTCCAAGATTGGTTCTAATTGAAACGATCTTGGAGTGGCAACTTGCTCTAGTATAGGATGGTCAATTAGCCAGAAATAACAGCGTAGGTGGTGTCATTGTATATTAATGTGTTGTTGATGTTTTCTTAGTACATAAAGTACTGAAAAGTTTTTGCTAGTTGTGTGCATTATTTTTCCCTGGTAGCATCGTCATCGCAAAAAGGAACTTTCCAATAAGATTTCCCCTCTTCCTTCCTGACCGGCATTATGTCGTAACAATGCCACAAGATGCGCCATTTCATTAGGGTCTTCACTGTTAGTCAAAATACCCGTTTAGGGGGTTTCCAGTCTACAATGATTTAATTACAATTAAATACCTTAAAGACCAGAACTAATGTGATATTGTAATGTGCAAAAAGTTTAATGGCTATTTAATTAATAATAAACAATGTCAAAGCTCAAAATTCTGGGAGCTTTATTATCCCTTCTACTGACTCAGTTATCAACATAGATTTTTGGAATTTTATTAATTATTTTAATTTGCCTTACCTGCAAGCCTAGAGGTTATATAACTGATATCAAGGTCTGTTTTATTCATGGATCTGAAAAAAATGCATAGACTCATTAGTTTGTAATCACTTCACCACTCTCAGTGCCATTTGGGACTGAATAAGCCTGCTAAGTCATCAGTTGGTGTTCTCTGTAAGCCTCTGTAGTAGCAGTGTGGACCCTAATAAGGCTGCTCCTCAAAGAGCGGTCTTATAAGAGTCCAAACTGTATGTATTCAAGATAAATTGTTTGTGGACTTGAAAACACAATAGTATCTGCTGATAGCCATTGCAAACAGTTTGGACCCAGATAGGGCCCAACAAAAGTCAGGCCTGATCTGAATCCAAATTGTGCGACTCTCTGATGGTATTCCTAAAAGAATCTTTTAGAAAAAGTTTTAAAAATGAAATTCAATTCATACAGTTAGACTTTAAATGAATACTTTTTAGAGAGAAAATGACAAAGCCTTCCTAAAACTGTGTTCACTTTGTTTTAAGAGAAAACTGATGCCCCCTACCGTTTATCCAAGTTTATCCAGAAGTTCTGATGATATAATGCGTGCAAGCTAGTTTTAGATTTAATTTGGCGCCACAGTATATGTCAAATGTGACCTTCAAAATTGGGTCAAGGTCACCAAAACCTAATTAACTCTTCATCATGTCCCAATGTAAAATTCAGGCAATTTGGATAAAATGCACCTATTGGTTCTTTAGATATTACATTTCATATTAGTTGTACCAATGGGATACAGACAAAAAAATATGTACCACTCCGCTGTGGTGGGGGACATAATTTGCAGTAAACTGTTTCAAGTGGAATTATTAAATCAATACTTTCACAGAAAAGTCCTGGCTGAGGTTTCCCTAACTGAATGAAAGCTTCCATTCGTACACAAAGGGTTAACCCATTAAGCGCCACCTACAATTTGCATCAGTCAACAATTTCAAATTTTGTCACTGTTTCAAAAATAACAAATAAGGCATGACATTTCAGATGCTGGCAGACGTTTCTCATGAAATATCATACCTTATTTTTCGAAAATTAAGAAAGAAGTTGCAAAATTTGTCGTCTGCTGGCAGACTTTTCTCATGAAATATCATACCTTATTTTTTTACGAAAATTAAGAAGATGTTGCAAAATGTGTCGTCTGCTACAGTCATCAATGACGCTTTAAGGGTTAAAATACTTACGCAGACACAGTTTCCATGACTTTACTTGATGCATCCTTCACATTCTTCATCAGATTGCCGGCTCCCATCTTAATTGAGCTGAACAAGGAACCAGCTGTAGACTCATATCCACCTTGTTGTTGCTGTTGTGGTGGTGGTGGTTGTTGTCTGGCTGGGTCTCTGGCAGGACTAGGTGGATAGGCTGTGGAAATAACAGAAATGAGTCAGATCATGGGATTTTGGTACCTATCACATATGTTTATTCTTTTGAAACCAGAAACCCCTAAAGCTTAAATGAAATGTATGTGTGGTTCCTGTTGCCTACCTACCCTAATTTTTTTTAACCCTACCCTAAACATTAAAATGGTCTTTGGAGAAAAAATACATAAAATGGGCACTTTTTCAGATTTTGTAACTATTTTCTTTGTTAAATGTTATAACAAAATTTAATAATTTCCCTACCTACCTACCCTAAATTTTGTTGGTATGCAACAGGAACCTCACATATATTTCATTTAGGCCTAAAATGGGTACTCCCTAAATGGGCACTTTTGCAAATAGTGAAGACCCAGATGAAATGTTGCATAATGTGGCATGTAGCATTTTATCAGGGCCAGCATTGTTTGCTAAGACAAAAATGATCATCAAAAAAAGAATTATAATATTTTTTTTTAAAATTATAACCCATGATCCCTCAATAAATACAATGGACAATCCTGGCTTAACTGTAAAAAAAACTTTATGGACAATCCCATTGGTCTTAAGAGGGTCAAACATACATGTGCAGCTATCCAGTGGGGGCTTCAGACCTAAGTTTTGGCCCATGCCTTCATCTATGTACCTACTTCATCTGTGAAAGTTAGGCTCTAGCCAAAATGCCAGGATGAAATGAGTCGCGATTTCCAAAAGTGTGGCATTTTGACATGTGTAGACCCAGACGAGCCTGTGCAGCTGCCTTTAAAGCTTAGAAATCCCAAATGATGTTCGGTCAGTAGTTTAACAGTCAAAGAATATTCAAGCAACTAGCAAAGGCTCTGATCAGACTGTGTGTATGCGCAGGCTGGTCGGAGCCTTTGCTAGTCGCACATACCACATTGTTGGAAATCTCATGTCGCAGCTCAAATTTTGATTGACAATCTGTCGAATTGAACACTGAGAAGCAAATAGATATTTTACTTCAAATTCACGACGACCATAAACAATTCAGGTCGTCTGGAATGGGGGGGGGGGGGGGGGTGATAAAATTAAAGATCCTTTTACCTGTTTGCTGTGGAATGGAGTGTGATAATAATGAAGCTGGCAGTGGCTCTTTTAGACTAACATTCCTAGCTGCAGCAATCTCCTGAAGCCTCTCTATTACATCATTGATGTTAGGGCGCTCTCTAGGATCTACACGGAACATGCCCACTGAAAAACATAGTACCACATTGCCTTAGTGCACAGTGAGCTCGGGATTTTTATTTTTAAGATGAAGTGTAATTTTTTTACATCAACAAAGATCCATAACTCTGTTTGGTCAAAATCCAGCCAGTGGTTTAGGAGGAGATGTCATTTAAGTCATTTGTTAATGGACAACAGACAAAGACCTATCACAAAAGCTCACCTTGTCACTATGCGACAGGTGAGTTTAAATCATGTTTTGTGTGCGTAAAAGAAACGTCTCTGAAAAACCCTGACAATCATTTTTTGGGGTTATATATTCTTATATATCCTCTCTGTAATTCGAACTTTCAATACTTCGCAATATAATCTCTAGTCCCCTGGACTTTGAATTAGGGAGATTCGACTGTACATTTAAGAAATGAATTCAATTTTTGGAATGTTCATGGAATCATGAATACTTCGGGTCTCGTGCAAAGTAAGTGAAGCCCTTCGGGCTTCACGTTAACTTTGCAAGAGACCCGAAGTATTCATGATTCCATGAATATTCCAAAAAATGAATTTATTACTTATATTTACATTTTATATTATCAGTCAAGTATCAATTTTCGATTTTCACCTAACTTGGCTGGTTTTCCAGATATTTTGAATTAAATCAGACATAAGGTAGGGTTTGGAATAGCCAAAACGCCAAATTTTCGTGTTTAACTTCATGGCGATACGTGTTCAACGTCACGTAAACGACAGTAAACAAGCAACGTTATTGGATGGACTTGATGTTAGCCCGCTCAAATGGCGCGTGTGTGGGTGCGACTTAAATCGATTTGTTCATGAAGGTATGAACCACATCTCAAATGTAAAGGTTCATTTAAAGACTCGCAGTGGAAATGTAAATATTATATTATGAATTTAAAATTCAATTTTAATTCAAATTCAATTGTGATATTACAAAAGGTATGATTTCCATCTCTTTTTAAAAATTTTGGTAATACTTTAAAGGCAGAAGTGGGGTATATAAGGCAGAATAACCCTCAGTTTCACCATTTTCCTTATTGCACTCAAGCTGTGAACATCTACAGGAGCTTATCTCTAATTTGATTAGCTCCTGGCATATACCTGGATTATAGTTGACAGGTCTGATCATCTCAGTGACCATGCTGTTTATCAACCTAAGCAAGCCATTGGTTAAATTTAATCAGACAGTAGTTAAGCTCCACCTACTTGTTGTCTCACATTGAAGGCACTCGCCTGCCGGGGGGTACAGGATTCCTGCCTTTAAGCATATAAAGCATATATGTTTAAACAGGTGGATAAGAAAATAATCACAGTTTGCCGCTCAGAAAGTTTGCTCATCTGAACCTATGAGCATTCCGTACTTACTGATGAGATCATGGAAAACTGAGTATTGAGTATCTTCTTCTGGTAGAGAGTAGTTGGCGTTGATGATCCGCAGTTTGGCAGAATCTTCGAACGGGTGGGTTCCATAGCACAGAACATATAGTACACAGCCTAGAGCCTAGAAAATATAATATAATGTATTGGAATTAATTAGCACGGTTCCCTAGCACAGAGCCTAAAAAATTATAAACCATATTCGGCCAAGTAAGCATTCAGCATGCATAACTTTACAAAATTCTATACATTCTTTTGAAAACAGTGTATATCCTGATCAGCTGGCTTCTGATGAAGTCAGCTGATCAGGATTCACACTGCTTTTCATGCACACACTGAATCCATATTAATAGTGTATTACATTTTGTATCATCACTGGACTGAAGTTGGTGCAGATGTCACAACTCAAAAATAACTCAATGTAAGATTGTAAGAGCATGTTCGCTCATAAGATTGAATGTGACAGCTAGCACTGCTTCATGATATAGGATTTTTTTGTCAACCAAAAATCATTTAACCTTTATATTCAGACATCTGATCTTTACACCAAACTTAACCTAAATTTGTAACCTGGTAAGGTGTGTAAATGGTGGCAATTGAATTGCAAATACAGTCAACCCTCTTTATAACGATGATGTTTGTTCCAAGCTATCTTTGACGTTAAAGTGAATCTGCTGTTATAAAGAAATTCTGACCAGTACCAGATTTCCACATCATAATCATTTGGTAAAAGAAAATATTATATATATGAATTAAAATGCTATTGTTCCAAATGTATACATCAGTTCAATTTCATTTTGCATCAAAATGCACAAAGCTTCCCTCTTATCAAATGAGACAAAAACCTGTTCATGCAAAAGACCTTGTCCCGATCACAAAATTGTCTGACACATGGTAAAAATTCTGTTATAATGAATTTATTTTCAATAGAAAATGTATATCTGTTTCCATAAGTTACTGTCGGTATCGTTAAGTGAATATTCTGTTATAAAGAGGGAATTTTAATGGAAACAGATCCGTTCCCAGCAAATTTATGTCGGATATTGAATATTCTGTTATAACAAGTGACGTTATAAAGAGTTTTGACTGTAGTTGTTTTATTTGGTGAAACCTGGCTTTCGACAATTTTTCAGTCATAACAGTAAGGTCAGTTATCACATGAAGAAGAATTACCCTTATACAGTAAAACCTGTCTAAAACGGCCACTCTCAAAAAAGATAAAAAATTGGTTTTCAAGACCAACCATCACTTAATGCAGGTCAAAAGTATTGCAGATTCCTCCAAGGGGAGCATTCTGCAATACGTTCGACCTTCATTAAGCTACTATTTGTCATTAAGATCTTTATTTTGTCCATTTTTGAGCGGCCGATTAAGACAGGTTTTACTGTACCAAGTGCCTCATTGATTGAGAAGTTTTGGTACAGGTGTTGAGGTTTAATATTGTTTTCAACAATTCACTATGGTTTTTGTTTGTTTGATTTGATTCTTTACGTCCCATCAACAATCCTTCAGTTATATAGGGACGGGTCTTCCTGGGTTGAACCAGTACTAAGCTAGGATAAATGTGTCTTGCTCAAGGACCACAACGCAGTGCCTCCGGTGAGGCTCGAACCCGCGGCGCTTCAGTCTCGAGTCAAGCACTCTACCACTGAGCCGCTGCGCTCCCTAATTCACTACGGTCAGCTAATTTATCACATGATCAAAACTTACCCATATATCAAGGGCCTCATTTATTGGGAAGTTCTGATACAGATCCAACATTTCTGGTGTTCTGTACATTGGGGTTGTGTTCGATGTTATCTGAAATATAATTCATCGCAATTACAGAATTGCCAGGCATTTTCTAGCTTTTTTTTTGTAGCTCCAAAAAAGACAAGTAAAAAATTCTGCCTATCAAAGTTTTAACTCTTTGCATAATGGGTAATTTTGCATGTGCAGACTTTTATAAATTAAAAAACAAGGCCCAGTGTTTAAAGCTACTTAGTCTGTAACTTTTGATATTTCAATTTTAGAAATAAAATTTCTATTTTTCAAGAATACAGTAAAAATCCTCAAATTCAGGTAAAAATTTTAACATTTTCGTAAATGTTAACAAATGATCACTATCAAAACAACAGCATTTATGTTAAAAATCAACTGTCTAGAATTATTGGAGGGACGTAAATAATTACCAATAAGAGAAAAGCACCTATTTTAATAAGATAATTCACTTTTCCATGCAGTTTTCAGCTGTACTGAACATATTTATTGTGAAAACATAACTTAATTCTATTTTTACAAATGATTTAAAAAGAAAATATTTTTTTCCAAAAATGTACATAGTTACAGACCTAGTCTCTTTAAGCACTTCTTGAAATATGATTATTATTCTTGTATATTACTTGAATCCATCTAAAATTGCACCTACAAAGTTGCTAGAATATCAATACTCATTTTTGTCATGTTACTTCTGTCAGAATAAAATGGCGTCAGCTTACAAACTTTCAAATGACAAGACATCTTTTTCACGCTCTACCTTTTCCCCTCCAAAACCATATCAGTAAAATGGTCATTTTGAGCCTAGATGCTACCTGTGTAAAGGCATGCAAACAAATCAGGGCATTTTAAGGATATTCAAAATTAAAAAGCAAGTTCAAAAAGAAGACAGTGTACTTCATGATTTGAATGGACTTTTGTTCATTTGACCTATGTGCATAGGTATCATGCATCCAGCTAAGACTGTATAATCGAAAATAACATTCTTATTTTTATTAGTTCTTTTGAGGACCCAAAACACATATTCAAACTGATGGATAAGAAAATACTAAAAAATTTTTGCTTATCTGGACCTATGACCTATTAATGCAAGAAACAAACCAACCTCATCTTCAACGAGGCTCCTCTTCATGGCTGACCAAGTACTATCAGGGTAGTGTGCCTCCGTAGTGGCGCTACCGAAATCACAGAGCTTAATGAAACCTTTAGTACTGATCAGTAGATTCTCCACCTTCAGGTCTCTGTGGATGATCGGTGGGCTCTGCTTGTGCATGTGCTGTACGGCCTTGCACGTCTGATAGAAGATGTTCAGCACCTGGTCACATGGCAACGGGCTCTCAAGGTCGTTCAAAATGTCTACAACCTGTCCGCCTGTAAAAAAATGAAAATTAGAATATTACAAAATTCTTGAGCATAAAATTGTCAATATTTCCTTACCAATCTCACTTATCAGTTTAAACAGATCTTTTGGGTGCTCAAAAGAACCATCTCATTGAGACAGTTCTTTTGAGTACCCACAACATATGTTTTGGTTGAGAAATACGAAAATTATTATTTTGTTACGCACTCTTAACTTAAGGCCTGAATATACATACTGATAACTAGTCTCTCAAGTCATACATACATACATGTACAAAGATAAGGCATTTCCAACACAACATTTTTAACCCTTTGGAGACAAATGGATTTTTCCATAAACTGTGATACATGTACTTAAAGCTAGGATTGTCCATTGTATATATTGAAGGGTCACAGGTTATGATTTCCAAATATTTTTTTTTTTTCAAAATTGAATGGCTTTGCCTAAATGTTACATGGAAAAGATATTATTTCATTATCATTCATTTAAATGTATTCAGATTTCTGGGGGTCTAAGAAGCTGTGAGTTACCCAGAAAAATGGTCATTTTTGGACAAATTCAAGACTTTTGACAGATAAATTTACAAAGAGTACGGACAAATAGCGAAATATATTTTAAAAGGCGGATTAAACAAATTAAAAAGCTTTTTGACATCTAACTGTTTTAATATCTAAATTCTTAAAAATGATCATCTGAAGTCTCAAATTTGGTCTCCATTTTCAACCTATTTCAGTTACTATTTTCAAAATCCACTTTATTTCAGGAATACCACCTGATTGTCAAACAGATTGGATCCAGATCAGGCCGGACATTTTGTCGGGCCTGAGCTGGATCCAATCTGCTTGTGCAAAGGTTATGAGCAGACGACACTAGTAGGGCAAAGAGTCAAGTCAAATAAATGCCACTATGGTAAAAAAAAAAAAAACAGACAAAATTCGCTGCTAGCAAGGGAAGGTTTAAAGGGTTATTTCAGATCCCATATCAGAAACCCCAAAATAACTATTGCTTTTCACCAATTTATTATAACAATATTGTCATCTGCTGGTAGCATTCGCAAACATTTTGGACCCAAATAAGGTTCTGATTTGGTTCTAAATGATAGTGTTCCTGAAAGGATTTTTTTTAAAAAGAAAATTTGAAAAAATCAGCAGACGACAAAAAGCATGAAAAATTTCCCATGGGGCAACTTACCAGTACACAGTTCCATCAGTAGAAGGTATTCAGAGAGACCATGATCAGACTGCTCTTTTCCAATAGCTGCTGCTGCGACAAACTGTACAATGTTTGGATGGCCTGATAATTTTTTCTGTCAACTGTTAAAGAATCTCATTTTCTAATTTCTTAACAAAAATATAGTACTATAAGACAAAAATACAGCTTGTAAAGACTTGTACATGTTTGAAACCCTAACTCTTATCATACTGTTTTAATGCACTACACGCCTCTCCAGTATTTTATCCAATGAATAGCATGTACAGTCGAATCTCATAAATTTGAAGTCCTACGGAGCAGGGACTATAGATTTTATTTCGAGGTATCTAAAGTTTGAATAATTGGGAGATAGACATAAGAATACCCCCACCTTAGATGATTATACCCACTTTTTCGTTAGAAAAATAGGGTATATTAATTTCGTACCAAAGTCGGTCGTCCGTGCGTCTGTACGTCCGTCCGTCACGTTTCTTGTAATTGTATATTCTCCTAAACCGTTGGAGGTAGCAACTTCAAACTTTGTAGATGCATAGATCACATGATGTAGAGGGTACTGGGTGACATATCGAGTGACCTTGACCCCAAGGTCAAGGATCAAATAATGTATTTTTTTGTAAACGCATCTCCTCATAAACTTTTGGAAGTAGCAATTTCAAATTTTGGCTCTGCATAGGTCACATGATTTCGAGGGTACTGGGTGACGTTTTGTGTGACTTGACCCCAAGGTCAAGGTCAAAGGTCAAATAATGTATTTTCTTGTATACGCATAGCCTCATAAATTTTGGTAGTAGCAACTTCAAATTTTGCCTGGCAAAAAAAAATAAAAAAAATCTTATTTCTCAACCAAAACATATATACTGACGGACTTTAAAAACGCAACACTTTGATAACAGCTTTAATTTATGTCTCAAAAAGGAAGCCAGAACAATAATTTTGAGTGTATGTTAAAGAGCATTCATTTGTAAGCAGACCTGGGGCCAAATACTTAGAAAAGTATTCAAATACATTACAATTACTTTGACTTATCAATGATTACAATTACATTACAATTACAGGACCTTTAGAAATGTAATGATTACAATTACAATTACTTTCGAAATGTAATCAAATACATTACTAATTACTTTTGAAGTTTTTATGTAACATTGCAATGCTATATAGTACTCACTTTTAAAATTATAAAGATGGATAGGGTCTTTGAAGTTATATATAAAGCCATGTCCTATACTGTTATTTCTTAAATTAGCTACAACATTTTATACATGTTCTTGTTAAAGTTAAACAAATATATATATATATATATACCCTATGCACAGTTCATACCAATGTGGTTTTAAAGTTTGATACATCATACATTGTATCAGCCAACATACTTTATAGATCTATTTCACTATACAGTATCACATATATAGCAAGAGAGATTTATAAAGTATGTAAAATGGAAATTGTCTGATACACAACTGCAACCTTTTGCTCAGTCAGCTACTTTTAAATTGTTATCACTCAGATTTAATTTGATGATAACATTTAATCATCATATTAAGTTTTTCAAAAGTGTCATCTTTCAGGGAACATCTTTCAGGCCTAAAACTTTGCCTGCTAAGCTGAATAAGCGTTCTACATGAGCAGATGTTGCACTATTGGATGAAAAAAACAGTTATTTAGCCATCCCACAAGAAAATGTACTTTTGTGTAATAACCTTTGTCCAGTTTGCACACATATACAGGTAGCTATTAAGAAGGTCATAAGTACCTTTTCACATGGGCTAGCTCTATTCAATAACAAAAGATTTAACACCCTTGAGAATCTTCTTTTTATAGTCTGGGTTTGATGAATTTACATATGAAATCAGCTAAGCATGTCAAAATGAACAGAATTAGTTTTTTTCTCTACATTACTTTAAAGGCCTCTAGCAAATAGGAGAAACAGAAATGCTGTCAAGAGTGAATTTTGGGAGAAAATGTACCTTATACCATGTTAAGTTGTCTATTGCCATATTTTTATAATTTTTAGTTTTGAAAAAAAGTTTGGTTTTTAATTTTTATACAAAATGCAAATTAATCTTAAACACCATGTTAAGTCTGAAATTGACTAAATATTTTAAAGTGTGCTACTTTTATTGTCCACAAAAGTCAATATGTTTTATTTATCTTGTGTTCTTTTTCTCATTCATAGATCTGAATTAAAATACTACCATTAGTCACCTATTTGTTTCTTGTGTTGGGCAAATTTCCTAATTAAATAGCCAAATTGTATTTGAAAAGTATTTGAAAGTAATTATAATTACAGCTAAAATATTTTCAGTAAGCATTACAATTACATTACATGTATTTGAAAAAAAAACACGATTACAATTACATTTGATTACTTTGAAAATTGTATTTAATTACAGATAATTACAATTACTGATTACGATTACCCCAGGTCTGTTTGTAAGTAAAACATGGAAAACTTGTCGAACTAAGATTAACTTAACGCATTAAAATGTAAACTTTTTGAGATAAGGTTCAACTGTTTATGTGACCAAATGTTATGAGTGAAAGATTCCCCATTTCTTTAAATCAAGAAACATGAGAAGCATCAAATTTGTATCATGAACTTCATTAGTCACCGAGGAATCACTCTCATATTGATTGGCCCGTCTGCGATACAGCTTATGTGCGTATATGACATTTATCTGGATGCGCCCTTTCATTCAATAGCTTAAAATCTCCTCTACTTAAGCAATGTTTAAATGGCTAAATTCATATGGAGCAAATAACGTCGTCCAGTTTAGTTGTCAATTAAAGCTAAAGTGTTTGCTGAAGAAGCCAACATAGGTTGACATCATCGAAGCAAAAGATTTTTACATACCACTCTATTTTGAAAGATATAAAGGGAAGTTAGTGTTGCGTTTTTAAAGTCCATCAGTATAGTTGTGGGTACTCAAATGAACCGTCTCAATGAGCACCCAAAACATATGTTTAAACTGATGGGTAAGAAAATATTTACAATTTTATGCTCAAAAATTTTGTTTATCTAAACCTATGTCCTACAAAATGAAACCAAATTAATAATATAATTGCACCACTGAATTGTCTGGAAATGAGGTCAGTATTAAAGTGTAAACAACCATAACCCATTTAAGCCGAATGGAAATTCCCGATCTTATCAATTGGATCAACCCATTTCTGTTTAATGGGTTGCTGGGAGGTATTTTTCATTTTTATTTAAATTTTAATATAACATTCTGTAAGCAAAAAGTGGAGATCCTGATCAGACGCCACACAATGTGGCATCTGATCAGGATCTCCACTGTTTGCTTATGTCCCACAACTTACCCGTTAAGTACTCAGTGTTCGCTATTACAAGAGCATGTGTGCTTTAAATAATAGGATAAATAAGGTCTATGGTTTAAAGGATACAAGAAACTTGATTTCTTCCAGAACAGCTTTATTCTTTTCTTCATCATTAGCTAGAAGCCTCTGAAATTACAAACAACAATAACTTGCAAATATCAGGTGTGAGCAAATACTGTAAATTCGGTAATTTTCGTGAGGGTTTTATTTTTGCATGTGCCAAGTTTCGTGAAAATAAAACTCTCGCGAAATCACTGTTGGTTATAGGTCATGCCCTTGTCGCGAGTTTTTAATGTCGCAAATATGTTTTTAAACACTTTTCGCGAAAATTTCCGAATTTACAGTAGGAAGTTCATGAAACTAGAGGACCTGAAGGTCCTGAGGCGCTCACCTGACCTCTTTAATAATGTTAAAATAGGTCATGGTCAAATACAGCTTATAATAAAATATATTTTGTTTAACCATATATGGGAGTTGCAGCCATTTTGGTGACATGTGGCAGTTCAAATGAGTGGCATTGGATAAAAGGTCACAGGTCAGCTTGACATTTGGTACTTATATAAGCCATTGTCTCATAAGGTTAAACATTTCTTGAAAGTATTATGATTTCAGCTTAAACAGTTATAGAAAAATGAACATTTCAAGATTTCTCCATATAAATGCATTAGGAATCAAATTTGACCTTGCCATAAAGTAGGTCAAGCTAGATTCATCATTTGTGCAAACCTGGTAGAGACCACATCCCCAATGCTACATACCAAGTCCCAAGGCCATTGACCTTTTGTTCTAGAGAATAAGATATTTAAAGGGTTTTTACCATATATGGGTATGGTGACCTTGACCTTTGAAACTTATTTATAGCGTTTAACATATCAAGTGAGAATAATGACTTTGGCTTCAACAGTATTCAAAAAATCAACTTTTCAAAAAATTCACATTTGAATGTAATAGGAAGCAAATTTGACCTTGACCTTACGTAGGTCAAGGCCAACTTAAGATCATCATTTGAAAAAATATAGCAGGCCCTGCATTCCCAATGCTACATACCAAGTCCCAAGGTCATAGGTCTTCTGGTTCCGGAGAAGAAGATTTTTAAGGGTTTTTACCATATATGAGCATGGCGGCCATCTTGGTCATGTGACCAAAATATTTTGCATATATTTTGGCTAACTTATCATAAGGAGTCTTCACATGTATTTTGAGTTCAATTGGGCCAATGGTTTGTGAGAAAACCATGTTTTAATATATTGATGGGACTCCAATATGAGCGACCTAAGCTGAAAGGTCAAATGTCAACCTTGACTTTTGGAACTTATTCATAGCCATTGTCTCTTTAGGTTAAACATATAAAGTGAGAATAATGACTTTGGCTTCAACAGTTTAAAAAAAATAAACTTTTCAGAATTTTTCCTATTTAAATGCATTAGGAGGCAAATTTGACCTTGACGTTAAGTAGGTCAAAGTCAACCTAGGATCATCATTTGAACAAATTTAGTAGGCCCCACATCCCCAATGCTACATACCAAGTCCAAAGGTCATCGGCCTTCTGGTTCCGGAGAAGAAGATTTTTAAAGGGTTTTTACCATATATGGGCATGGGGGCCATCTTGGTCATGTGACCCAAATATTTTGCATGCATTTTGACTAACTTATCATAAGGAGTCTTCACATGAAATTTGAGTTCAATTGGACCAATGGTTTGTGAGAAAACTATGTTTTAACATATTGATAGGACTCCAATATGAGCGACCTAAGATGAAAGGTCAAAGGTCAACCTTGACCTTTGGAACTTATTTATAGCCATTGTCTCATTAGGTTAAACGTATAAAGTGAGAATAATGACTTTGGCTTCAACAGTTTTAAAAAAATTAACTTTTCAGAAATTTTACCATTTAAATGCATTAGGAAGCAAATTTGACCTTGACGCTAAGTAGGTCAAGGTCAACCTAGGATCATCATTTGAACAAACTTGGTAGGCCCCACATCCCCAATGCTACATACCAAGTCCAAAGGTCATCGGCCTTCTGGTTCTGGAGAAGAAATTTTTTAAAGGGTTTTTACCATATATGGGCGTGGCCGCCATCTTGGTCATGTGACCAGAACCATTTGAATAAACTTTCGTTCCCGCGTCCTAAGGAGTCTCCATATGAAATTTGAATTTAATTGGCCCAGTGGTTTCAGAGGAGAAGATGTTTGAAATTGTGGACGGACGGACGGACGACGGACGACAGACGGACGCCGGAGTGACTGGTATACTATTAGCTCACCCATGAGCCCTCGGCTCAGGTGAGCTAATAAAATTTGAAGATACAGCTGTGTATTTGAAAATAAATTAAAACAATTTGCCATTTACATGTAGTGACAGGTATTTTAATACTCATTACTGATTGGCAGCTAGAGATGTTTTAAAGAGGCAAAGACAATGGACATGTTTCTTGATAAGTGTAAATTTCAAAATAGTTGTTTTCTTTTTTTTCAGTAACATAATGTTGGTTGTTTACCTGTAGATTGTTTGCCTGTAGATCCAGGAACCCGGGTTCGATTTCCGGCTGGGACAGGTTAAAATATTTTCGCTTTACGACAATGGCGCCCACCGTAAATAACCAACCATATGACCGTTCTGTGCATAAATATCTCCCTTGGTCTCATTTTCACATGATACCAAGAAATTCAGGGACAAATTTGAAATTGGAGGGGGTGAATGTCACAGGGTCAAGGTATAACACACTTCTACTGCCTTACGGTAGAAGCCGGCTTTTACAGCCACATGGTAGAGTGTTTGCCTGCAGATCAAGCGACCTGGGTTCCATTCCTGGCTGGGACAGGTTAAAATATTTTCGCTAGAGCTACGACACAAATACTAACGACAAACATCATAATTTTTCAGTTGAAAAAAAGTGTCTAATCTGTGGTTCCAAAATTACTGTATTTACCCAATGCATTTGGACAGACAGGTCTGATTTTAGAAAGTGTAAACCCTGATCAGACTGCTCCCTCAGGTGAAGGCTGATATGGATTTACATTGCCTTTCCACCATCAAATTTCACAGCTGTTATTGCATTGTCAACGGGACAAAATTTAAGAGGGAAGGTTAATGGTCTAAAATTTCGAAAATTAAATGGCTACAGACAAGGACTAGACAAACAGTGCAGATCCAGACCACTTCTTTAGAAGCAGTCTGGTCAGGACCTTCCCTGTTTGCTATTTTGCCGAGCATTTTGTGAATCCCAGCTCTGATAACAAACATTTTATTTGAGAACAGGAAGGGAAAAGTGTTTGAAATTTTAGAACATTTGCTGAAGAATATTTCCTGAAAAAAACAAAATAAAAAAAATAAAAAAAAATTGTGTTGGAGTTGAATAATTTATAGAATATTTCCTGCAAATACAATTTGATTGAGTCATACCTTCAAAGCATATTCTTTTCCAGATACATTATCTTGTGCCACAAATACAAAGGCAAATCCTCCTGAAAAGGATACATGTAAGGGAATGACAGTAACATCAAATTATTTTCATATAGAATATTCACAGGTTTAGATAAACAAAATTTTTGCAGCGTAAAAATGTAAATATTTTCTTATCCATTAGTTTTAACATATGTTTTGGGTGCTCAAAAGAACTGTCTCATTGATACAGTTCTTTTGAGTACCCACAACATATTTTTGGTTGAGAAATAAGAAAATTAAACTTTCGTTACACACTCTTAACTAAAGTCCTGAATATTGTAGTCATACATCAAGGCCAAAAAAAATGTTGAATAGTTTCTCAGACCATTTTTTTTAAAAACAGATGGGACAGGGCAGGTTTTTATTTATACTTTTATTCAGCAAAAAACTGATGCAGGAACTTTTTCCTTTGAAACTCAGAACGATATTTTTCAAATGGACGGTTATTTCATGGGATATTATTCATGTCAGACCATAAAACTTGATAGTGAAAGCCTCTGCACATCGAGTAGATTTGACTGCACCACCGATGCATAAAACATACACTGTTGGGGCTCAATAACTAACAAAACAAGAGGGTCAAGAGGCCCTAAATTGCTCACCTGAGTTTTGCTTAAAGCTTACATATCGGTATCTGTTGAAAGCTGGCCATGTTCCCGGTGACACCTGGGGTGGGGCCAATTTTGACGCCAGGGGCATAATTTGTACAAACTTGGTAGAGGTCTACTATTTCATGCTGCATACCAAATATCAAGGCTCTAGGCATTATGGTTTCAGACAAGACGATTTTTCCATGTTTTTCCCTATATAAGCCTATGTAAAATATGTGACCCCCAGGGACGGGACAATTTTTGGCCCCAGGGGGACAATTTGAACAAACTTGGTAGAAATCAACCAAGTGATTATACATACCAAATATCAAAACTTTAGTCCTCATGGTTTGAGACAAGAAGATTTTTTTCATGTTTTGCCTATAAAAGCCTATGTTAAACATGTGACCACCGGGGCAGCGTTTTTTTTGGCCACAGGGACACAATTTGAACAAACTTGGTAAAGGCACATAAGGTCATGCTACATACCAAATATCAAGGCTCTGGGCCTTAAGGACAAGTTATGATTTCAGAAGAGAAGATTTTTTCATGTGTTCCCTCTATAAGCCTATGTAAAACATGTGATCCCTGGGGCCGTGTCATATAATATTTTGACCAGCCTAAAATGTGAGGCGTGGGTCATAATATCATGACCCACGGGTCAATATTTTACTGTAGATATATTACATCATTCCTTTTTTAAAGTTAGTAGGGGGGGGGGGTCAAAATATTTCAGTAATATTATAGGGGTGGGGGGTCAAAATATTACAGTAATATATTGACCCGCGGGTCAATATAATATGGGAGTCAAAATATTATCTGACACCGGTATATCGTTGCATACCTAGCCGATATTTACACAGTCATAATTCTATAGCATTAGTTTTAACATTGCAGAAACATAACATTTACTAAATTTAGCAACATCTTGGGTGCCTAGATTTACCAGAAAGACTCAAAGTGCCGGAAAGACAGCCAAAATACCAGAAAGACCAAAGAATATATAGTTGGACCATTTTATGTACAAGGGATCAGACGAACTTACGTTTTATTAGAGATTTTACCACTGCAATAAAGGCTCAGGCGAGTCTGCGCTTGCCACATGCCCCCTCCCCAATCCACAGTGCTATTTTTTAAATTCCTTAATTGGTTCATCCAAGCCACTGATCAAATTATGATCAATTAACTGGTCAATTAACAGTAACAGATTAAATTAATGAACAGATTAGATTATGACCAACAAAAGCGCAGCCTAGCTATACTGTTGGTCATAATTATCCCAATCATCGTGTCAATAAGGTGGAACTTACTAGCCTAATTAAAGGACCATTGTTAACACCAAGAACTACATGTAACAACCCAATCAATGTACATGTTTAGTAGTGAATGTCAGTTGACACCGCATATAAACATATCAAATTATAAACAATATATACTATAGGAGCTTTTAGGAATTCCCAGTGACGTCATTTTCGCGCATGCGCAAATCACTGGCTGTCAACGGTACAGGTCAGCTCTATGGAATCTGTGTTAAATGTGGGTTTATATTTAGAGAAAATAGGCTTTTCTAGCAAATGTCATATCAAAATTTGTTTGTATTCTTTGATATACATTCAAAATATATCTTACAGATAAATAAAGGTTCCGAAAAACAAACGTTTATTCATTTAAAAGGCAAAATATGAGGCTGTGGGAAGCGCAGAAGTGTCGAGCAGAACACTGATATTTCTTTAAAAATGTAAAATTTTGGTTTATTTATGCATTTTTATGATGAACAGAGTGAATCCACCTGCTTGTTTGCCAGTTTTTACTCACTCTCTCTCTCTAAAACACGCATCTGTGATATCATGACAGCCAAAATGTAGCTTAAATAGGCTAATAAAAACAGTTAACTTACATATAATTTGTCCCAAGGAAATAAATAAAATTCCATGTTAAATGCTTGATTTTCACTGTTGACACTGTTCTAACAGATCCGTTTTCATCACCCTCTGTTGAATAAATGGACGACACGCTTCTGGCGCACTCAGAGATGTTTTCACAAGTGATTGTCATTGGTGTGATAAAAGTGGGTCATAAAAGATCAATAGACCAAAGGATGCCGATATGCTGTTTCGACATAGGGATCATTTATAACACATTTTAACAAGTCTGACATATTAAGTGCAACGACGCCTCATTCGTTCTCTATAAGGCCTAAATGAAATATGTGTGTGGTTCCTGTTGCATACCAACAAAATTTAGGGTAGGTAGGTAGGAAAATTATTAAATTTTGTTGTAACATTTAACAAAGAAAATAGTGAAAAAATCTGAAAAAGTGCCCATTTTAGGTATTTTTTCTCCAAAGACCATTTTAATGTTTAGGGTAGGGTTAAAAAAAATAGGGTAGGTAGGCAACAGGAACCACACATATATTTCATTTAAGCCTAAGTTACATTTTAATTTGTTTTAATTTATTAATACCCTTTACCCCCTCTTATCTGGAGCCCTGGAATATCCATCTTCAACTTACTTATTCTCCTGTGAATCTGCATAGGCTCATCTGAGGCAATGCAACAAGTAGAAAAATCACATAACATAACATTGTGCAGTCTCGAATGAGCCTTCGCTGTTAGAGAGGAAAATATTATTACATTTTAGCGCCAAGATCTGTCCAAACCTGTGCTCGCTTTTGTTGTTTTTTGTATGGCAGTGGGTATTATTGTGAGACTGCGCTCATCGAGAAGAAGTCAATATTATAATTTTCTTTTTTCAGCGCCCAGTTTATGTCCACAATCAAATGTACAAGTGTCGACTGCTGATAACCTTTGAAAAGAGTTCTGGCCAGACAAAATGTTCTCGCGAGAATGCCTGCATGTGCAGACTCATATCAGCCTTCGCTAGTGGAGAAAAAAGTGTTATGTTTCTTTTTCAGTGCCCATTTCTGTCCTTAATCATCTCCTACTTAGTCTAGTGTCGTCCGCTGGTAACCTTTTCAAACAGCTTGCACCCAGATCAGGCCCGGTAAAACTTTCTTGCAAAAATGGCGCGCATGTGAAGTTTCGTATGAGAGAGGAATGTTTTTTGTTTTGTTTTTTAAGCGCACATTTCTGTCCTTCAACTTCCACAGTTATTTTATAGCACCGTCTAAGTTTTGCAAGGATACGCTTAGACTTAAAAAAAAAAATCTCCTTGTTAATTGTTAGCAAACACTTTTTAAAGAAAATAAATGATGTGTGTCATTGACAAAAGTTCGTTAATTATTAAAATAGTTGCCTTAAAAAATGGTAAAAAATGAATTAAAAGTCTACAAATATGTATAACGGCCACTGTTTTATTCATTTCAACTCGGACCCAAAATAACATGCATTACTGGGTCCGTGATTTCATACACAACGACAGACAAATTATCTTGATAAATGTTAATATTATTTGATGAAGAATTTCTAGATGCAGTCAAGAAGCATTTACAATTCGCATTTATATAGAATAAATAGCACATTGTATCAAGGGAACTTAAAATCATAGGAAAATATCGAAAATTCTACTGCTTCCCCTATCTAGACAATACACAGTTGACGGCCAGTATATCCCACATCTATTTATAGAACCGGAAGTATGTCACGAGAAAAGCTCCTATTTATTATAATTATATTCATTAGTCAATAAAAGTTTTCACAATTCACTGATGCATCCATCAATATTTCCCAAATTATTCTTTGGTCTTTCCGGCAATTCGAGTCTTTCTGGTAAATCTAGTTACCACTATATTTAGTGTTGTATCAATGATCGATTATAATCGATGATCAATCGAAAATTTCTTTCGATTCTACTAACAGTGTTGTGCCTAGGTCAAGATTTCTGGGGGACACAGGTGTCCCTCTACCTGAATTTCAGGGGGACATTTACAAATTCTGGGGGACACACCAAATCTTTCAAATGTTTACCTGCTAAATTGAATAGTTATCCGGAAATTTCTGTTCATTTTTTATTTAAATTTGAGCTCGATGTCGATAGATTTGGCTCAAGAAGGGGTGTAGATGACAGTGAGGTAGTTTCTGCTGGTGCCCTAGTTTTGAATTCACCAGCAAATTTACAATTCTATATTAAAATAGCTTTTTTTCTGGCCTTCTGCTATGAAATTTGAGTTTTCCGCCATTGTTGTTGTGTATTGGACTGTGCTAGTTACTTCCCTTTATTAGGTTACACTAAATACGGAAATAGTAGAAAACAGCGAAAAATAATAAGCAGATTTTCGAGGTGCGCCCTTAGGCCCGCGCTGGGTGCGTTTTTAAGGGACATCGGCGGTAAAATCGCGGGAATCCCGCAATGCCGCGCTCTAGGCACAACACTGTACTAATCGATTGTGTTTGGTAATAATCGATTATAATTGAAAAGATTCACACCTGACCCTCCTGTAGGCTACTATTCAAAATTTGCAACTTTGCTACAAAAAATGCAATCCATAAACTCAAAGGATTATAGAATTAAATGTGAGGAATAAAGAAATAAGCTGTAGCCTGGTTTGCTGTGTATTCTATCCCCTTTAAAATCATGACAAAGAAGTCTTCAATGCAATCTTGATCCATTGTATGCTAATTAGTCCTAAAAAGAGTGAAAACTCTGATGAAATGCCACAAAATGAGGCATTTCATCAGGGTATACACTGTTTGCTATTAAGGACATAAAAGATATTCAAAGAAAGAAATATTTATTTGGGAATGATAACCTGTGACCCCTTGGTGTTTACAATTGACCTTCCCAAGTTAATTGCTCCAAACCAGAAGGAAAAATCCACAAGTGTATAAAGGGTTTAAAATGCCAATGGCTGTTAATTTGAGTTTGCTGTTAGGACCAGTTGTTGTATTTGATACTGTACATAAAATAGCATGACACTGAGGCTAGATAAGAGTTTCAAGCAGTACAAGGGTAGACATTCTATGGGATGGAACCTGTGTTT
Organism: Loripinus fragilis; assembly: GCA_964019695.1. Taxonomy (NCBI): domain Eukaryota; kingdom Metazoa; phylum Mollusca; class Bivalvia; order Lucinida; family Lucinidae; genus Loripinus; species Loripinus fragilis. The sequence continues at coordinate 51,351,370 of OZ026518.1, forward strand.
CCCTTTCATTTGATAATTTCGATTAAAATCGATCATCAATCGAAACCTCCTGAACGATTATTTTCGATGATCGATTATGAAAATCCAATAATCGAACAACACTTACTATATTTCATATATTATTTTGGACTGCTATTAAAGAAATAGCGATATTTATGACATGTAAGCTCTAAGCAGCCGTTTCTCAAGGTTGCGTCACCATTTTGTGTATACGATGAATGACACACTAGGTGTTAGTCACTAGACACATGCCCCGACATACCTATCTGGCATAAAAATGGAGTTTTTAGTCACTCTTATGTTAGTGCCTGATTGATGTCACTGAAGCTCATTTGTGTCAGGAAAGAAAAGCTGGTGTCCGAAGATACCCCACTGTTTGAAAGATACCAGTTATGACACTAGTTAAAGTAGGGCCCGCCTATACATGGACTTGACCTTTGAAAGGGGGGGGGGGGGGGCTTGTTTGTCGCTACTGACCCTAATTGTCTGTGGCCAGTGTGGGTGGGGTAGATAATTACCTTTAGCAATCACCCTTTTTACCCTTAATTTTTGGTTGCCTAGTTCAACTTGTTGTCCAACGAAATCATTTTCATCTTTACTAACGCCTCCGCCTGATATATATCCCAAAGCTGACTTAAAAAAGTCGCTCATTATGAATTTATTCGTAAAATTATCAACAAGCTGGCGGATCTCGCATGACGTCAGAGTCAGAAAGTTTTTCGGCTTGTCGTAAAACACTAGTCGTATAGCCCCCGTGCGTGTATTTTCCGCCTGTGTTGTATAAGTGCACCACTTTCACATTGGTCCGTCATTACACACTTGCACATAAAAACCAATACAGGTTGTGGAATTCTAACGTATAGGTTACAAATAAACTGGAGGAAACACATTGTGGCGAATCCATTGCTGTACATTCATTTACTAATCTGCTAAATCGTAAGGTAAAAAAAAAAATTCTATAAAATTTTACACTTTTCAGTTTTCTTGATAGAGATGCATGAAAACCATTTTAAACAAACTCCGTCCACACACAAACTTGACTTATAAGACATAAATAAGTAGTTACCATTAATGGGGTCACATCAAGTCCAGGCTATGTCATGGGCGTAGCTGAAGGTGCGACTTGTGGGACATGGTTGCACCAATAATTCTGCTGATGCGACATGTCTCACCAATATTTTACCTAAAAAAAGAAAAGAAAAAAAGTGCACAAAAAGAAGAAATCAGGAAATGGGTTCGGCATATCGTATATACCATTACAAATTATAAATAGAACCATTCCCTTAAAACACTGTCAGATTGTAGCATAAGCCACAGAATTGGAGCTTAGATACATTTTACTGGTACCAAATATTTGCCCTAGATGATGTTGTTGTTAAAACAAAAACTGTGAAGATAGCATGAAGGTTTTTAAGCTATTGCAATGTATCATCACAGAGAAACCATCAAATCCAATTAACATGCTCTGATGAAACAAAGAAAAAGACCAACGACTCATAGTTAGACTGGGCTAAAGAAATGTTACCAGCATAATGTGAGTAGACTTCATGCTTGGTCCAGTTAGCTCTAATTTTTTCATCAAGGTTCTGCTCAGAATACCCGTTCAATAATTTTGGTCTCAAAATACGCATACAGTAGCTTTATTTTGCTCGAAATACTCATACAATGGAATGTTAACCTTGCTCAAAAAAACGTTCAGTATAAATGGAAAAAACAGTGTGGCATACAGTGTATAAAATGATCAACACAAACAAAATAAACTAAAAAGAGATAAATGGTGCGAATGACCATACATATATAGTGTTAAACTACGGATAATCAGGTATTTACTTTGTGATTTCAAATCAAATCACGTGAAATTAGTCTCGCGAATCGGCGTACGTAGCGGTGTTTCACTGAGCAGAGAGATAATACACTTGTTTCCGTGGCAAATATCGAATTTTGGGACAAAGTAAGTAAGGGTGCAAAAATCAGGAATCCATACAATCAAGTACCACACACCTGACCCAGGATACCAATGGGAAAGTGACAAACTCGCAGTAGACACCACAAACGAGAGCCAAGAGGTCAGCCCTTTCCCAGCAGGTGACCACAAAGCACATATAAACAGACGCGCACAAAGACATAGCAAACACAAGACAGAACAAAAACATAAAAGATCCACAAAAGAAGAACCGCCTTGGAACGGTCAGTAAAATATTTTACTGGACTAACCCTAAAGCTAATTCTACATATGAGAACATCTCCAATCCATTATTTAGTACTGGCTAGTATTTAGATAACTGAAACTAAACTCATTGAAGAGTAATAACCGTTATTCTCCAGCCTATGGGTATTCTTGTCTTCATTTTCCGCCATTTTTGCTCGAAAAAACGGTCGCATAGGTACAGCCTCCGATAGCCTGATATAAGAATCGCTGTTTCCAAAGACTGCAGTTGTGCTTGTATACTACAGTTCCGGCACCTTCTGTGCTTCAACTAGATCTCACCAAACACAAATACAATGATACGGCCCTGTATATAAATTGTGGTGTTCGTCGATGGAGTATACTTGGGCCATTACTCTTTTTATGCTATGTGAATGATATGTACACCAGTGTCAGTGCTGACTGTAATTTAATTCTTTATGCTGATGATAGTGCCATACGAGAGAAAGAATAGATTCGAGTACCGATCGAATGATAGGTATTGGATCGGTACTCGAATCTATTCCTAAATGCTAACATAAATCGCCATGCACATACTGAATCCTTAAACATGATTGAAGTCTATAGTCCTTGTGGCATATGGCATGTTTTTCTATATAGTATTTACATCTATATCGATCACATCCGGTCTATGAAGTACCGGCAATACGCGCAAATACCAGCAAATCGACGTATACATTTACCAGTGTGACCATGGTGGCACGGAAGATACGGGATGAGAGAGAGAGAGAGAGAGAGAGAGAGAGAGAGAGAGAGAGAGAGAGAGAGAGAGAGAGAGAGAGAGAGAGAGAGAGAGAGAGACAGAGAGAGAGAGAGAGAGAGAGAGAGAGACAGAGAGAGAGAGACAGAGAGAGACAGAGAAAGAGAGACAGAGAAAGAGAGAGAGAGTACCGAAGTGTACCAAGTACACCTGCCGATAATACTCGAAAGAGGATCTGGCAGTATATAGAGAAAGAAAGAAAGAAAGAGAGAGGGAGGGGGTGTATTTTTAGGGGGGGGGGACCGGTGGGGGAAATATTCAAATTACCCGACGGTCGTGTCAACAGCTTCGTTCTAAATCAACACGTCACGTGCGTGAGTCGTGGACGACCAAAGACTGGATCCTCTGCGTGCTCTTACATTCAAGAAAATGGGGATGATTTGGCTTTCAATCTGTTTGACTCTGGTGGCTGTATGTCTTGCTACTATCGAAAGACCCATGGGTGTTGCAATATCGAGTAAGTAAACTGACACAGATGAAAGAAAAAATGAAATGACGTCTGTGTAAGAGTGCATATTCGGACGGTTATTAATTCGGACGATATCGTTTACTTTGATTCTTTACGTCCCAGTCAATATTTTTTCAGGCCTGCTGGGACGGGTATAACAGTGGATAAGGTGTCTTGCTCAAGGACACAACATAGAGACTCGTCCGCGGTGAGACTCTAACTTTACGTTTGATCCCCAGTCTAAAACTACCAACTCACTTTACCACTGTTGTAGGTAAGAGGGGGAAAATGGATTAAATGTTCTAAACTAAAAGTCACCAGTGCACTGCACAATATCAGGTTCAGTTGATCATAATTCCAAAGTATATGCTTCCTTATAGACATAGACATAGAAGATTTATTTTACGTCGAATATACATATAACAAGTAACATAAGCCCTGTAGGGCTTTTACTTCGACAAACAAATTTAAAGAGAACAAACATAGAATATATCACAGAGCATGCAAAGTAATATTATAAACATATATATACATTGTAAGACTGAAAATAAACTTGGGTTAAAAAAAACCCAAAATTACAGGGTTTTACAGGACACAATATCCTGCGTCTTATACGCATAGATCATTAGGTAGGACCTGTCAATTCACCTTACCTGCGTCCGCTGGGACGAAGACGTGTTTGTTGTGCCTTTCATTAAAATCCCCAATTCCAAAGTTATTTCGTAACAATTCGGGTTTTCCCATATTTACAGGCTATCTATAAATAAATAGGACAGGTGCTCTTGTTTTAGACTGCTGCACTGACCTCGTAGGTAAACGAGCAGTTAAAACATCGGCCGTGAAAAAAAGTCGTAAAATACCATGCTTTCTCTCAGGTCCGCTCTGCTAAAAAGCATGGAAAACGTTGTCCATCACTGACTTTGTGTATTGATTTTTTCATAGTGTGAATAATCACTCTGACAACTCAGCCGACCGTTCAAGCGTGAAGGGCAATTATCTTGACAGTTTTCATTCTTTTGTATATGCCAAATTACGTAACATTTTCACTTGAAAAGGCTGAAGTCGGCAAAGAGATCAAAGATACCAGAGACTTCAGATAAGTGGCGACTTGAAGACAGATAGATAGAATACAATGACAGCAAGATCATGTGTATTTCAAATTTACCAACCAAATTCTCAGAATGGAAAGCAAGTAGCAGTCTGATCAGTGACTGTTTTTTTTTGTGTTTTTTTTTTATCTCAATTAGAAAACAGTCTGGCCAGAGACTGTTTTTTTCTGTCTTCTGGATGCAGCAATCTATCACTTCTCCCTTTTCTCTGAAACTTCTCCCTATTTGTACTGGTGAGAGAAGTCACTTCTCCCTAAATTTAAGGGCTAGCTTGGTCCTGCATATTATAGGGACAAGTTCAGCTTTTGTAAAAAAAGCGTATAGGATTGTGTTTCACTGATGGTAATATGTGGCCCTCAAAAAATTCAAATGCCCACCCCCCACCCCCCCAAAAAAAATCGGAAGGGGGCCAAACATGGCCCTCAAAATTACTGACCTGGGGACAACACAGTTACACTGAGCCTTCACAAAATTCGAAGCTTATATAAAAAGATGGGACCCCTAATTTCAATGATGGGACCCCCATCATATTCAAAGTTGAGTCCCAAGGACCCCCAAACATTCAACTTGATGTAAAACCCTGAATTATTTAAAAAGTTATATCTCTATAAAAAGGTTAAATAGGGGGTTAAGAGACTAGTATACTAGAGTAAAAGCAAGTAGCTCTAAAAGCAAGTAGCACTCAAAGGGTAAAATAAATTCTTCCCTTAAAGACTCAAGGGAAGAAAGACAGTGCGGCAGAGTTTAGGTTGCAAAGTAAGCACATCCTGTTGACATGTAGGGGCCCTAAAACCGAAAAAGGCGAAAAATAAAAGCAGGACTTTACTCAATGAGGTAGTCTTGACTGTGAAAATTTCTAAGGCTCAAATGTACAAAAGGATGGGATAATGGAATCTAGAGCCGTGGCATGTGACTTCCAACAATGTGGTATCCCGACATGTGCAGACCCAGATGAGCTGCACAGCCCCCCCCCCCCCCCCCCGGCTCAGAACCCAAACGACACCCAGGCAGCAGCCCAATAGTCACATAACACTCAAGCGACTGATCAGACTGCGCGCATGCGCAGGCTGGTCTAAGGCTTTGCTGGTCGCACATACCCCACCGTCGGAAATCGCATGCACTGGCTCAGATAACATTTATCGTCAGAGCTCTCGGAAACGCAGAATTACGCGTATTGGTACGCACGTTTTTTCCCTGGGACGCATGAATTTCGCTAGGCGGGAGTCCCGCGTACGCATGTTTTTAAAGTCGGCACGCGCTAAAAATCCAGTAGCGGAGAGGTAAGTACACACTGGGTGATCGAAAGCCCTTTGTTATTATCGATCGCGATACGCTTTCCTGTCTCTGTTGACCAATCCTATGACTCGGACTGCAGTGTAGCCATTCTGACAGGTGATTGACAGGATTACCGATGCAGGACAGCGTGATTATTACGAGGTGGTTATTAAAGTAATTAAGCAAGGATTATTGGGTAATTGTTTGAAGATTTACCGTTAATTAAAGAGAGAAACTAAAAGGCTATTGTAAACAACATCGGACTACCGACTTCTGAATTCGACTGATTAGGGATGAAAGAGAAAACATATTTAATTGCACTCATTTGCGATTTGAGCAACATAAACATGGAGAAAAAAAAATATTTTAAGGATTTGCTTTTTTTTCATTCGTTCATTGCTACGGCAAACAAAAGAGTCTGAGAATTGTTGGGAAATAAACAGTACTTACGGTACAGCGATACAGCAGTAAGAGTTCCAAATGAAGCTACACTACAAGCTGTGCGATGAAATTTTTTATCGGTTCAAGCCGAGTGTCTAGATGAATAAACTTTCAGCAAGTAAAATCGTTTATTCTAAATCATGGAAACCATGTTAAATGGTTAAGTAATGTCAGCCCATTCATTGCAATCGCCGTAGACACTAGTGAGATGCGTTTTTTAGAAGAAAAAAACACTTCCATCTGCACAAGATTATACAAAACAGAGGACTAAGCCAGCACTGTCTGTCTGTCTGTCTGTCTGTCTGTCTGTCTGTCTGTCTGCCTGCCTGCCTGCCTGCCTGCCTGCCTGCCTGCCTGCCTGCCTGTCTGTCTGTCTGTCTGTCTGTCTGTCTGTCAGTCTGTCTTGTTAATAAATAAAACAAGTACCAACAGTTGAATCTTTTATTTTGATAAGGCCAAACAAAAAAATGTGTGTTCAGGTTACATTAAAAAAATATAGTACCAAAATATTTTGTTTTTGTTAAGTAGGAACAAACAATTAATGCTTAAAGGGTTAAAATCAGTGGATCTAAAAATTACTCAAATGTATCATTTCAGCCTAAAATGGAAAAGATATACGGTATGCACAAATAAGTGGGACTCCAACTTTTTTGGAGTAGGACTCCCACTTTTTCCAGTGGGACTTCTACTTTTTGCCAGATGGGAGTCCTGAACTCCTGTTTTCAAAATCCTAGTGAGAGCTCTGATCGTAAAAAGCAAAAAGCAAATAACAGCAATGCGAAGCAAAGCAAAGCAAATCTAAAGCAGAAAGCAAAAAATAAAACTAGGCACAACACAGAGGGCATCCACATCCAAGACCATCCCATCTCCGGAGCAGCCCTCGGACTGCGGTTATGACTCTGCCACCCGCAAGTTGTTTGGAAGACTGTTCCAGATCCGGGGAGCCTCGGACCTGAATGACCTCAGACCATACCTTGTGGTGTTCCCTTCGAGGGATACTTAGAAAGAAGTATAGAGATTGAATGAGGTTGACAAGTATTTTTGTAAGGATACAGAGGGGTGCCTAGATTTACCGGAGAGGTTCGAATTTAATACCGGAAAGACCGCTGAAATACCAGAAAGACCAAAGAATAATAGGGACTTTAAAAATATATCCACTAAGTTTATGCCTAGTGATGTATTAACCTGTTTGGGGCAAAAAGCATTTTTTATGTTTATTACCTATAAAATTGTATCGTTTTTAATCTTTAACCATCTCTTCAAATCTTGTTTATTCAAAGAAATGATAAATCGGATTAAGGCCTAATAAAAGGACAGAGCTCTCAGAAACGCAGAATTACGCGTATTGGTATGCATGTTTTTTCCCTGGGACGCATGATTTTCGCTAGGCAGGAGTCCCGCGTACGCATGTTTTTTTAGTCGGCACGCGCTAAAAATCCAGTACCTGAGATAAATACACTCCGTGAGATTAAAAGCCCTTTGATATTATAGATCGCGACACGCTTTCCTGTCTCTTTTGACCAATCGTATGACTCGGACTGCAGTGTAGCAATTTCTGACAGGTGATTGACAGGATTACCGATGCGGGACAGTGTGATTATTACGAGGTGATTATTAAAGTAATTAAGCAAGGATTATCGGATAATTGTTTGAAACAGATGCGCTTCTGATTTACCGTTAATTAAAGGGAGAAAAAAACTAATAGGGTATTGTAAACAACATCGGACTACCAACTTCCGAATTCTACTGATTAGGGATGAAAGAGAAAACATATTAAATTGCACTCGTTTGCGATTTGAGCAACATAAACATGGAGAAAAAAAAGCAATAAGTTTACGGATTTGCATTTCTTCATTCGTTCATTGCTACGGCAAACAAAAGAGTCTGAGATTTGTTAAAAAAAACGGTACAGCGGTAAGCCGTCTACGGTAACGTCCGACTGACAAAAGTTCCAACTGAAGCTACACTACAAGCCGTGCGATGAAATAACCGAGTGTCTAGATGAATAAACACAAACAAATCACTTTAATCAAGTAAAACCGTTCACTCTAAATCATGGAAGCCATGTTAAATGGCTAAGTAATGTCAGTCTATTCATTGCAATCGCCGTAAACACTAGCGAGTTGCGTTTTTTTAGAAGAAAAAAGACTTCCATCTGCATAAGATTATACAAAACAGAGGACTGCTGTCTGTCTGCCTGCCTGCCTGTCTGTCTGTCTTGTTAATGAATAAAACAAGTACCAACAGTTTAATCTTTTATTTTGATAAGCCAAACAAAAAAAACGTGTGTTCAGGTTACATGAAAAAATATACCAAATTATTTTGTTTTGTTAAGTAGGAACAGTCCATTAATGCTTAAAGGGTTAAAATCAGTTGATCTAAAAATTATTCAAAAGTATCACTTCCCGCTAAAATGGAAAAAATATACGGTATGCATAAATTGGTGGAACTCAAACTTTTTTGGAGTGGGACTCCAACTTTTTCCAGTGGGACTCCTACTTTTTGCCAGATGGGAGTCCTGAACTCCTGTTTTCAAAATCCTAGTGAGAGCTCTGAAAGGACCCTTGTTAACCCCTAATGATCCCAATCAGCGTGACAAGAAGGGGGGATCAACCAGTCTAATTAAAGGACTCTTGTTAACACCAAGAACTAACAACCCAATCAATGTGCATGATTAGTAAAGATGAACAACCAGCATGTGAATAGTTGACACTACATTTTTTTTTTCAATCTTATTGTATAACTCCTGTAAATCTAGGTACCGGATACAGAGTAGCAGAATTCTACTGAGACAGGGATGTAAAGGATATTAAACGGTTTGATATTTCATATTATTAGATGGGTCAAGAGAAGTGCCATGGGACCATGTTAATGATGACAGTGTGTTCTAATTCTTTGTTTTATGTAAATTTCAGTGGCTAGCCTGTACAGACCTGGAGTGATGTTCCATTGCCTAGACGGTTCAAGAGAAGTGCCATGGGACCATGTTAATGATGACAGTGTGTTCTAATTCTTTGTTTTATGTAAATTTAAGTGGCTAGCCTCTACAGACCTGGAGTGACGTTCCGATGCCTAGATGGTTCAAAAGAAGTGCCATGGGACCATGTTAATGATGACTACTGTGATTGTGCAGATGGCTCAGATGAGCCTGGTAATATATGGGCCTCGACGCGACAAAACCTGTCTTCAGAGTTTATGACAAGGCAGGACTCATACCAGTCTCTTAAACAACAGAGACCAGCTAGAAAATTGAATATTTGCTTGTAGCAAGTAGATAATGATACTTTCAAATATTGGAGTTAAAAAGGCCCTGATCAGTCTGCGCAGACTTGTCTTTGCCTTTGTTGTTTCCAAACACAGAAGACAGGTTTTCTTGGGTCAAGGCCCAAATATAAAATAACAGGCCTTTAGTTAAGAGTGCATACCGAAAAATTAATTTTTGTATTTTTCAACCAAAACATATGTTGTGGGTGCTCAAAAGAACACCTAAAATTATCGCCGAAAATAATTTTTAAAACATCCTAAAAAATCGAACACTGCCCTTTTTTGGAAAAGAGAATTTCTAAAATTACAAACACAATTTTACGCTAAAAAATCTTGTTAATCAAAACCAATGCATAAATATTTGCTAAATTTTGACCAGATTATTTTTATTTTTTCAGGTACATCTGCATGCCCAAATGGAAACTTCCACTGTACCAATGCTGGCTACCGTCCAATGAATATTCAATCATCTCGTGTTAACGACAGGATCTGTGGTATGCCAAACTTTATTGAAACAGTTAACCCATGTCCTGTTGAATTAACCCTTACCTCATAGAGAAGCTCCTTTGGAGGGCAGTGGCTCAGTGGTAGAGTGATGGATTCGAGACTAAGGGGCCGCTGGTTTGAGCCTTACAAGCGTCACTGCGCTGTGGTCCTTGAGCAAGACACATTTATCCTAGCTTAGTACTGGTTCAACCCAGGAAGACCTGTCCCTGTTTAACAGAAAGATTGTTGATGGGACGTAAAAAATCAAATCAAACAACAAATTCATAGAGACACCTTTTGCAAACAGCAGACCCAGATCAGGCAGCTCATGTAAGAGCTGATCAGGGTCTATATTGTTTGCCTATGGATGATATGGGCCTCGACGTGAGAAAACCTGTCTTCGGGGGTTTGCGAACAACACAGGCGCAGACCAGCCTGCGCATCCGCGCAGTCTGATCAGCGCCTTTGTTATTCGCTTTTTGGATAGTATCATATGTAAACTTGCTACAGGTGAAATTCCAATTTTCTAGCTAGTCTATGTAGCTAAGGAGACTGGTTTGAGTCTCGCTTTGTCGGAAATCCCGAAGACAGGTTTTGTCGCGTCGAGGCCCATATGATCCTACACTAGTGGATCATACACAAGTGATTCCTTTGTTCTATGTAGTACCCATGTTGTCCAGAGGCTGGGCCATTGTGCCAATCACACAATTTCAGTCATGATGGCCCCTAAGAAATGCACTGGTGCGCCACCGTTGACGCGCTCCCAAATTGAGCCAAGAGGTGATTCAGGAGTCATGTTTCAGTTGAAAACATCCGTGCAAAAATAGGCCTTGAAAAAGTAGTAAAATACCATGCTTTCTCTCAGACAGATAGATAAAATACAATGACAGCAAGATAATGTGTAGTGCAGTCTGATCAGTACCTGTTTTATTTTTTCTCAATTAGAGAAAAGTCTGATCAGACACTGCTTTTTTCTGTCTTCTGAATGCAGCAATCTATCACTTCTCCCTTTTTTCTCAAACTTCTCCCTATTGGTGCTGGAGGGAGAAGTCACTTCTTCCTAAATTGGATGGCTATTTAAGCTTGGTCCCTGCATATTACAGGGACAAGTTCAGCTTTTGTAAAAAAAGCCTATATGGTTGTGTTTCACTGATGATAATATATGGCCCTCAAAAATTTCCAATGGCCCCCCAAAAATCTGAAGGGGACCAAACATGGCCCTCAAAATTTCTGACCGTGGGACAACACTGTGTACTAATTTGAAAGTTTATTTATGTAACTATTCATAGTGGGTGGAGCGTAGCATGAATATTCATGAAGGAAAGGGTTAATTAATAGACGAAATTGCTGCCATGTAGGAGAGGACAAAGGTCTCATGTCCTCAAAATATTTCCATGTCCTAAAAATATTGTGGGAAATTGCTGAAAAAACATGGGACACATGATGAAAAATTAGAGACAGATGCAAATTTCTTGGGACAATGTCCCACTGAACCCAAACAAAGTTGGACAAAATTTAAAATTATGTCAAATGGCACAAAATTTCAGCATTTGTCAGACACTTGTTCAGTAAACACCAAAAAAAGAAATTTATAATATACCGTAATATTCTTTTTAACTGATTTCAAAATGGAGACTTGTCTTTAAGGAGAGAATTTACTACTGAATGTCTGTCCCGATCTGGGTACAATCGAATTTACACTGACGGGGTTCCTGTAAGAATTGAAAATGTTGATTTTGAAAGAAGTCAGCAGACGACAACAGAAGCATAAAAATTACTTAGCATGCAAAGAATTTAGCAAATAAAAACAGCAGGCCTTTAGTTTAGGGTGCATAGCACAAAATTAGTTTTCTTATTTCTCAACCAAAACATATGTTGTGGGTACTCAAAAGAACCGTCTCAATGAGACGGTTCTTTTGAGCACCCAAACATATGCTTAAATGATTGGCAAGAAAATATTTACAATTGTGCGCTGAAAAATTGTGTTTATCTTAACCTGTGTAATTGTGATCAGAATTTGCATCATTGGTAACTCTATATACTGTTGTGTTTACAATTGTTAAGTAAAACATTAACTTGTACACTCCACTTGAGCTAACGGGAATTGATAGATCACTTGTGTATTAATCCTATCCCATGGATAGGATTAATACACAAGTGATCTACCGATTCTAAGTCGCTGGTTACTTTGTAAACAAAACATGACATCACTGTCACTCTTGACTGGCAGGACAGTAAATGTATATGTATCTGACTTTCAGATTGCTGTGATGGTACTGATGAGTATGATGGAAAGATAACCTGTGTCAACAACTGCAAGTGAGTACATTCAGATAAGGCCTCCGGATAGGAGTGCGTAATTGAAAATCATTTTTTCTTATTTCTCAAAACATATGTTGTGGGTGCTCTAAAGAAAGTCTCTAAGAGACGGTTCTCTATGAGACTGTTCTTTTGAGCAACAAAATCATGTGTTCAGACTAATCAGTAAGTACAGTCATTATGAAACATAGGCGGATTGGTTGTCCAGACTGGCAGATTTACCTGCGACAAGAGATGCCTGGTCGAAGAATCGGCTGTCCGAGATGAAATTTGCGCCAAAAAAGTTGCTGTTGTGGCTGAATATATATGTTTTGAAATGCTCTGTTTTAATGGACCAATCAAAAAGCGGTATGGAAAAGTGTGTTCCCACAATTGATTTACTATCAAGGCTAGCATATATATAAAGGTATTTTGTGACATAGTTGGGGGGACTGAAGGTATTTTGTGACATATGTGGGGGGCTGCTTCAACCTTGAATCCATGCTGTTGAATGTACACTCACCGTCCATAATTTGAGCCGGAGTAACTACAGTAAAACCTGTGTAAAACAGTCATTCATAAAAAGACCAAAAAATGTTTTTTAAGACCAATTATCACTTAATGCATGTTAAATGTATTGCAGAATGCTCCAAGGGGAGCATTCTGCAATACTTTCGACCTTCATTAAGCTACCATTTGTCATTAAGATCTTTGTTTTGTCTATTTTTGAGTGGCCGTTTTACACAGGTTTTACTGTATTTTGTAGGGAGTTAGGACGACAGATGCGAGAGGAGAGAGATAAGGTGAAACTGTTACAAGAGCAAGGATACAAGACAAAACTTACCTATATAGAAGAAGGGAAAAAGAAGCGAGAAGAGAAAAAGGTACCTGGCCATATCTTCCTAAAAAGTCCAGTCTCTTACAATAATTCACCTTTCTAAAAACTATGTCTTCTTAACTGTTGTCCGCTGATAACCTTTGCAAACAGTTTGGACCCAGATCAGGCCGGACAAAATGTCGGGCCTGATCTGGATCCAAACTGCTTGACTCTCCAGTGCCAGTATTCCTGAAAGAATTTTGAGTAGATGACAAAATGAAAAATTACCGAGCATCCAAAGAGTTAATTTTACTAACTGTAAAGTAAACCTCAGATTATTTGTGGGAGATTTAACATGTGATTTTGTTTGTGGGACTGTCTCATGCTATGCCCTTGGTGTATTTGTCAGTTATACACTATCGACAGGCTTTTGAGTGACCTTCTATGCGTGGTTAGGAAACATCTATTAATAAGATAGTTTCAGGCTGAGTGAAACTAGGAAAGAAGGTACAATGCAGTCCCTTTACAACACTTTATTTGGGTCAATAGGAAGAGACTTTGTTATGAGCAAATTTTGTTAGAAAGGGACAGTTTTACAAAAGAATTAGAGGAAAATGACCATTTTATGGTCATTTTCCTATAATTTGTAAAATTCCATGGAAAAAATTGGGAGTTGCAGCATGACTGTAATATATCTGTAATCCAACTCTGTGTTAAAATGAGGTGTGTTTTAAAGAGAGTGCATGTAATCATGTTTTAATGGGCGCTTCCCTACCATGTATTTATCTTATAGCTATAACCTTATTGCTACTCACAAAATTTTGTGGACCCCATACCTTGGTGCGCCTTTGCTGGGTGGATAAAATGCCTTAGCAAAGAACACCGGATACTGCACGGGAAGTGCTGTGACGTCAGAAAATAATTTTGTGCACGAGGAGAAGGACACGTTGAACAGGAGAATTTTCATTTTCTAAGTTCTTTCGTATTTTTCCTTGATTTGTACACATTTCAGGCTACTCATTTGATTTTATTTTATTATGCTAGGTTTGTCCTACGTTTTTTATTTGTGAATTTTCGCTAATTTGTATTTGTATTGTATCGAACTTCGGGAATTCGGCCGTTCGATACTCGAGCTCGCGCTCTCCTTTCTTTCCTCCAGGCCTGTATACCCCAATCGCGTGGCCTTTGTGGGCATTTACGATCTTCGCAGGACAACCACCCCACTTGTTTGAATTGTTCCAATTGTTTTAGGGGCAAAACTTGTGGGTTTTGCAAATCCTGGTCTTCAGCAACTTGGCGGAAATTCGAGAAACGTCGCTCATACCATACAAAGATGGCGAAGAAGAAGGAATCTTCGGCTAGGAAGCAAACCGCTTTCAAGAAGGGACCCATGAAGACGCCAGAATTTGTGGAGAGCGACTCTGGCGAATCGGTAGTTCGGGAAGTGATCGACTCCCCGAGTCCCGCCTGAACTACCGAGACGGTGCCTCGGGCTCTTCAGAAGAGCTGTCAGCTAAATCTGGTGTCCCGGTCGAGTCTAGGACTCACCCCCGGGACTACCAAGCTGACTCACCGTCAAGAGGACAAAAAGTTCGTCACGGGTCTGGGTCTATCTCAGATCCGGAACAACGAACTCATTTGAACAATGAACTTATGTTCATTATTCAGAGTCCTCGGCCGGACATCGAGCTAACCGATGTTCGGCCGGTAAGTATGAAGAAAAGTCGAACTTTTCAGATCAAGGTACCCTCCGTGTTCGGAATACCGGACAGGATGAAAGGGTACTTGATCAGGTCACCGACCATACGTCTCTGACCAGGAGCTTAGTGTCTCCGGACACAAGACCTCCCTCTACGGTCCCGAGTATAGCTCAACCGGACAAGGGAATTGGGTCTAATTAAGTGTACGCCCCGGACATTGCGGTGGCAAGCACTTCAATTTCTGATGGCATTGTTACGGGGTCTCAACCCCGGACAATTTCCACGGATGAAATTGTAGCCGGACACCGGGTAGTTTCTGAATGCAGAAATTCTACCGGACACCGACAATCAAAAGCTCCAAACAACTTAGTTTCTTTGAGACATGCCTCGCCGGGAAATTTGTCACCTGCCTCCAAATTAAGGAGACGTCAGGTAAGAGAATCTTCTGCTCTTTCGAACCGATCAAGATTTAGATCGCGTTCACCTTCCCATCGCATGAGAAGAAACCGATCACGCTCTCTTTCTCATCAGGAAAAGAGAAACCGATCAAAGGAAAAGAAACATAGGTACAGGTCTTCCTCTGACTCTTCTTCCTCTTCCTCATCGGAGGATAGGTCTAGAAAGCATAAGAGGAAACAGAAACACCGTCGGTCAAGATCGAAATCTCGTCGATATGACAGGCGGCCAAAATGATACAGGAGGCATAGGTCTTCTTCATCCTATTCATCTTTCTCTTCTGAAGAAAGAGTATTCAAGAGACCTAGGACTGATTATCAGAGGCATGAACATCCTAATGATGTCATCAGGTCCTCATCTCCAATAAGGGTGCAATCAGATAATCAGCAGAGGTCATCTTATTGTGCTAGAGAGATCAATAGTCCAGCCAAGTCTAACACTGAACACGACATAAGCATTAATGTTAGACCTCAAGACAATGATTTTGAGAATTCGTCCGAACACAGGGATTCGGTTCAAGATCCCGGCGGGGATGATTTTGAACCAACCGAGGACGAAGAAAGAGCAAGTTTCTATCAGCTCATTGATGAAGTCTTCAAGTTTCTTCCAGCTGATCGATTTCCAAGGAAATCTGAGGTGGTAGAATCTAACCCACGTCCGAGATCTAGCATTGAACTGGAGGTTAAAAAAACACAGAGGAAATCCATTTCTTTGCCACAGTCACCACTTGTCTGGGACAGTGTGACTTATATTCAAAACTCTCTAGAAAATACAATCATAGGAGAGAATTGGATTCCAGCTGCCAAAGATATTGCTAAACTTGTGACAATGAAATTTTATCAGGCTCACAATGAGAAATTTTCAACATCATCAGCCTCACCACTTGATGATGACGCAAACAGACTTGGTTTATCTTTGTCTGGAAACTGCAATTTGCCAGCTAAATTTCTTGAGATATTTGAGAAGCAGTGTAGGGATAACATCAGACTGCTGTCTCATGCCGACATCTTCTCTTTTGCAGCTTTTAAGTGTTTGCAACAAGAAAAGATGGATCCTAATATTTTATCTAGGATCTTAGAATCTCTCTCTTCCTCCATTAAAGATGCCATTGGCCTTTCTGCTTTCACGGCAATTGGCCTGCAGTTAGTTCGGCGGGAAGCTGCTATTCAAGCCGCCCCTAGGTCTTTGACTGACCAGGCTAAGAAAAGACTGAGGAAAATTCCTTTTGCTTCTCAGTCTCTCTTCGGCGGGAAAGTGGATGAAATTTACAAAGAAAACACTGAGACTAATCGAGGTACTTTAGTACACAAGGCAATCTCTAATCAAGCCAAGTCTCAGAATTCTTCCTCTCAGATCCACAAGCCCAAGTCCGTTCAGAAGAAAACCACTGGTCCAAAGTCTCAACCTTTGAGCAATAGAGAGGGAAAACAATTTTCTCAAACCCCGAGATTGGCCCGTGGTGGCCATTTTCAGAGGGGTTCAGGGTCAAGAGGTAGAGCCCCCTCTAGAAGAGGGGCCTCCTCTTCCCGAAAGTTTTGAGGAAGTCACTCCACTGCCCCTCCCCCTTCCTCACATTCAGGTAGGAGGGAGGTTGGCCCACTTTGCCCAAAACTGGCAAAAGGTCACAAACAACAAGTGGGTCCTCTCTTTAGTCAAGACAGGCTACAGGATACCGTTCATAGAACGACCGCCCCTGTCAGTGGACCCAATCTTTTTCCAACAGTCTCTAAGTCCGCAGTTGGAAGAAGAAGTTGCCAGCCTCCTTCAAAAAGGGGCAGTGGAGGAAATTCACCCGGTAAGTCCCGGGTTTTATTCACGGATTTTCCTTGTTCCAAAAAAGAATGGAAAAGTAAGGCTGATTATAGACCTGTCAACTCTCAATCGACATGTTTTCATTCAAAGCTTCAAAATGGAAACTCAGAGAAAAGTCAGGAATGCTATACGTCTCAACGATTGGGCATTTTCGTTGGACCTGACCGATGCGTATTTGCATGTCCGGATTCATCCACGGTCACGCAAATATCTTCGGTTCACTCTGAATGGCAGGTTGTACCATTTCAAAGCCCTCCCGTTCGGTCTCTCAACGAGTCCCTTCGTTTTCACGCTCCTTATGACGGTCATTGCGACGCATCTAAGGAAAAGGGCAATAATAATGCATCCATATCTAGACGATTGGTTATCTCGGAACCAAAATCGTCAAACTCTGTTGGAACACAGACATTACATTATGTATCTTATAACATCCCTCGGTCTGATTATCAATTACCAGAAATCAGACCTCATTCCTACTCAAATTTTCACTTTCATAGGGATGGAATTTCTAACCTATTCCAACATTGTCAGAGTTCCACATCCAAGAGTTCAGAAACTATTGGAAACAATCATGATCATTTATCAGAAAACATTCATATCAGCCAGAGTTTTCCTTTCTCTTTTGGGACAACTCAGTGCAGCAGCGGATTTTGTAATGCTAGGCAGACTACATCTCCGATCATTGCAAATGTCCCTGCTCTCTCAATGGAGACCACAAAAATTTTCACTGAATCACCAAATCAAGATATCAGCGAACATTTTACACCATCTCGATTGGTGGAAGCAGGAAGAGATTTATCAACAAGGAGTGCCCTTGAGGATAAATCCCCCCTCACACACAATATTTACGGACGCCAGCCTGTCGGGCTTGGGTTCACATGTGGAACCGGAAGGACTACTGTTTCATGGAGTCTGGACGGAAACCCAATCTCAGCTTCACATAAATATGCTGGAAATGATGGCCATTTCAATGGCACTAAAGGAAGCTCTTCACACAATCAAGAATTCCACTGTGTTAGTCTCCACAGACAACACAACAGTAGGGGCTTATCTGAGAAAACAAGGGGGGACCCGTTCTCCAGACCTCTGTTTAGAAGTCTGAGAAATCCTGAATTGGTGCTTTCAGAACAAGATTCAGCTTCTCGTAAAACACGTTCCGGGGAAATTCAACACTATGGCAGACAGGCTCTCAAGAGTAAACAAACCAATCTCGACAGAATGGTGTCTGAACCAAGAAGTAGCAAATGCAGTACTTCACATGACTCAGTTTCCCAACATAGACTTGTTTGAGACACGTCTGAATCACAGGCTTCCGCTATACGTGTCTCCAATACCAGATCAAAAGGCCCTATCAATAGATGCTCTATTGATAAATTGGAATCGCATTCAGGCCTACGCTTTTCCTCCATTTCATCTCATACCTGCATTGATCAACAAAATACGAGTGTCTCAGTGCAAAATAGTATTGATAGCTCCTTTTTGGCCCAGCAGATCATGGTTCCCAGAACTTCTGGGTCTGCTGGTGTCTCCACCAATAACCCTCCCTGTAATTCCAAATCTATTAGAACAATTACAAGGAAGGTTCAGGCATCAAAACATAGATATGCTGCAGCTTCACGTTTGGGAATTATCAAGCAATCAATTAGAGATAAAAAAATTTCAGAACAAGTTGCAGACCATGTCTCCAAAGCTCGTAGAAAGTCAACAGGCAAAGTTTACGATGCAAAATGGAAAATCTTTGTTAATTGGGCAAATCAACGGAAAGTTGATCCTATCCAGGCCTCTCCTAATGTAATTGCTGATTTCTTGACATTTCTATTCACTGAAAAGAAATGTCAAGTTAGCACAATTAAAGGTTACAGATCTACAATATCTAATACCCTTAAATTCAAGGCTGGATATGATATAAGCTCACATCCAGTTCTGTCTGAGCTTATTAAATCTTTTCAAAGACAGAGACCTGTTGAAAGATCTCTAGCTCCCAAATGGGATCTTGCTTTTGTCCTTATGCATTTATGTAAGACACCATTTGAACCATTATCTATAAGTAAGTAATGGTGCAAAGATCAGGAATCGATACAATCAAGTGCCACACCTGACCCAGGATACCAATGGGAAAGTGACAAACTCACAGAAGACACCACAAACGAGAGCCAAGAGGTCAGCCCTTTCCCAGCAGGTGACCACAAAGCACATATAAACAGACGCGCACAAAACATAGCAAACACAAGACAGAACAAAAACATAAAAGATCCACAAAAGAAGTACCGCCTTGGAACGGTCAGTAAAATATTTTACTGGAGGGCTTAAACTGGTTTAACGGCGCCAACCTCACCCTTAATTCAGATGTGGATCAAGACACATAGATATTTGGTTTGCATGAAAGACCCCTAACTTATCAATGCATCATCTCCTAAAACATATAAATCAAGATATAACAAGGAGATAAAGCAAGGATAAGGACTCAACAGTAAATTAAACTGAATACCAGAGCAAAAGAAATCCAACAGGTAAACCCCAGTGGGCCCGACAAACAGCCAAAGCATCAGGCCCCTACCATCTCATCAATAGATAAGTCTTTAAGTCGGAACCATCATAGAGTCTGAATTCCGACCCACCGGCGTGCAATTAAAGAGGAAAGCAAAGTTGCCAACCGTGATTGGGTTGACTACCAAGCATGCAGTCTGTTGCAATACATTAATGTTATAGCCAATCTTTTTATAATGGGAAATTATTTTAATGAACTGCGCTGAAAAATTATTAGAGCCAACAATCTTCTTCAACTTATACACCAAGTCACCATAGAAATCAGGTTCCCAAAGTCCTTGGCGCAAGAGAGATTTAAGTCCAACTTGGAATTTAGAAATCAAATCATAGTATCGTCTATAAAATTTTGAAAATGTTTTGCGAAGTTTATGATACCGATAGCCTTGTTTAAGAAGTTTCTGAGTTAACAATTTATTGCGAGTGTTGAAGTCAGCAACATAGCTAGATGCTCTAGCAAAACGAATGAGTTGAGAGATATAGACTCCATAGGATGTAGAACGAGGAACATCACCATCTAAAAATGGGAAATTGACAATTTCAAAACCAAAGTCGTCATGTTTGTCATAAATTTTGGTAGAAACAATATCATTAGAAATTGACAAATGCAAGTCTAAAAATGCGGCTTCGGTATCAGAGGCCTCATTGCTTCATCTTTCAATGAAAACGGCTTTTCTTATCACTATGGCTACTGCCAGACGTGTGAGTGAGGTTCATGCATTTTCCATTGATCAGGACCACTTTAGATTCAGTAATCTTGATGGTTCCCTGACTTTAAGAACCAAAATTGGTTTTTTAGCTAAGAATCAGTTACCTTCTAGGGCACCTGATTCTATAAACATACCAAAATTATCAAATTTTTGTCATACAAATGATTCATTTAACATGAAACTTTGTCCTATAAGAGCAGTCAAAATTTATCTTAAAAGGACTAAGTCCATTCGGAAAGGTAGAGACAGACTGTTCATACCCACGAGGGGGGATCATGACTTACATAAGTCTACGATCTCGAAATGGGTTAAATTCACAATTAAGAATGCTTACAATAGCATTTCAAGTAGTCAAAGCAGATTACTTAAAATCAAGCCTCATGAATTGAGAGCTCTTTCTACTTCCTGGTCTTACCTAAATTTCATTCCCATGGAAGAAATTATAAAAGCTGCTGTCTGGTCAAGCTCTTCTCTTTTTGCCTCCCACTATCTGAGAGACTTTAAGAATCAATCTGTAAATCTACATAAAGTTGGACCTTTAGTAGTGGCGCAAAAGGTGACGGGGGGATCCACCAATCAGGCTCCTCCAGAAGAAGACTAGTTTCAACGTTGTCACCTACTACCGAAGGAGACAGATTGTCCAAAGGTAGTTATTAATGTTCTAAATTATTATGTCTGGACCTCCAGAGTTAGCCTGAGATTTTTGAATAATATTCATTTCTCTCTTTATTTAATTTCAGTCTTTAGAGATCTTTAACTTTGACTTTGTCAAACAGTTTCTAAGATTCTCTGTTTATCTCTGGAAGTTTTTTATTTTGGAACCCATCTTGGTGTAGGAATCCTCCCTCCAATGGGCTGTGATTCTAGCTATAAGATAAATACATGGTAGGGAAGCGCCCATTAAAACACAATTTTTACATTAATTGCAATAAAATTAGTTTTAATAAGCGTACCTACCATGTATTTATCTGATAGGCCCACCTATCCCAAACCCCCATTCCTGGTGTATTATTATTATTAATAATATATCCAAAATTATTTCTGACGTCACAGCACTTCTCGTGCAGTATCCAGTGTTCTTTGCTAAGGCATTTTATCCACCCAGCAAAGGCGCACCAAGGTATGGGGTCCTCAAAATTATGTGAGTAGCAATAAGGTTATAGCTATAAGATAGATACATGGTAGGTACGCTTATTAAAACTAATTTTATTACAATTAATGTAAAAATTGTGTTTTAGGTTGTCTAATTTTTTTTGGAACCTTCAATTGATAGCAATTTTATGTGCATACTCAATAAAACCAATATTTAGGGGCAAGGATTCGGGTTGAATGTAAATATGTAAATCAGAGGTGTGATTGTCTTACAAGTATAAATTTTCTGAAATTAGCATTATTGAAATTTTAACTTGCTTCTTTTTCAAGCTGATATTTTACAGACAGACATTGCCTTTTGAAGAAAATGGCTAGCATTAGCAAGGAGATATTTTACAGGCAGAAAATGCTTTTTGAAAAAAAAAATGCTAGCATTTAGCATGTGGATATTTTGCAGTTAAACATAAAACACTTTCCTCCATGATGGTCATTTTATTTTTGGTCATATGCAGGGCTTCAGATTTTTTTCAAGATTGGTGAGCCGAAGTGACCCATGGAGCAAAAAGTGGTGGGTCATTTTCTGAAATGATGGGCCAAAGCATATCAAACTAAACACAGTTGACATTTGGGTAGTATACTTTACCTACACACTGACACAGACACTTATATTCATATGTATATTGACTGCTGATGATACAGTAAAACCTGTCTTTAGCGGCCACTCAAAAAAGAAGACCAAAAATGGGTTTTTAAGACCAATTATCGCTTAATGCAGGTCAAAAGTATTGCAGAATGCTCCAAGGGGAGCATTCTGTAATCTTTTCGACCTTTATTCAGCTACCATTTGTTATTAAGATCGCTTAAGACAGGCTTTGCTGAATTGACAACCTACATGTACTTTCTGTTTGTGGAGTTCGTAGACTCGCTGTAAGATGAATATTTTTATGAAAGTGAGAATTTTTCACAACTAAAAAGGATGGGTCCACTGGGCCCACTGCCTTGGAAAGTGATGGGCCATATCTTGAAATCATGGGACAATGACCCGGGCCCACCATAAATCTGAAGGCCTGCATATGTTGGTTGAGTGTGTGATTTTTTAAACCTACATGTAGACACAGATATGGGTAATTTGTCTGCACCACTTTCTAGATAAGAGTATGATTTTTTTTCTGTCTCAAGTTCTCAACCAAACCATATATGTTGTTGGTACTACAAAAGAGCCATTTCAATGAGATGGTTCTTTAGAGCACCTAAACATGTACAATAAAACCTGTGTAAAACCTGTGTATAACGGCCACTAAAAATAGACAAAACAAAGATCATAATGATAAATGGAAGCCTAATGAAGGTTGAAAGTATTGCAGAAAGTTCTGCAATACTTTTGACCTGCATTAAGCGATAATTGGTCTTGAAAACCAATTTTCGGTCTTTTTGAGGGTGGCCATTTTACACAGGCTTTACTGTATACTTATGGATAAGAAAATATTAACATTTACATTCAAAACTTTAGTTTATCTAGACCTGTTTGTTATAATGGTTTTTAGTGTATGATGTTTAGGGCTGCCACGTTTAGGAAATTTGGTAAACGTTTACACGAGTTCCACTAACCTTAACGATCCCGTTTACACGAAACTTCCAGATTTGATTTTTTTCATTATGCAGATCGGTAAAATGGCGGATATTTTTCCTAAAAAAACTCCTTGAAAAATGTACCTTGTGCGAATATTCGATTGGTTTGGTGTTGTGATAGAACTCATTTCAGGTTATTGGAAAGTGATTGCAACATGGGCAGACTCGTAGATTACCGACAATTTCTTCTGTTGCAAGTGTGTAATTAAAGAGTTGACACGCACAAGACATAACTGCCAATCATCACATACGCATCAATACACACGCCGACAGGAAGTAAACAAGATGCGTCTCCACCAAACCATTACATAACTGTTAAAATACAGGAATATAATTGCTCCAAACAGTGACTGAGTGAGACAATTTCAGGGCATTTTTATGGCTTGTCGAGTCACTGTCTGTGCAGGCGCGATACTCAAAGGATTTGAAAAATGCTCCCTTTCGTTGAGCATGTCCGCCGTAATATTCTAATTGCAGTAGATACCTTAAAGCCTAATCTGAGAAAACAAACAAACTGATTGATGATCCAGAACGGGATGTTCATTAGGAAATACTATTTATAAACCATGACGCTGGTCACATGCTAAAGTTCGTGTACACGGTAGGCCAATTTTGTAAATGTTTATTGCAAAAACATAAAACAGTTCCATTTACACGTGTGAACGTGGCAGCCCTAATGATGTTGATATTTTACAGGCAGACTTAGAACATTTAGAGAAGGAGAAAGCTGAACTGGAGGCTGTAAAAGTGGAAATGGAGGGTAAGCAATCAAGACATACTGTAGTCGCCTCGTATCGATGGCAATCAAAAACGTTAATACTATCGAGGAATGTTGATAAAAAATCATTAGAAATAGAGTTCTTGATCGCCATTTTGTCGCCAGATCAAAAACACTGTTTCTAGCAGTTATTGATCAACATTCGTCGAGTGTAAAAGCGTTTTTGATTGCCGCCTATGGGTTGTGGTATTCAACCTAAGAAGTAAACACGCACTGAGTACTTTATGGGTGGTTTCCAGTATATCAACTTTTTTGTTGAAATTGTATAACAGGCCTTTAGTTAAGAGTGTGTATCAAAAAATTAATTTTCTTATTTCTCCACCAAAACATATTTTGAGTACTCAAAAGAACCATCTCAATGAGACCTAAAACATATGTTAAAACTGATGGGTAAGAAAATGATCACAATTCTACGCTCAAAAATTGTGTTTATCTAAACCTATGAATAAATAGAATATATTCATCCTATGGATGCAGAACGGTGTGGATCTTGGTTATTTGGCTTCATTAGAAGCCAGTTGATCTTACTTTACACTTATTTCAAAAGAGTTTAGAATTATTAGGTTGAATCTGGTATAATTGGATAACCTTTGACAATATGGATTAAAGACAGGCTACACCCATTTCTCACATACCATAGATAAAAAGATCAAATGAGCCGTAACATGAGATTTCTAACAATGTGGTAACTGGTATGTGGGACCAGCAAAGGCTCAGACTACCCTATGGGCAGTCTGATCAGATCCTTTGCTAGTCGCTTGAATATTCTATGACTGTTAAGCTACTGACCGAACAGCATTAGGAACTTCTAAGCTTAACAGGAGGCTGCACAGGCTCGGCTGAGTCTATTTATGTCATCAAAACGTCACATTGTTGGAAATCTCATGTCCTGACTCAAATAGTCTTAGAATTTACTGACTGTGGGATAAATCTAATGCGAGTGGTTGGCTATTTTCTAAATGTGGGATAAGCAAAACATGAGATAAATTTCTTGACATAAGAAAAAAACATAAGAAAAATTTCTTAAGCTGCTGACCAATGTGTTCTTCCGCCAGTCTCGGGATAAGAGAGAGAAATAAAGTACCGAAATTGGATGGTATGTGAGATAAAGAATTGATCGTTTGTGTCCAGTGGGGACGGGACAATTCCAACCCTCAGGTTCACCGTCCCAGTGGGAAACTGGAATGGTGGGCCCTTTGGTTGGGATCTTCAAGTCCCCACCCAACATCAATGATGGATTCTAATGCACTTGCTTTTGTAACGCGCTGTTTGATTGGGTATTATCAAAAATTTGGGACAGTTCATCCTGCGATATACTGTTGTCACATTTCATTGGATGACGTGTGGCTATATGGGGCTTGCAGCGCTCCACTTTGAGACAAGACTGCAGAAATGCATCAGAATTGGGATTACCATATTCAAAATTTTCATTTGGGGGGTATGTCGTCGGATATACAGTCAGAAATCATGTTTTAAGGTTCCACTCGTGCATCACCACAAAACTCAATTTCTGACTATATCTGACGATATTCTTTCCCAAACGAAAATTTTGAATACAGTTATCCCCTAATTCTATTTATCTAGTATACAATAATTCATCATCAGACAGACAGGCTTAAGGATGGCATATGTAAGAAATCAGTTTGCTACTACTATGCTTGTAAATAGCTATTATCTACCCTGATAATACTCGCAACTGTTACAGAAAGATGGACATATTTGCCTTTAATAGTCTTACATATTAGCTGAGAAAATAAGTGTCAACCCAGATCAGACTGATCAGGGTTTACATTATTTGAATTTTCATCACAGCCTCTTAGATACCTTATTCCTTTTCATTCTGGATACCAGTAAACAGGTACTTTGGTAAACAGTGAAGACCCAGATGAAATTAGCATGATGCTGCATTTCATCAGGGTCTGTACTGTTTGCAAAATAAAAACAATGTTCAGGGACAGAAATACAGTATTTTATGGAAATTTTGATCAGTAACTTTTTAAAAATACAAAATAGACTATTCCATACTTTTTATGCCCCCAAAGGAACTTTGGGAGGCATATAGTAATCGCACTGTCCGTGCGTCCGTCCGTCCGTCAGTCCGTCCGTCAGTCCGTCCGTCCCGCTTTCGTGTCCGGTCCATATCTCCTATATTCTTTGAGGTAGGAATTCCAAATTTGGTGTGTGGATACATCTTGGGATGGCGGAGTGTCGCGTACAATTTTCGGGTCACTGTGACCTTGACCTTGACCTCTGACCTAGTTTTTAGAATAATCGTGTCCGGAGCATATCTCTTATATTATTTGAGGTAGGAATCTCAAATTTGGTGTGTGGATGCATCTTGGGATGACGAAGTGTCGCGTACCATAATTGGGTCACTGTGACCTTGAACTTGACCTCTGACCTAGTTTCTTGAAAACTGCATTGAGTCTGGTGTATATCTCCTATATTCTTTGAGATAGGAATTCCAAATTTGGTGTGTAAATGCATCTTTGGATGACGGGGTGTCACATGCCATTTTTGGGTCACTGTGACCTTGACCTCTGACCTAGTTTTAAGAATTATTGTGTCCAGAGCATATCTCTTATAATCTTTGAGTTAGGAATTCCAAATTTGGTGTGTGGATGCATCTTGGGATAGCGGAGTGTCATGTACCATTTTCGGGTCACTGTGACCTTGACCTTGACCTCTGACCTAGTTTTTAGAATAATCTTGTCCATAGCATATCTCTTATATTATTTGAGGTAGGAATCTCAAATTTAGTGTGTGGATGCATCTTGGGATGACGAAGTGTCGGGTACCATAATTGGGTCACTGTGACCTTGAACTTGACCTCTGACCTAGTTTCTAGAAACTACATTGAGTCTGGTGCATATCTCCTATATTCTTTGAGATAGGAACTCCAATTTTGGTGTGTAAATACAACTTGGGATGACAGGGTGTCACATACCATTTTTGGGTCACTGTGACCTTGACCTCTGACCTAGTTTTAAGAATTATTGTGTCCCGAGCATATCTCATATATTCCTGAGTTAGGAATTCCAATTTTGGTGTATGGATGCATCTTGGAATAGGGGAGTATCATGTACCATTTTCGGGTCACTGTGACCTTGACCTCTGACCTAGTTTTTAGAATAATCATGTCCAGAGCGTATCTCTTATATTATTTGAGGTAGGAATCTCAAATTTGGTTCGTGGATGCATCTTGGGATGACGAAGTGTCACTTACCATAATTTAGTCACTGTGACTTTGAACTTGACCTCTGACCTAGTTTCTAGAAACTGGTGCATATCTCCTATATTCTTTGAAATAGGAATTCCAAATTTGGTATGTAAATGCATCTTGGGATTCCTGAGTGTCACAAACCATTTTTGGGTCACTGTGACCTTGACCTCTGACCTAGTTTTCAAGAATTATTGTGTCCAGAGCATATCTCCTATATTATTTGATGTAGGAATCCCAAATTTGGGGTGGTGATTCCTCTTGGGATGGCGGAGTGGTGCATACGATTTTGAGTCATTTTGACCTTGACATTGACTTCTGGCTTCATTTCTAGGTTTTTCTTGCTATATTATAGCTATTTTTCCTCAAATGTGTCTTGTGCTAGACCAATTCCTTTGGGGGCATTCGTCACGTGTTTGTGACATTTCTTGTTGTATTAATATGTATGGGACAATACATCAGCATGAAAAGGGTTACCAGATTATAAAATGGATTGTTTGTTAGAATTTTAGGATAGATAATGTGAGAAGATGAGATCCCTGAATGTCCAACCAAGCTATCTGGCATGGTAGCCTGAATTTGGGTTTAATATGAATTGTGATTTTTTTTTCATTTTCAGCAAAGAAGAACGAAGCAGAAGGACCAGAGAACGCAGCAAAAGAAGCACACAAAAATGCATGGGATGGTCAGTACTTGCCAGGCTTGATCTAAACCCTTGTCATGCTGAATATTTTTATGAACTACAGTCCTCACCAATTTTTATCATGTTAACCTGCATCATTACAGTTGCAAGCATGTATTAACGATCAGAGTGGAAAACAGTGTGGATCCTGACCAGATGGCTTGTCAGAAGCCAGCTGATCTAGATCTACAATGTTTTTGAAAAAGGACTAATCCAGGTTCTGCAGGACAAGGGTTAAGTCATTTCTGTTTGTAGGGAAATGTTACAAAACTTCAAACACTGATATTGCTTATCAGATGTTTTTGATGTGATTTTGTTGCAGGCAAACGACAGAAGTGCAGACCAGTCCGCATTTTCTCTAAAAATATCTTGTCAATCCAAGCATATTGGTACAATTTCTATAAGTTATCATTCAGAAAGTTAAATGCAGTAAAGATCAACACAAAAAAATTCTGAGCATAAAATTGTCATAATTTTCATAACTATAAGTCTTAACATATGTTTTTGTGCTAAACTCTCTTTTGAAATAAGTGTCAAGTAAAATCAACTGGCTTTTGATGAAGCCAAATGACCAAGATCCACACTGTTTTTCATCCATGCGATGAATAAATTCTATTTATACATAGGCTTAGATTAACAAAAACTGTTGAGCATAAAATTGTAATTATTTTCTTACCCATCAGTTTTAACATATGTTTTGAGTACTCAAAAAGAACCGTCTCATTGAGACGGTTCTTTTGAGTACCCATAAGGTATGTTTCAGTTAAGAAATAAGAAAATAATTATTTTTGATTACACACTCTTAACTAGAGATCTGAGACATAAGAATGATAGGGTGTCATTAACAGTCGAGGAGCCTGCACAGCAATAATGTAAGGAGATTAAGGACCACCATTGTATGACTAAAAAAAATTTGAAAGAGCTTATATGCTTATATGCCCCAAAACATCAAAACGCCAAACCCTTATCTAATGTGCTGCAGAATAAATATATCAAAGCAGTCATTGTTAAACTGATCAGCTGTTTATTTAAACTAATTTCACATTGAAGTAGTTACTCTATTCTGGACTTTGAGATATCAAGGTTAAACTGTAATCCGAATAGAAATCCTATCACTCCTCAAGCTATTAACCATTTTCCTGCCTTTTTCCCCCATCAGTCTTTTGTCCCCAGCTCTCTCATCTGCTAATATTATTGGGTGGCCTACATTGCAAACAGTATGGACCCAGATAAGAATGCTCCCCATGAGAGCAGTCTTATTGGGATTCATAGTGTTTGCTTCCATGATACAATCTAGTCTGAAGTGTACAATAATACATGCAGCAGACGTAATTTAAAAAGCAGGGGGAAAATATTGGCAGAATAAGGGTTAAATGCACCTTCCAAAACTTTACTATTCATGCTGGATGGAAGATTTCATTCGTCAAGAAAGGGTTAAAATATGTTAGTTTGTGTTTATTTTATCTCTTTGCTTACAAATGTCCTCTGCTGATAACATTTGCAAACAGTTTGGACCCAGATCAGGCCCAACAAAATGTTGCGCCTGATCGGGATCCAAGCCGTTTGACACTCTGATTTTATTCCTGAAAGAATTTTTCAAAAAAGTTGATTTTGAAAAAAATCAGGAGATGACAAAAATGCATGCAAAAATAACCCAGTAGGCCAAGAGATAACCCTTAATGCGCCAATCGCTACAAAAGTCTCCTTTTTTTCTCATCTGCTGAAATGTTTAAGAAGCCTGTATGGCAAACAGTTTGGACCCAGATCAGACTACTCCTATAGGAGCAGTCTGTTCTGGGTCCATGCTGTTTGCTTCTATACTTAATCGTCAGTAATGCTTGGCAATTATTTGCAGCAGACAACATTTTCAGATGCATTTTTTTTTCTTGGCGCTTTAAGGGTTAATCAGTTTACTGCTATTCCTTTATTCTACAGAGCAACAAGAAAAACGTAAGGCTGAGAAAGACCATATGAGAGCACTGATTGTCTTTGGGGAACTAGACACAAACAATGATAAGAGGTATGTAGATTATAACTTACTTATACGCATGGGTGACGTTAACAGGATTATTCCTGAATTCAGGATTTTGAGGATGACTTTCCACAGAAAGTCATCCTCAAAATGCTGAATTAAGGAGATTATATTAGCTTCTATGATTTGCTTTCAGTCTGTATAAAGGACAATTGACCATTTGTCTTGAAATTGTGGATATTAAGTGGGCACACTGCAAGTTTTAAGATTGAAATTTCGAAAGTTCAGGATTTTTGAAATTTTGAACTTTCACCCATGAACTTTCATTAATAGAACATCCCAATTTTTTTGTCACGTGAGAAGGGCCTTTTATTGACTGTAAGGTGATCCTCAAGTTTTTTCGTTGAACCTAACAGATACAAGGGAACAGCATATGAAAAAAAGCAAAATTTTAATAAGAATAAAAATTGAGATTTGCCAAAAATTATTAGGGTATATGTGGCTCCAAAGATTTGTTAACTGTCATATTAAAGCATAAACGGGTAGAAGTTCTCATCAAACAAATGAAGTAGACTCATATTTGGTATCATTTTATGTCTAAACTCTACTAAGAGCACTTGTAGAATATTCTCTGTGCTTTTAGGATTGTTTGGTCTAAGAATCGCAAAAAGTCTGAAACCTCAAGTTTTTTGGCCATTTAAGGAGATATATGGTTAAATGTACAGGATTTACCACCATGCAGCCAAAGCCTAAGCATGCTCCAAATAGATATAGGGTTGAGTAAAAAAGATTTATCTTGAGGACATGCTCATTAGGTGAAATACAGCATGTCCAGATGTAAATTACAAATAGTTGTATCTCATCAAACATATGGGCCGTGACATGAGATTTCCAACAATGTGGTATGTGCGACCAGCAAAGTCTCAGATCAGCCTGCGGATATGCGCAGTCTGATCAGAGCCTTTGCAAGTCCCTTGAATATTCTATGACTGTAAAGGTACTGACTGAACAGCCTTTGGAGTTTCTAAGCTTCAAAGGAGGCTGTACAGGCTCATCTGAATCTACACATGTCAAAATGCCACATTGTTGGAAATCACATGTCACGGCTCATATGTAAAATATTTCTGGCAGCTATTACAAGCTGTATGATCTGTTATGGCTATTGAAAACTACCAGTAATTTTTAAAAGACTTTCCTTGTCATCTGCTGATAACCTTTGCAAAAAGTTTGAATCCGGATCAGGAACCACAAACCATTTGACATTCTGATAGTGTTCCTCAAAGAGATTTTTGGGAAAAAAATCAGCAGACTACACAAACCATGCAAAATTACTCAGCATGCTAAGAGTTAACTTCTATTTCCTTTCTTACCCTTGTATTCTTTCAGAATTGATGTACATGAAATCAAAGCACAGGGCCAGTTTGATATTGACTCTAATGGTGAAGTCAGTGATGAGGAAGCTAAGGTAAGCTAGTTATATTATGCAATATGGGGCATTTCATCAGGGTCTTCACTGTGAGTGCAAAATAACCTTTACCATATTTACAAAATCTAGGGCTAGTTGTTAAAAATTAATTAACTTGTTAGCTCTTGTGATAGTAAATTATGAAATATGGCTCTATTTTCATAAAAATTCTATTAGAGGCCAGGGCGTCTATTAGAATCATTGCCTTTCACGGAGATGGGGATGGGCCTTTATTAGAGGCTACAAGTGCAAGAAAAGTCAGCTCCAATTTATTGGTTAGGGTCGCCATCTTGAGATGCTAGTGTCAGAGTGCTAGAGGCAGAAAACTATTGATACGGTCAACGTATCAATAAAACTTTAAAAATGCACTTTCCATGGCATAACACGATACAGGTTCACAACTTGCTAGCGAGGGTCAGTATTTCCTGACAAAAATGAAAGTAGGGTCAAAAACAATTTACATTTAGATGGACTTTCGAAGCTGGTGAAGGACTAGAAATTTGCTTCTAATCAATATTCGAGACTTTTCTGCATAAGGTAATACCAAATTTTTTACAATATTCACGGGTGGGCCTTTATTAGAGGCTCGATATTTTAGGAAATTGCTTACAAAATCAGCATCTTTGGCATCCAAACTGAGGGATGGGCCTCTATTAGGGCATAGGCCTCTAATAGAATTTTTATGATACCCTATTAATGCTGACTTTTGATGTCTACCCATAAGAGGAGTGCGGTGGTTTAGTTGGTATAGCGTTAGACTCGGGATCGAAGAGTTCCTAGTTCAAGACTCACTGCCGGCTGAGTCACTATGTTGTGTCCTTGAGCAAGACACTTTATCCGCTGCTTAGTACTGGTTCAACTCAGGAAGGTTCATCCTGACATGACTGAAAAATTGCTGACTGAGATGTAAAGCATCAAAAACAAGCAAGCAATCATAATTACCCAGCATGCAAAAGGTGAATATGCTTTTACCTTCATAATTCATAGGTCCAGTTAAGCAAAAATGTTCAGCGTGAAATAACTATTATTTTCTTATAAATCCATCAGTTTAAATATGTGTTTTGGATGCTCAAAAGAACCGTCTCATTGAGCAGTGATTTTTTTACCTGCGCGTCCTGCGTCTCAGACGCATGATTCTCACAAAGGACGCATGATTTTAAACCATGTGAATCCCGCAGGACGCATTAAAAATTGTGGCGAAAAGTCTGCATTTAAAAATTTGCAACTTTCGTTTTGAACGTTTTTTTACTTGCGCACCGTGTCTTGAATAATATTGGTAAAAACCGGTACCGAAATACTCCCCAACAGTTTAGCGATCATTACTTCCCTTGGGAAACATGTGTTTTCAGATATTCACGGGGAGTTTACTGGTAAAAGCCAGTGCCGATAAACCAGTACCGACCAAAAATGAAGCATTGGAATAATGCGTTTTACCCGCAAGTTTAAACACCCTTTCCATAATGCCCCTCCATAATGAACACAGCATGCTTTCATGAGAAGATTATGTCTCCAAAAATAGACCCTAAACAGCCCACAATGGTGTTCTTAGCAAGAGGCCCAACTTGGAAATAAACGAATGGCATGGCATTGGAGTCTGACATTTCTGAGGAATATTAAATTGTCTTCTACCGACCAGGTATGTGCCATTTAGTACTCTATTTTCCAAAAATCTATCATTCTGGAGAAGAGGGTGCTCTGATTACATTTGTTTATATTCAAATCAGACACCCCTCCCACTCTTCTCCCTCTGTCTTTGTCCAACACTTTTGAAGGCCAAGGTTATTGTGGTTGGGGGGTGAACAGAACAGGCCAGCGCCTAAAGACAACCCCTGCTCGATTTTTCTTTAGGTGTGGACTTAGTTTTTTTAGGGGGGGGGGGGGAAGGGCTGGTGGGGCTTTTTTTTTTAGAAAATTACCATTACCCATTTGATTTGCAGGTTGGCCCCCTTTTGGGAACACAGGGGGAGGGGGGGGAGAGAGTTGGCCCCTTCTAGACAAATCCTAGAATCAACTCTGCAAATAGAATTGTTAAAGTATTACTGCAGGCTCATGAAGTACGGGGACTGTACTGTGAACAGATGGTATTAACAAAAATTAATATGGTATCATCACCGTATGTCCAAGGGCTCAGTAACTTCCAGCAGTACACTTGTAGGCATGCAGAGTTAGATGAACACAAGCTAATGGCCTGGTCTCTAAAAATTATTTTACATGACAAAGTAAGCTTGCTCTTTATTGTATAAGTAAGTATGACAGTGTCTTGTTTCTCAAATTGGCTTCTATGAATGGGTCGGATTTGTATGGATACATAAAATTTATGATTCAAAGTGGGCCCCATATGGGATGCAGAACTTCGAGTTTGGGATGCAAAGAATTTTGGCCTAGTGAGTCCCGGGACTCATAGAAACAAATTTGTAAAAAAATCACTGATTGAGACGGTTCTTTTGAGTACCCACAACATTTGTTTTGGTTGAGAAATAGGAAAAAATAATTTTCAGTTACACACTCTTATCTGGGGCCTGCTAATTACAGGAACATTTAGAAGATGTTGAGTTTGCTGAGTTTGAACATTTCCTGGAGAAGGTGTGGCCTCATATCAAAGAGTTTTATAAATCTCCCGGTAGTGAAGAAGATTCCAAGGGGGATAACAATGACAAGACAGGGGAAACAGAGCCAGTGAAGGTATACATCTTTTATTGGGTTTTAGCAAAACATGGTCTACTATTCAGGGATTCAGCTTGAAGCAAATTTTCTCTGGACATTTTTTTTTCAGCAGCCCCAATATTATTCCAACATTTTGAAATTTACTAGGAGCCTAGACCTATTTATATAGCCTGCCAAAATGGATTAGGAAGGATATAACCATGCTGAACCTGGATATGTCTGTCCTGTTTCGGAAATAGAGTAGATCCAGATCACATTGTTTTCCAATATGCTTGTAAAACATGCTAATAACTGAAAATCTGTTTTGGACAAATTGTCCTAGATATTGGCCATTAATGTCTTAGTCATCTCGAAATTTATTTGGACCAAGTTAGAGGGCTTACACCAAACTGAATCCTTGCAATGTGGCTGTCCATCTTATAGCAACATATAGTATGACATTATTTCCGACACATTTATAACACCATTTGATCCCTCTTGTAATCAGACTCTGCATGCATACAACACCATATAAACAATATAAGAAGCGCACTGAGCAATATTTTTCAATATTACATACCCTTTTTGAAAATTAGTATATATCCAGATCATGTGGCTTCTAAGTAGCTTCCTTAACCAGGGGCTTTATGATATCTAATGTGGGCCTAAGGAGCATGCATGGGAGTGCTTTCACTAATGCAGCTAGCATAGTGTGTGATTTTACACATTTACCATGGTCCAAGTTAAGCCTGGGTGAATGCACACTCTTTTCACCTTGACAGAGTGTTTATAAGCACAAAGTCCATAAGTGCACTTTGTGATGATAATTGCAAAATTTGTTAATATGTAGACATTGTGATAATAAGTGCACTGTGTCTTGATAAGTTCATAGTGTGTTGATAAAAACAATTTGTAGATCAGTACACAGTGTTGTTAAAAGCACACCACAATATCATGGTTAATGCACAGTACATTTAGAAGTAGCTAGTCTATGTTGAAAATGAATTCTTGCATAAATACCTATTTGTATAGCTGTTTTAACCCATTCTCAAATGAACAAAAATCCAAGATCAAATCTGGAGGTTTACATGCTGTTTGAACATGGGTTTAAATTTGAAAATGCTTCAAATGAGCCCACAAGTTATATGTCGGATGTCATATATGGAAATCGTTGTGTACCAGACTAATTATTTCGCTGATGCATTTAATTGCGAAAACGTTTTGTGTGGCTATGACATTGTGACGACTATGACTTTTGAAAGTTTACAGCTGACACCATTTTGTTAGAGAAATCCAGTGTTAGAAAATGAATATTTTGATATTTTAGCAGCGTTTGTGAATTTGGTTCAAGTAAGGTAAAATATGCAAGAACAGCAATCACACATGTTTATTCCATTGCATTAACACTTGCTTGGTCCCTTGGGGGACTCCTATGGACCTTGTGTTCAAACAGCTTCCTTGGGACTTGGCAAGTGTTAATGCATAAAAAACCATGTGTGATCCCTATGTTCTTTTGTACTTTGAGTTTAGTAAAGGCTATACCCTCAGGGGGACCTTCAGATATGGGAGCTCAAAAGAACTGCCTCAATGAGATGGTTCATTTGAGCATACAAAATATATGTTTAACATAATTGATCAGAAAATAGTAAAAGAATTTAGAATTATCAGAATGTACGATGGTCTCATGGCCGTAAGTCATGTCAACAAATACCTACAGTAAAACCTGTTTAAAATGGCCACTCAAAAAAAGACAAAACAAAGATGTTAATGACAAATGGTAGCTTTATGAAGGTCGAAAGTATTACAGAATGCTCCCCTTTGGACCTGCATTAAGCGATAACTAGTCTCGAAAACAAATTTTTGGTCTTTTTGTGAGTGGCTGTTTACACAGGTTTTACTGTATTACATGCAGAATTACCCCCTTTTATTTAGGCTACTTGGTGAATGCAATAGACTAGAATGTATACATGCAGGTAAAATAAGCAAATATTTAGAAGATTGAATTTCTATTATTTTCTTCAAAAACATATGCTTTGGGTGCTCAAATGAACTGTCTCATTGAGACCATTCTTTTGAGTACCCACAACATATGTTTTGGTGAAGAAATAAGAAAATTTAAGTTTTTTAACTACACCCCATTATCTGTGGGCCAGGTAACAGAGTTCATCAATTAAATGGGAGTAGATGCATTACTTTGGGCAAAATTGGTGTACTCCAAGATGAGGTTCTATGTTCGGGAATCTAAATTACCTTAGTCATTTTTCTTTGAAGCCGCCAACACGTAGCTCAAGGCGAAAAAGAAGAAATGTAAGTCACAGAATATCTTCGGTTTGATTTCTTTTGTATCCTGGTACATATTTTTTTATGTGTGATAACCTTGTAACAATCTGACAACAGCCGTGTTGCTGTACTGTAACATTTGTATTTTTTATTCTTTTTTGTGGTTGTGGATTTACAACCCATTCAACTTCTTAGGTCCTGCCAGTTGCAGTAAGAATTCTTTGTGTAATATGGTAGGCATAGACCCCTGGGCAGTTAGTTGATGCTAGTTGTATATTAATCGGCTTTTGGGTCACTGTCTAGCCAGGTCCCCAACTGGTTCCTATCTCCATTAGCTTTACAAGAGACCGGGACATTGCATACCATGTGGCGATACAGTGACCGAAGAGCTGTATAATAATTTCTTCCATTAGTATCTGACAACTGTCATACAGTAAATGCTATAAAATTAAATAAACTAGTTGTCTGTCATAAGGCCTAGACAAACAGTGCAGACCCAGATCAGAATGCTTCTGAAGAATCAGTCTGATCAGATTCTTCTCTGTTTGCTATTCTGACAAGCATTTTGTGAAATTTAGCCTCAAAACCAATATTTTGTTTTTGAACAGAACAAGACAAGTTTTAGAAATTTTAGAAAATTTACCATACTTATCTCAGTGGTAGATGTCATTTAGCTGGTGAGCTGATGACGGCCCGATTTTTAAGTTATTTGGATCCTCTCCTCCCCTTATCAACATCAACTTAAAAGAAAAAAAAAGAAAAGAGCTAAAAAAACTTCAGATTTGGACCCCCTTTTGACAAAACTTTCTGGATCTGTGCATATCAGGTGTAAAAGGATACGATCAATTTCCACAATAGTATGTGAATACAGTTGGTAACAACCCACTCTCAATCTAAAACTTTCATTCCAACACTCACTAACAGTCCCAGCATAATATTTTTCTGAATTCCTAGTTTGCCATGGTTCACACGGGCTTGAATTAAGAGGGCTTTCTTGAAAATCCTTGAAAATTAAATCTGCTTCGAAAAGTACTGGAAAATCACTCCAAAGCCTTGAAAAGTCCTTAAATTCTACTATTTTCTGTAAGACTTAGCACTGATGATAGAGACTTAAATCAGTATAAAATTGTTGTGCCTTTATTTGGTGCAGCATATGCTGCACCAAATATAGGCACAACAATTTTATACTAATTTTCTAATACTAATGTCTCCATTATCTCAGTCTAGCATTTCTGAAGTTGAATTTTAACACTTAGATCAGTATTTTTCATTATCTTTTAGTCCTTGAAAACTGTAGGAGAGGCTTTTAGAAGTCCTTGAAAAGTCCTTGAATTTTACTCAAGCTTGACTGTATGAACCCTGTTTGCCTATGAGTAGTTCTGTTTTCTCCTTTTCACCTTTACTCCCTAATACCTGTTAACCGAGTGACCTCTAACTCACTCATACCGAGCCACACAAACCTGTTTGTAGGATTCCCCTGTAATTAACGTACCTGACGACGGAGATGAGGATTATGACTATCACGGAGATGACGAGGAGGATGACGAGGAGGAGGCGGACGATATGAGAGATGTGAGTAGATGAGGAGGGTCGTCTTGCTTATTGTTGTTCTGCAATTCCTTCGCTCAGAATGTGCTTGGCTTGCTTGTAATGCTGTTATGCTTGCTAACATATGTTAGCATGGGTGAAAGTTTTTCTCATTTCAAAGTCAGCCTCAAAATACTGAATTAGGCAGATTGTACTAGCTTCTCTGTTTTATGGTCAGTGTGTATAAAGACTTTTGACCATATAAACTTGATTTTTTTTATATTTAGTAGGCATAATGCAAATTTTGTTTTTTGAATTTCATAAGTTTGGATCTTCTCCTCCCCTAATCAACATCAACTTAAAAGAGAAAAAAAAAAAGAACTAGAAAAACATTCAGATTTGGACCCCTTTTGACAAAACTTTCTGAAAGCAGGGTTTTCGAAATTTTGAACTTTCACCCATGTGAGGGCCCTTGAGAAGAGGTTTTTGTTTCCGAACTGTGACATTTTTCTTAATACTTCATGAAATAATAGTTGTGAGTATTCATTGGAAGCATCTCAATGAATACTCACAGCTGTATGAGACAGCTCATGAGATTTTGATACTTATGGTATGTGCGTAAAGTCACTCTTAAAACATTGAAAAGGGAGCTGCAGTAAAACCTGTATAAAATGGCCACTCCAAAAAAAAAGAGAAAGCAAAGATCTTAATGACAAATGGTAGCTTAATGAAGGTCGAATGTATTGCAGAATACTCAAAGGAAAGTATTGCAGAATGCTCCCCTTGGATTGCAGAATGCTCCCCTTG
This sequence comes from Loripinus fragilis, assembly GCA_964019695.1. Classification (NCBI taxonomy): domain Eukaryota; kingdom Metazoa; phylum Mollusca; class Bivalvia; order Lucinida; family Lucinidae; genus Loripinus; species Loripinus fragilis. The sequence goes on from OZ026518.1 coordinate 51,389,791, forward strand.
GAGCATTCTGCAATACTTTTGACCTGCATTAAGCGATAATTGGTCTTGAAAAAAAAGTCAGTCTTTTTGAGAGTGGCCGTTTTACACAGGTTTTACTGTACTGTAAAACCTAGACAAAGTGCACCTGTGAACAACAATGCCAAGGAATAATAGTAAATTGTGCTCCTTGTATAGAGAGTGTCAACCTAAATTCTGACTCCACTGGGCCTGGTGGGGCTACATATCTAATATTTGCTTGCAGCTTTCTGTCTGTGAACAGAGAAGGCAGTGATAGGTCTTCCTTAACTTTAAGGAGGCATTGTATTTCTGGGCCCTGGTCTTAAATTACAAGTGCGTAACAGAAAAATAATTTTCTAGTTTCTCAACCTAAACATATGTTGTGGGTACTCAAAAGAACCGTCTCAATGAGACGGTTCTTTTGAGCACCCTAAACATATGATAAAAATTATGGGAAAGAAAATATTTACAATTTACCGCTGAAAATTATTGTTTATCTTAACCTATGGATGTTTGATGTTGTCTCTGATAGTAATGCATGTTTCATGACAGTTTGGACTTTGAGTTCTATTTTAATTGAGTGTAGTTATGGAAAAAGAACTGTCTAGGTGGGTCACTGGAATGATATCTTTGGGCTGTGTGATAAGGAAATTGCTGCAATTTTAACTTTTAAAATATTTGCTTATAAGGACCATGTCTACTGCTATCCCACCCTATGCATGCCCTTTACACTGATAAGATAATAGTTTTGCAAGTGTTTGTGTAACAAGTTTCATAACTCTTCTGACTGTGACTTCTATGCTATTCACAAAGACTGTCCTGTTGATATGGCTCTTTAGATCACCTTAGCCAGGCCTCCAGATAAGAGTGTATATTGTAAAACTATTTTCTTTATTTCTCATCCAAAACATATGTTGTGGGTACTCTTTTGAGCACCCAAAACACATGTTTAAATTGATGGGTAAGAAAATAATTACAATTTTATACTGATAAAATTTTCTTATCTGGATCTATGCTTAGTGATATGTTTAGTCTGTTGGATAGGGAAAGTGTTACATTTTTTATGCTAAAACCTTTTGCTTATCTTGACCTGTGCCTACTCTTATCCCACCCATTGCTTGTATAAAGGAGCCATAACATGAGAACAGTCATACAGCCCCCCCAGATAAGAGTGTGTGATTGAATTTTTTTTTTCATATTTCTCAACCATAACATATGTTGTGGGTACTCAAAAAAGACGGTTCTTTTGAGCACTTAAAACACCTGTTAGAACTGATGGATAAGAAAATAATTGCAATTTTACACTAAAAAAATGTTTAGCTGACCCTATGGTCATAGACTAAATTGACTCAACTAAAGACATGAATAATACACGATACTCCACCTTATTTGAGGATATGCTCTTATAAGTGCAAACTGGGTACTGTGGGAAGTTAACCCTTAAAGGGCCAATCAGGACTGCAGCAGTCGACAAATTTTGCGACATCTTTCCTAATTTTCGAAATAAATAAGGAATGATATTTCATGAGAATCCTCATGAAATACCATACCTTATTTGTTATTTTTGAAAAAAGCGGCAAAATTTGAAATTGCTGTCTGCTGCAAATTGTAGGTGGCCCTTTATGGGTTAACTCTCAGGTAAAACCTGTGTAAAACGGCCACTCTCAAAATGACAGAAAATTGGTTTCTAAGACCAATCATTATCATCACTTAATGCAGGTCAAAGTATTGCAGAATGCTCTCTTTGCAGAAAGCTCCGATAGAGCATTCTGCAATACTTTTGATCTTCATGTCATTAAGATTTTTGTTTTGTCTATTTTTGCGTTTTACACAGGTTTTAAGTGTATATGAAAGTCTGATATTCAGTTATTTCCGGTGGTGCAATTTCATTGTTGATATGGATACATTGGGTGGATGTAGATCATGATCAGCTGGCTTCTAGCAAAGCCAGCTGATCATGATCTACAGTGATCTGGTTCACAGGGATAAGAATTGAAAAAAAAAGTTATGCCCACAGTGTCCTTATTAGCCCAATTAGGCCAAAATAAGAAATACCTTTGTTTAGGGTAACCTGACCTGGTGAAACCTAGAATTTTTCAGGTTTTCCTGAAAAAATATAATTTTATGCATTTTGAAAGGCGAAATGCCTTTCAAAATGCACAAAATTATATTTTTTTCCAGAAAAATAAAATTTTAAAAAATGAGTGCCTACCCTGCCTAAAATTTTCAGACCCTTTACCCAAAACACATGGTTTGTGCTTCTAATTTCTCATGTTATGGCTCATATCCCATGATTGCATGAGTTTCCCATCTCAATCTACTTCTCTTGTTCAGCCCTGGATGAGGGTGTTATCCTAATTGCTTGTTTTCTCGATTCACATGTAAACCATATGTTGTGGGAACTCATTGGAAGCATCTCAATGAGATAAATCCAAAGAGCACCACAATGAGCAGGGATAACTCTTAAGAGGCCCTATTTTTTTTCCGAAAGGGCCCCTTCTCCTGGAAAATTTGGGCCTTTATATGAGGTAAGTGTATTGGGAAGTGTTGCTCCTTGAACACCTTTCTAAGAAATTCCCCTGATAAGACCAATCATGTCTGTGAGCCAGAATTGGTCCTGGATATTCATAGAGAGAGAAAAAAAAGTTTGATCGTGTTTGGTTGAAAGTAAAAAAATGATCTTCGGCAACCTCATTATAAGTGCTAGTTTCTTATTTCTATGAGAAAGTATATGTTTTGGATACTCCTTGGAGGTGTCTCAATGAGACGTTTTTCTATGAGAACCAAACAAATGCTTTTCATATAGAAATAAAGAGAAATATGATGATTTTAGTTAGAAACAAAATGTCTTTTTTAATATTCATGCAAGGTTCCACCCACTATGAATAATTATATAAATAAACTTTCATGTTGATACAAAACAAAGAAATTACTTGTCAGGTCCACTAGTGTAGGATCAGATATATATCATTTCTATTAGCAAACAGAGCAGACCCTGATCAGGCAGCTCTTACAAGAGCTGCCTGATCTGGTTCTGCTCTGTTTGCAAAAGCATTTAAAGGCGTCTGTATGAGGTAAAGAGATATACCCTTAATGTTTAGACAGTCACATTGACAAGCCAATAGTATAAACCCAGATCAGAAGACTCGTAAAAGAGCATTCTGACCAGGGCTTACACTGTTTACTTGAGAGCTATAGCTTTATCCCTGGATAAACACATAAACAAATATTGCTTGAATTAATAAGAACTGTAGATTGACAAATACCATATTCTAGTGGTTTTAAATTGTCAATACATACTAGATACCAGATTTTATTCTAGGCAGGAAGATTGGGGGGATTTCCCCCAATTTTTGAAAGATCCCCCCCCCCCCTAATTTTAAGAAGGATGGTGGATATTTTTATATAGACAAAGAAGAGAAAATGTCAAACTTTAAGTTAAATGCTCGCTATTCTATAAAAAATCCCCCTGGTTTTCGAATCCTAGAATAAACCCTGGATACTTAGTAGATTCAAGTTGAAAATTGGGGGATTTTTACTATGCCCCCCACCCATTTTAGGTTGGGGGCATATAGCATCACCCTTGTCTGGGCGTTCCATACGTATGTCACATACCGTACATGTCACTTCTATTTCATACAAAAATGGTTTGTACAAGCTACAGTGGGCCGGGGCGGGGTCATCAGTGTCACATTGACATATTTCTAGTTTACATGCAGGCTTTTAGTTAAGAGTGTGTAAAAAATAACTTTATTATTTCTCAACCAATCTGATGGGTAAGAAAATAATAACAATTTTACGCTAAAAAATTTGTTTATCTAAAGTTGAGACAATACCTAATTGTAGAAACAAATAAATGTAGCAGGTTTTTTATCTAAAAGATGTTAGGTACACTGACAGCGGGAGATGTAGATAGCAGGCTCTTTGATAAGCTGACCGAAGCGGGAATGGTGACTTGGGTATACTTGTTATCAGCCTAGAGAAACAGGGATAGTTGAAGATAGTTTCTGTTGTATTTGCAGAACAATCTATGATTATCCTTTTAACCCTTTTTGTACTAATGGATTCTTCCTTCTGGTTTGCTACAATAAACTTGGGATAGTTTATTGTACAGGGATTTTCCTACCGTTCTGAAGTCGGGGTCAGGTGCCTGTTGAATTTGGGAAAAAAGCATTTGGACCATGAAATTGGGAAAATCAGAACTGGACCACTATTTTAAATGAATTGAAAAAAACATATAAGGAATTAGGAGTTTAAAGCTGCTTTAATTGCTCACTATAAAAATACATGAAAAATTGCATAAAAATGTGAATGAAAACATGTTTTCATTCTGACACATTTTTATGCAATTTTTCATACATCTGTAACTTTGGTATTTTTGATCGGATTTTCATGAAATTTTCACCAAAATGTAAAACTAAGAAATTGGAAGTGATATACACCATTTTGGGAAGTTTTTGCTCATTTTGGGAAGGAGTCATTATTAGGCCCCAAATCAGGCCTAGGCAAATCCCTGTTGTAAATATCAAAGGGTTACAGATTATAATTTCCAAATGAAATTGTAATTTTTTCTCTGAAGAGTGTTCTTGTCTAAGCAAACAGTGTAGACCCTGATGAAATGCTGCATCATGCGGCATTTCATCTCGGTCTTCACTGTTTGCCAAAGTACTCATTTAGGGGTCACCAGTACATAAATGGTTGATCTAGGCTTATACTTTGTTACACTTTCTTTAGCAGATGCGATTTATAGTGTTCTTTTCTTTTCTTTTCTTTTTTAATTTTTTCCATGTCCTACTTTTGTGTTGAAAAAAAAAATCAAGTTTTAAAAATTGATTCATATATTGTTCATGGTATATAAAACAGGTTACTTAAGTTGTTACAGGACTTTATCTCCCTTTAGTTGAATAGTTATGGTTAGCTTTCATAGCATTTAACTGTTGCAAAGACCAGTCATTGAAAACTGACATGTTCTTTAAAGGTTCAGTATTTTGTTTAAATAGATTACTTTCGTTCAAAGATTATCGTTTCATCAAATTTCAATTAGCAATTCTCCACTAAGATCTTTTTTCTATTTCCATTAGCAGGATGGAGTAACATATAACTCTTTGCATGCTGGTAATTTTTTTTTTTTTTTTGTCCTCTGCAAATATTTTTCAAAATTAACTTTTTAAAACAATCTTTCAGAAACCCTGTCAGGATGTCAAATGGTTTGGATCCAGATCAGGCCCAACATTTGGTTGGACCTGATCTGGGTCCAGACCTTTCGCAAAGGTTGTCAGCAGACGGCACTAGTAGGTAAAGAGTTAAATTTGGTCCATTTACATTTGCACTTCATGTAGAGGTTTACAGCATGGCCAGCCATTATATAAAATTATCAAATACCATATTGAACCCAATGAATCTAATGAGTGCACTGTGCTTATGACAATTTCAAAATCATTCACTCTTTTAAAAATTTGCAACCCATAAAGTATTCAGACCATGTTCATTTATGAAGTTGAATATTGTATTGTGATTCAGGAAACATATAGATGCTTGATAACTAACTTAAAACCTAAAGATGAGGGAATTTTATGGAAAAAAGATCTAGGTTGCATAATTGTATACATGTAATATTAAATATGCCCAAAGTAGATTTTTTTAACTTCATGTATGTATTTAATAATTTAAAATGTTTGGATCTCTAACATTTTCTTCCCATCATTAGAGACCCCCAAGCAAAGATGGAGACCTTGGTGTTGAGCCTTTACAGCCACCCACCGTTAATGAAAACAATAGAAACAAGGTATCAGTATCCATTGATTGTTGCCTTGACCTTCAGACCAATATTTCCTGGTTTGGGTTACTGTTTCCTGTTTGCCTGCAACACAAATATACTTGTACATATGTACAAATTTAGTTTCCATGTTCATCAATTTATTTATCCTTTTCCCCACTGTTTATAACTATGTCATCTGCTTTGTAATCTGTTGTTTGACTTGAGCAGCCTATATTGCAAACAATATGGTCCCAGATCAGACTGCTCCATTCTGGGTTCATAGTGATTGCTTCCATGATTCTATTAATCTAATGAAAACAATAGAAACAAGGTTACGTATCCATGAATGTGTCCTTGACCCATTGATCCAGATATTGTTTATTTTAATATTGTTAAATTGTAATTATTTTCTTACCCATCAATTTAAACATGTGTTTTGGGTGCTCAAAAGAACCATCTCACTGAGACAGTTCTTTTGAGTACCCACAACATATGTTTTGGATGAGAAATAAAGAAACTAGTTTTACAATACACACTCTTATCTGGAGTATCCATGAATGTGTCCTTGACCTATAGATCAATGCTTCCTGGTTTGGGTTACTGTTCCTTATCTTGCCTGCATGATCATAGGCTATACAGAGGCGAGTTCAACAATGCGGGTGCTCGCGGGCGCTCGTTGTTCTGGTAACCTATCTTTTACTCAAAATGTGTAAAGTCTGGCATCAGTAAAACGAGCGCCCGCTAGCACTCGCATTATTGAACTCACCTCAGGTATGCAAGTTTCCAGCTGCTTGTCTTTCATGTGTGCAAGTTTCCATTGTTTCCAAGGAGCAATCTGATCAGGGTTCATATTGTTTGCTCCTGTGATGAAAGTGGTTTAGAGTGCATTTGATTATATACAGCAGATGAAAAAAGCACACAACATTTTCAAGAAAAAAAACTATTGACGAGATAAGCTAACAATATGGACCCAGGTCAGACTTCTTGTTTTGAAGCAGTCTGATTAGGTTCCATGATTCTATTAATCTAATGAAAACAATAGAAACAAGGTTACGTATCAGTATCACTGAATGTATCTTAGTCTCCTTGACCTATAGATCAAGTCTTTGCTAGACTGGTGTGAATATATGCAGTAGATATAAGAAAACAGACCACATTTTCAGGACAAATAAAGTTGTTGTTTGAATGAAAAATAGCCATAGACGACATCAGCAGACAACATTTTCAGCTGTATTTTTGGTTGACAGTGAATGAAGGGATTTTACACCTATGCAATACATGTTTATGCTTTTGTCATGTACTGGTCCATACTTAAAGATGGATTTTCCCATAAAGATCAATACAATACGGATGGGATTGTCCGGTGTCACAGGGCAGCAATTTCCAATTATTATGTATTTCTGATCCTGAGAATTGTTTTAATCTTAGCAAACAGTGCAGACCCTGATGAAATGCAGCATAATGCTGCATTTCATCTGGGTCTTCACTGTTTGCAAAAGTACCCGTAGGGGTTTCCAGTATGCAAAGGGTCATTAGAGATGTTACCTATAAGCACCACAGCCAAAGTTTCAATGGATAATAAGAAACATATTCATTTTATTTTGGCGAAGGTTTGGAATAAACCTTTAAATCTATATATGCTCATACCTAGTATCCATTCTAAGAATCTTTCTGTAAGAGCTAGTAAAGACATATATGATTGTTCATCTCTCAGGACCTTGACCTTAGAAAATCTGTTGTCATGACAGGCTTGAAACTTTGTAAGACATATTATCTGTGCTTAGAACTGCCAAAATAAATTGGTTACGAGTTTGATTCCTAATAGGGCAATAATTAGATAATATAATTGGCTAAGTAACATCGCCTGTTTGATAGTTTATGGCTAGTGATCTGCATGATGTCGATACATTTAAGACCAAATGAACCAGCCCATGAGCTAATGGTACTTATCGCATATGTGCAGTCTAACTTTGTCTTCCCTTGCTAATGGCACAGGCTGCGTAGCGCAGTTGGTAACGAGTCTGACTGCAGATCCAGGGGTCGCGAGTTCCATCCCGGCTCGGTCCCATACTTTTGTAGAGAATGATCATGAAATCATTTCTACGGCCACTTTCCTTCTTCCGGTGATTCAAGAAGGGTTGTTGTCAGTTACAAGCGAACGTATGTGTTCGAAGTGCTGGTTAACCACTTAGTCCAGCTTGCCAGGGAAAAAAGTGTGGTGAACTGACCATACTGACATGACCATAACTGTTGACTGGGATGTACAGCATCAAACCAAACAAAACGGCAACTTTTGTTTTCTGCTGATAACCTTTGCAAAAAGTTTGGGCCGAGAACAGGACCGACAGAATCCTGACCTGGATCAAAACTGTTTGACACTCTGAAAGTGTTCCTGAAAGAATTTTTTGAAAAAGTTAATTTTGAAAAATGTCAGCAGACGACGACAATAGCATGAAAAATTACCCAGCATGCAAAAAGTTAAATGCCCTTACCTATCCAATGGGGCTAGAGATCTAACTTCAGGCCCTGAGGTTATAAAACTTTTTTCATGCTCAACTCAACTGAGCACGAACTTTCAACTGCTGATAAAAACTAAAATACCGACAAATAAAGAAGTTTCTCAGATGTTGTATTTATCTTGCTAGTAAATGTTAAAATGCCAACAATTGTTGGCATTTTAGCATTTATGAGCAGGATAAAGTTTGTGCTCAGCTGAGTTGAGCATGAAATAAGTTTTTATAACCTTGGACCTGGTTTCTAGCCTTCATCTCTTTACCATACTTTGTACGTGGCAGCAGATTTTGCAAGACTGCCTCGGATTGTTGAAGCCTTCAATAGACACCTCTGTTATAAGTATAAACATCTCATGTGTTGGCTCAAATGAATAATGCTCCCTTGATTGTACTATACCATGTTATACTATGTCTTGTTTGTTTTTTCCTGTACTCAGTTTCCCCGAAGGAGAAAGAAACATTTTAACCCAAGAGAGGGGGTACCCAATTATGTGATGTCTGAAGAGGTACTAGATTGTTGTCACCCGTTCTTAAGCTGGATAAAGAAAATTTGTTCCATGAATATAAGAGCAAGCTCATGCATGACAAATTTGGTACACCATACGGCAAACCTACACCAGTTAACCCTTTTCATTCTGATGGGTTACCCCATACATATTGATAAAATAAGTATGGAATAGTCCATTTTGCATTTTAATGGGTTGCCATCAAAATTTCTATAAAACAATGTATATCTGTCCCTGAAGATTGTTTTTAACTTATCAAACAGTGTAGACCCTGATGAACTGCGGCATAATGTGGCAGTTCATCTTGTTTTTTACTGTATGCCAAAGTGCCTATTTACCACTTTCCAGAATGAAAAAGGGTTAATATGATGGGACTTTAAGTCAAATGACGTTAACTGTTGGTCGGATGTTTTACATATATGCACACACACATGCATGCACAGCTGCATGCAAACGGTTAGATCACTTTTATCTTTTATTGCAAACATTCACAATATAATTGAGCCGTGACATGTGATTTCCAACAATGTGGCATTTTGACAAGTGTAGACTCAGACAAGCCTGTGCAGGCTCCTTTTAAGCTTAGAAACTCCAAATAGAATATTCAAGCGACTAGCAAAGGCTTTGATCAGACTGGGCATATCGCAGGCTGATCTGAGGCTTTGCTGGTCGCACATACCACATGGTTGGAAATCTCATGTTGTGCATCTGACTTATCATTTATCATTTATAATCTATAATCATTTCCAATTTTCTGAAAAGTGAGAAAATTATTTTCATTGTGGAACAAATTTTCAACCAACCTTTAGAGTTGCATTAGTGCAAATCAGTAGATGGCATTTGAAGATATTTTCTTATTTTTCTGAGATATTTGGACTTCTAAGACGATCAAGATGGAGCTACATGGACCCTAAATATTCGGAAATACTGGACCTACCAGTCAGATCAGGGTCTACACTACTTGTCAGTCTATTACATATGGTTGACGCCTCATCACATAAAAGCATGCAAAATTTCTCCGTATGCAAGGAGTTAAAGTATTCAGTATTACATAATAAATACTATCCAAGAAAAATCCATCTACTGATATATTCTGTGTTTGGGTATTAGGAGTTATACATTAATGTTGATATGTTATCTTCATTTTTCAGTGCTTCAGATTTCAGTTTCAATTAGAATATGTTGTAGTTTTTGATTAATTTCATTCATAAATTGTTTTTTGTTGTTGTATAGTTTTTTTAGGAATTTAAATAGAACCATACCAAATACTAGATACTTATGACCAACCATATATAGCACACATGCAAAGATCATAGACCACCAGGTCCTATTGTTTTGTTTTAAACACACATGACTGCCGTATAGCTTTGAAATTGAAAATAAGGTGGAGAGCATGCGCGGATCCAGAAAGTCTTCCCAGAGGGGGTCCAACTCTGACAACGTTAATTTTTTTTTGTTGTTGATGAGGGGAGAAGAGAGGATCCCAATTATATCCACTAATATGAGCGTGCCATCATCAGCCTGCCAGCGAACGCCATTTAAATGGCATTTCGCTGGTGTGCCAATGATGGCCCAACATGGAATGCTGGTTTGGTAGCTTTGTGATTTTTCAGGGGATCCGAACCAGTATTGCTAAGGAACCCTATATTTTTGTGATTTTTCAGGGGGGTCCGGACCCCCTGTCCCCCCCTCTGGATCCGCGCACGAGCAGCAGGAAACATTCGGTTGTTGTTCTAAGATATTTTCAGGTCCAGCAAGAGAAGGGTTAAGTACATTGTTGATACTTTTTCAAGGCCCGAGGTTATAAAAGTTTTTTTCATGCTCAACTCAGTTTAAGAGCATGAAATTTCAACTGCTAATATAAAGTAAAATGCTGTAATATAAAGTTTTTTTCCTGCTTAAAACACTCTGATGTTGTAGTTATCCTGCTAGTAAATGTTTTAACAATTGTTGGCATTTGATTCTTTTGTTGAAAATATTTGATTTAAAAAAATAATGTACAGTTTGCAATGAAATTGGTGATTTTATTTGACTTTTAAAAGGGGTACGTGCATTAAGGGGCTAAAATGGCCCCCTTTGGGGCAAAAAACTAAAATTTGCTTTTCACAAATTTCTTTGAATTTGTTTATTAGAAGAATGGCTGAAGTGTAAATTTTCGGCATTTATTTAAATTTTACCGTTGCTATGGTAACAAAAATGGCCGACAAAATTGGCATAAAATAGAGAAATTGCCATTTTTGACCAAATTTAAGGCTTTTAGAGACCGACTTTTCAATAATTAGATATCAGCACAGCTAAATACCAAAAAATCCTTTTAATATGTTGTGTGCCATGTTAATTCTCATCATCTGTTAAAATATCGTTTTGGTATTTGCTTGTGCTCTATGTTAATTGCTCTGTCAAGCGTCTCAAATTTACTCCAAAATGGTCAATTTCCTTTTTTCAGCCTGTTTTGGCGGCCATTTTTGCTACCATAGCAACAGTAAAAGTCAAACTAATATGAGACATATACACTTGGGTCATTGTCCTAATAAACCAATAAGAAGAATTTGGTGAAAAGCGAATTTTATTTTTTGACCTCATAGGGGGCCAAAATAGCCTCTTAACGCACGTACCTCTTTACAGGAACTTGGTTAAATATTCAAAATGGGGGCCTCCATTGGTTTACAGATCTAAGATTCTTGCATTTTGAATTGCTATAACTCTGTTATTTTACATCTGACTTTGATTAAATTTTTCATTAAAATATGAAATTAGATAATGTGTATTATTAATGAGTATTGCAATGACACTTATCATACATTTCTCCAATTTTTTTCCAGTTAACTTATAAGCATTCATTTAGAAGTAGAATGGAAAAATGGGGTGAATATAGAACATTTGGCTTCTCACAGTTTCTCTTCTTATTCCAATTGCTCAAACAAAACATAATAGTTAAGCTGATGGATAAGAAAGTATCACAATTAAAAATTTTTTTTATTGCTCAACCAAAACATATGTTGTGGGTACTCAAAAGAACCGTCTCATTGAGAGGGTTCTTTTGAGCACCCAAAACATGCGTTTGAACTGATTGATTAGAAAGTAATATCACTTAAGATTTTTAAAACTCATTTATTGCTCAACCAAAATATATGTTGTGGGTACTCAAAAGAACCATCTCATTGAGATGGTTCTTTTGAGCACCAAAAATATATGTTTAAACTGATGGACAAAATTTTTCAAACTTTCTTCTGGTCAACCATAAATATGTTGTGAGTACCCAAAAACCGTCTCATTGAGATGGTTCTTTTGAGCACCAGAAACATACATTTAAACTGATGGATAAGAAAATAATCTCAATTTTACGAATAAAATGCATGTCCATCTGTGCCTATGTAGATAGTGGTTATATTTTCAGGAAGAAAACAATACTGGTGATAAGAAGGAGGAGGATGATGAGGAAAAGATGCCTGATTACGATGACGCTACTAAAGCACTTATTGCTGGTAAGCAATACAGTAAGCCTTTTCATTCTGATGGATTATCCCAAGCAAATTGGTACAATAAGCATTGTATTGTCCATTTTGCATTTTTAGGGCTACTAGTCAAACTTTCTATAAAATTATTTATCATATGACGTTGCGTCTGGGAGTGATAAACGCCATACAATAAAATCCATTAACCACTAGTGGTTTACAGATGTTCGGAATATCATTATGACGTCAATAACACTGTTACTTACACAACGACAAAATTATAACATTTTTACGCTAGAAATGAGAGTAATCTTAATGTCATATGATAATAGAATCTAACATTCGTGCTCCTGTATGATTGGATTTATTAAACTTGCTGGAAAAAAACGATAAAATGCTCGGCAAGCCTCCCATTTTATCGCTTTTCCTCAACTTGTTTAATAAATTCGATAAAGCATGAGCACTCATATAAAATCCTCTATGTATTTCTTCCCCTGAAGGTTTCTTTATCTTAGCAAACATTGCAGACTCTGGTGAGCTTCATCTGGGTCTTCACTGTTTGCCAAAGTACATGTACATGTGTATCCAGAATAAAAGCATTGTTTTACAGGTGACTCACAATAGTTAAGTTGGTAGAGTGCAGGACTCCAACCCCACTGTTGGTGCTGTTTTGTGAATGGCGTAGCCAGAATGCTGAAAAAGTTGCGCACATCAAAGGGAGACTACTGGATCAAGCAGTGGCTCTCTACAACTGCGTCTTTTTTCAAAATGGGAACTTCTCTTAAAGGAAAGAATTTGCTCCCAAAGAGAGCAAATTCTTTCCCTTAAGAGCAGTTCCTTATGGTATGGAAAATCACTTTTACGGCATTCGATGACCTCCCTTGAATGTTACTATTTTTATTACGCACGTGCGTAACTGCGTAATGGGAGCTACGCCAATGTTTGTGTCCTTGAGCAAGACACTTTCACTCCTCACTGCTATGTACTGGTTTGACATGGGAAAATGTCCTGACATGACTGAAAAATTGTCACTTTCCCATTGGTATCCTGGGTCAGGTGTGGTACTTGATTGTATCGATTCCTGATCTTTGCACCCTTACTTACTTTGATGTAATTCACCTATAACGCAGGCCATTCCTATGGACCCCAAATGGAGTGTTATAAAGGAACTGCACTGTATTCCTGCTATGGGAGCGCAGTGGCTCAGTGGTAGAGTGCTTGACTCGAGACCGAGGGCCGCTGATTCAAGCCTCACCGGCGTCACTGCGTTGTGTCCTTGTGCAAGACACATTAATCTTAGCTTAGTACTGGTTCAGCCCAGGAAGACCCATACCTACATAACTGAAAGATTGTTGATGGGACATAAAGAATCAAATCAAGCAAACAAATTGTATGTCTGCTGTGCACTAAGATGTCAAAGAAGCTATTAGAGATATTTTCTTATGCCTCAAACATCAACTTATACTGTAGTCAAGCATGAGAGCAGACTCTATAGACAAACAGTGCAGACCAAGATCAGACACTACATTCTCATTCTGTGGTGTCTGATCAGGATCTTCACTATTTGCTTACTGAATGTTTTATTAAAAAGTGGGGAAAAAGGAAAAATATCACCCAACATGCCTTAAATTGGAAATCGACTCGTCCTGATAAGGGTAGCAGGGTTTGCACAGGCTTGAAAAGTTCTTGAATTTAGAGGGCTTTCTTGAAAAGTTCTTAAAAAATAAATATGCATTGAGAAGTGCTGGAAAATCACTAAAAGGCCTTGAAAAGTCCTTGAATTATTCTATTTTCTGTGGGAATGAACTCCACTGAAAGAGATCCAAATCAGTATAAAATTGCTGTGCCTTTATTTGGTGCAGCAAATTCTGCACCAAATAAAGGCACACCAATCTTATGCTAATTTTCTAGTACTAATTTCTCCATGATCTCAGACTCGCATTTCTGAAGTAGAATTTTAACACTCAAATCAGGATTTTTCATAAACTTTAAGTCCTTGAAAACTAGGATAGTCTTTAGAAGTCCTTGAAAAGTCCTTGAATAATACTCAAACTTGCCTGTATGAGCCTTGGGTAGGCAAGTCTATTTGGCTTAAACAGGTTAATTTTGAGTTACTTCAACCATTTCAGCTGCTGATGAAGCCAGGAACCAGTTTAATGATGCAGAAGGAAAACTTAAAGATACAGACAATAAAATTAGGTAAGCACTGACACTTAGCCTTCCTGTTATGAATATTGAGCCGCGATATGAGATTTCCAACAATGTGGTATGTGTGACCAGCAAAGGTGTGACTACCATAGGATCACCCTCGACACTTCGCGTCTTGGGTGATCTGATGGTATGACCTCATCCACTGGACGTAATACAGTACGCCAGATCAAGTTACTATTATAATATTAATGTGTATGTATGTGACATATACAGAACTGGAATTTTCTAAGTGACATGCAGATTTAATATCATATTAAATGTGCAGGTCACTTAGAGAATTCCAGGTCTGTGGTGTTCAACTTGGAAATATTCTATTTTGCATTAGTATGCTTGTGCAGGTAACTCTTAAATAGTTAACCAGTATGTAGTGTAAGCATACATCTGTCAGTAACTGACAACTGCCATACTTGAATCAGCTGTATGGAGAAAGAATAATGGGGTTCACATTTACAACATCACTGTAGTAGTCCATAGAAGTCAGATTACCAGTTGGTTTTTGTTTGGTTTGGTTCTTTACGTTCCAGTCAACAGCTATGGTCATGCCATGAAGGTCAGTTCACCTAACCACACTTTTTTCCTGGGCTAGATTGACCAAGCGGTTAACCAGTACTTCATGCACATACTTTCGCTTGTAACTGACAACAATCCTTCTTGAATCAGTCGAAGGGAGGAGAATGGCCGTAGAAATTATTTCATGATAGATCTCCACGAAAGTATAGGACCGGGCAGGGATCAAACTCCCGACCCCCAAATCAGCATACAGATAACTTACTGACTGGCTATGCGGCCTGGTGAGATTACCAGTTGGGGAATTGCTACAGACTGCGCAATATGTACAGGAATAAATGTAGTGGTTAAGTGACAAATCGTGTAGACCCAGATCTTACTGCTCCATATGGAGCAGTCTAATCTGGTTTTACACTATTGGCTGTTTAAAAACTTTTTGCTAGAATATTTAGCCTAAATGCAACATTTTAGCTCAAATTTATTGTTTGCCTTGAGTAATGTCGTCTGCTTTTCTCGTCAGCTGAAATGTTTAAGAAGCCTCTCTGGCAAACAGTGTGGACCCAGATCAGACTGCTCCTATAGGAGCAGTCTGTTCTGGGTCCACGCTGTTTGCTTCTATACTCCATTCGTCGGTAATATAAGGCAATTATTTGCAGCAGACGACTTCAGCAGATGACATTTTCAGATACATTTTTTCTTCGCCCTTTAAGGGTTAAGCCAAATGACATGATTAATGAATTGTGTTTCATTTCTGTTTCAGAGATATAAAAGCCTATTTAGACTTGGATTATGGTCCGGAAGAAGAGTTTAGTGCCCTAAAGGGCAACTGTTATGAATACACAGATAGAGAATATACTTATAAATTATGTGCCTTTGATAGGGCTTCACAGAGGCCCAAACATGGAGGCAGTGAAACTACTTTAGGGTAAGTCAAAAAGTCTGTTGACCCTTTTCGTACAGATTTTAGTTTCAAATCTTATTTTTTCCAATTACCTCCCTTTCAATTGAATAGTGCTTGAAATTAAAATGCTCAGCAGATCAAATCCTCACTATGAAATCTAAATTTTTGTATTTTTCTTACCTCTTGTGGGTAGCCATTAGATCATTTTTAATAAAGGTAAAAATAATAAAAAAGGTTTAATGCTAAAAAGATCGCCCATTTTAACTTATTGCTAAACTTTTTCCCTCAGTATAGTAAGTTGATCTGGCATACAGTATCAAGTCTCGTGGATGAGGTCATACCATCAGATCACCCTTGAAGCTTCATGGTATGACCTCATCCACTTGATGTGATACAGTACACCAGATCAAGTTAATACTATAAAAATGTGTATTCATATCCTTCCATCAACTTGTTTAATAAATAATTTCAATAATACAGGAGCACTCATGTAAGATCCTCTATATACTTCAGATTAGGCCATGTCGAATAAATTTTTAGATACTCATCCCCACCCGCCCCTATGAAATATAAGCAAATAAAAAAATTGAGGTGGAAGGTTTTTCACCCCGATTTTTTTTTTATTTGCTTATAAAAGAAAAAAGGTTTGAAAAAGGCTGAAAATTTTTGGTGCAAGTTTCTTGGTCAGCATATTTGAAAAAAAAAAAAAAACCTTGGTTTTTGGACACTTAATCTTTTATTATTTATCCATTTTGACAATTTATATTCAAGGTATTAAATGTATCTTTCAGGACTGTTCTGTTCATTAAAGCAGTTGGAATAATAAAATAATAATAAAAAAAAATAAACCTCCCCCCCCCCCCCCCCCCCCAATTTTTCACAAAATTTGGATGAGAATCTAAAAATGTATTTGGTGTGGCCTTACTAAAGGAATGTTTTTATATGTGAAGATGCCTATTATTTTGTCATTTCTTGTTTTTCAGTAACTGGGGCCACTGGGAGGGGCCAGCTGATGATAAATATTCCGCACAAAAATATGAAAATGGTCAGAATTGTTGGAATGGACCAAATAGATCTGTAAAAGTAAGTGAGCCGTGACATGTGATTTCCAACAATGTGGCATTTTGACATGTGCAGACTCATACAAGCATGTGTAGTCTCCTTTTAATCTTAGAAACTCCAAATGATGTTCAGTCAGTTGCTTAACACTTGTAGAATATTCAAGCGACTAGCAAAGGCTCTGATCAGACTGCACATATGCGCAGGCTGATCTGAGGCTTTGCTGGTTGCACATACCGCATTGTTGGAAATCCCGTGCCACAGCTCAAGTGTTGTTAATGTGGAGCTACCAATCCTAAATATTCAGAAAGATGGCCTGATCAAACAGCCTAAACCTAGATCAGCCCGATCCTGATAGAGCAGTTAACCCTTAAAGCGCCAAGAAAAAAATGATCTGAAAATTTGTCTGCTGAAGTCCTCTGCTGCAAATATTTGCCTAGCATTACTGATGAATTAAGTATAAAAGCAAACAGCGTGGACCCAGAACAGACTGCTCCTATAGGAGCAATCTGATCTGTGTCCACACTGTTTGCCATAGAGGCTTCTTAAACATTTCAGCAGAAGAGAAAAGCAGACGACTTTTGTAGCGATTGGCGCATTAAGGGGTTAAGATAGCTTGCTCAAACAGACCAAACTCAGATCTGCCTAATTCTAATTGAAAAGTTTACACACTTTGTCTAAGCAACACTACATTCGGCACACTCCAGGCCTCTAGGTAAGAGTGCATAATTAAATATAAATTTTCTTATTTATCAGCCAAAACATATGTTGCTGGTACTCAAAAGAACCATCTCAATGAGACGGTTCTTTTGAGCACCCAAAACAGATGTTAAATCTGATGGATAAGAAAATATTCTTAATTTTGCTCTAATATGTGTTTATCTGGATCTATGACACACCACCAGACAGTCAGATGTACAAGTCAATTTTTTGTCAAGTATGGAAGAATTTTATATGTGAGTATTTCGGGTGTAAACTTCTATCACAATCCTTCTCTTTACCTTAAGATTTATTTGAACTATATATACACATTATTACTTTGGTAACTTGATCTGATGGGTTGGATCATGTCGAGTGGCTGGGCCAGGAACATCGGATCACAGGAGACGAAGTCGAGTGTGATGCGGTCGTTCCTGGCGCAGCCACGAGATGTGATCCGACCCATCAGATCAAGTTACTAAAGTAATTTTTTTTTATTATATACCTACATAAAGCAACAACAAACCCTTCCATTTCAGTGATAAACGCAGCAAAAATTTGAAATTGATACTGTGTGACGTGACATTGCACCACTGTAGCCAATGTCGTCGCGCCAATTTTTGATGACGTCACATTGTGTAAACATGTTCAGCTGAGCAGGAAAATGCATTTATCTTGTTTAATTCCTTTTCTTTAATGTGGAAAAAGTAATTAAGGCTAATCGCCAAACGTCAGATTGAGTGGGTTGTGATTTTAGTGATTAGGGTATTGTAAATGGGGTTATCGCTCAGTTGAGGTTGGCTGTCAGGTGCTGGGTTTTATGCTTGTGAGGTGGGTAAAACATGGAGGGTGGTGATACGGAAAAATATCACCCTAGTAGGGTGATGCAAGATTTTGTATTTTTGAGTAGGAAAAGGGGTTGTATCAGGTGTATTTCTTTGCAGGTATATAATAAATATATATATCAGAGGTTCTGCTTGATGAACTTTCTCCTAGCAAGACTTTTAGCTGGTTGGATTTCTAGACTCACAGGAGATTGTAGCTGGTGAACTAGTCAAAAATGTGAGCTAGTTGGATTCTTATTCTCAATGCTGCAGTGTATAACAGATGTTCTACCTAGTGAACTATCTCCATGACAGGACTGTGAGTCTGGATTTCTAGTCTCACATCTGCAGTGTATATAAGACATTTTACAAAGGGAAATACCTTCTAGCATGAGCTGTTTGCTTGTTGACTTCTAGACGGATGGCTGAGAATGGGTTTGCTCCCCCCCCCTAGGGAATTTTGCAGACATATCCTATCTTGTGGAGAATTGAAAGCCGAGTCTTTTAAGAGATGTTTGCACTCTGTGCTCCGGGGCGTTAGTCTGTAAGAGCCTGTAACATACGTTACTTAATCAAACTAAGAAAAAGTAAATTGAAAGTTTGGGCTACAAATTAAAGACATTAAAATATTTATTTTTAAAAATCATTCATATAGTCTGCATACTGGATATCTTAACTACGTATGACAGCCAATTTAACAAAATTGCGGCTTCCTAAGGTGTCATATGCGTTACATAAATCAGATAACCCATTAAAATTTGCAAGTGTGGCTAACATCATTTACATTCACAATCTCTCTGAGTGTTTTGCAAAATGTTTTTAACCATGTCTGACTAGCTTATGCAATTGGCTAACAGAAAAATTAAAGTTTGTTTCCCTAGCTTAAATATTTTTTTCTGAAATAAGCAATTAAACAACCCTACCCCTACCCAGTTTTAAAGTGAAATGTTTGGTATTAAAGCTAAAGTAAAAATAGTTAAAAAATACTTGCAGTTGATGAATGTGTTTCATTGTTTGGGATTTATTTCCTTATATAAAAAGACTCATAAATCTGCAAGTTTGTTGCAAAATTTTTAATATCAGAGGCTGTAACATATGTTACCTGATGTAATAAATGGGCAAGCTCATTGTCTTTAAGTAAGATATGCCTAAAAATGTTCCAATCTCCTTGAGGGAATTCTGCAGACATATTCCTTCTTATAGTACAACTCAAGCTGCATCAAATAAGGGATGTTTGCACTCTCTTTGATTGGGCGTTAGTCTGAAACAGCGTGTTACATGCGTTACTATATCAAATAAAGGAAATATAGCTTAAAAGTTTGAGCTAAAATTGTGAAAAAACTCGCAGCTGTTGGATATCTTACATTGTTTAGGGATTATAAACTGGCTCCTATGATAAAGTCTTATAGATCTGCTAGTTGTCATCAAGTTTTAAAGATCAGAGAGCGTTACATATGTTAGCATGATAAGTAAAATCATCAAACAGTATTTTGACATCAAGCTGAGTAAAGGCCTGCTCCATCCTATTCCCCTTTGGAATTCTGCAGAAAAATTACATCTTATGTAACCATTCAAGGTGCATTTAATAAGAAATGTTTGCACTCTGTAAGTCGAGGCGTTAGCCTGTAACAGCTTGTTACATATGTTACTATATCAATTTGAGAATAAAAAATTTGAATATTTGAGCTACCAAAGAAGACATTAAAATTATCTAATAAAGTGACATTCTTATAGTCTTTATACTGGATGTCTTTGCTACATATGGAAGCTGTTTAACATTAATACGGCTAACTGTGGTGTTATGTGCGTTACATGAACCTATTTATAATTTAAAAGCTATAATTGTGGCTATCGTCATGTAGTTAAACAACTACTATGACTTGGTTTCAAACTGTTTTATTAGACTTTACAAACATATACTCAATTGATGAATAGGAAAAACCAAGTTTGCTTTTCTATCTTAAATATATTGTCTTATAGGAGCTAATACACAGCCCTACTCCCAGTTTTACAGAGAAGCGAATTTTGTTATTACCGTTTAAGTAAAACACATGAAAGCGATTACAGCGTGTGGATATTTTTCATTTTCTAAGTCTGTCTTGCTCATATATCTACAAGATGTCATTAAGTTTAAGATCAGGACACTTAATGTGTACTTATTAGTCTTTGGTGCCAAAACACTAGAAATTATATTCATTTCTGATTATCAAGCCCATGGACTGGTGTTACAGATGCTATCAATTACCTTTTGGACACATTTCCTAATACTGTGCATATAATGCTAAATATAGAGCCACAAATAGAAAAGATAGTTTTACATTTTTACAAGAAAATACAATAAATGAAATGGTCCAAACTATTTCCCATCGATTTAACACTCATGTTAAACGTTTGTCGTTGTCTGCTTCTGTGGTAATCATTATTATCACACGCCTCCTTGCAGCTAGTAGAATCATAACACAATATTTCAATCATTTACTGTTATTCAATTTTACCACCAGTCCACTCAAAATTGACGAGCCATTATCAACTTTCCAATTTTGCCATTTATGGCTTGGAACATTCGGAAACTGATTTGAATTCATTATAGTTGGCTCTTTGAGTATGTGTTTAAAGTGATACTCTGCAAGTAGGAGAAAGACTAAAGCTTTACAAGGAGGAAAACTATGCCATTAAGAGCAATGAGTACCTGGACTGATGTACCTTGATATTTCTGTGATAAAGAATCATATCTTAGCTGGTTAACTTTTATAAATGTAGCCTTTCCATACATGCAACCCACATATTTTCATCTAATAATGTCTCTGCACTTATTATCTTTCCCCAGGGATTCAAAAACTTATTTGAAGTCTTAGTACTTCTAAAGTGCTGAAACCGAGGTAACTCTTTCCCTTCAGATAAACGAACTAGATGTATCACAGCAGATAAAGCAATGAAATGCAAGATGAACAGAGCGCAAATTAGACTCTTTCAATGATTCACTAAGTCTCTAGGATAAGAGCGCTATAGGATGTAACATATATAACTTGTCATAATAAATGAGCAAGGGCATTGTCGTGACATCCTTTTTGATTACACAGTCAGAGGCAAGTGTTTTCAATTTCAGTGTTTTCAATGGATCATGAAATGAGGCACCTTATCAACTTGTTTACTCTGTATAAATCTTACATAGAGCATAATATAGAACTACTGGTTATCCAATTCTACCTATAGTCCATTTTCCTTCTTTTGAATGCAACAGCTAATGATATGGCTGCACATTCTGAGAAATCATAGGTTTTACAGTATTTTAAGGCATGCTTCAATGTAATGACATCAAAAAACAACCAACTGCAAACATAATTGATGGCAATGTCCAACTTCATATTCATTCTCTTATACCAGATAACTTTCAAGGTGTAACAGAAATTGTTTCAGGCGGTCTGCCAAAACCATCAAGAGTCAACATTGTAACTAAAGAAAACTTATATAGTTCTTTGGGTGCAGCAAAATACTATTGATCTAAGACCTGAGGACTTAAGCACGAAAAGACTGGATAGGTTCTGCAGTTAGATTGCTCTTGCCACTTCACAGGAAGAGATATATACCAGAGTCATACACTTTTGTATGTGTATATGTGAAATGGCATTAAACCCATATTTAATCAGGTGTTTGATCCCATGACACTGACATGCTGTTTCTGCTTTTAAAGAATGCTAAGGATTTAAATTTGGCTGAGTCAAGTTTTTTGACGCTGGCACTGGCCACACATACAAAGAAAATTAAGTCTTTTGATGGCTAAAGAGGAGGATAACACGAATTGCTTATAAGTGATGTTGTCACAATTACCAATTTTAAGAAGTAATCTTAATTAATGTAACACATATAACACCATAGAAAGCTGTATATTTGTGAAAAAATCTTTTCTCATGTATCAAAGGTATTCAGCATGCAAACTACATGAATAATTCAAATAAATAGATAGTTTTATGTCTTCTTTCTGTTTCTCAGACTTTCAATTCATTTATTCTTAAATTGATATGGTAACATACGTATCATACCATTACAGGCTAACCCCCTAGTTAATAGAGTGCAAACATCTCTTATTTGATGCAGCTTGAATTGTTCTTTAAGGTAGGACATGTCTGCACAATTCCCAAAGGGGTGGAGAGGAACAGGATTGTACTCAGTTTGCAGTCCTAATACAATGCCATGATTCTACTGGTTGTGATGAAATGAGTGATTATTTTGCAATAGAAGCAGACACAATGATAGACATTGTGAGGGTGACTTGAATAAAGATTGTTTTTGAATAATTTTATTTAATAGGAATATTTATTAAATTGTGTCATTTAAATGAGAACTATTATTTTCTATCTATATGTCTATATATTTTAATATTATAGGCATTAGGAAATATGTGATTAAAAAGGTTATATATAACATAGGTAACACAATTCCATGGGCTTGTTCTCAGCAATGACTGTAATTACTAAGACTAAGGCACCAGAGGCTAGAGATTAATAGGAAAACATGTGAAAAAACGGTATTTTTCTGAAATATCATCTCTTACTTCCAAGAAAATTTCCTAGCTCATTCATTATGCCATGTAACATACGTTACATACTTTAATAAGTGCTCTGATCCTGGTGTCAAACTTGCAAATGTATGATTCCTTATTGCATTAACAAGACAAGGCCAAAAATGTAAGATATCCACAAGCGTCAAATATTTTCATATATTTTTCTTCAATAATAGATACCAAAATTGGATACTTAAAATTGGGGGTAGGGTTGTTTAATAGCTCATATAAAACAATGTATTTGAGATAGAAAAGCAAACTTTGTTTTTTCTATTAGTCAAATAAGTATTTTAGTAAACTAAGATTGAAAACACTTGTAAAAATGCACACATCATCTGTAAAATGAATGATGTTAGTCACGATTTCAACTTTCAAAGGGAAATTTAATCTATGTAACGCATATAACTCCATTGAAGGCTGTAATTTTGTTTGAAATGCTGTTTTTATGTAGCTTAGGCATCCAGCTTGCAAACTACGTAAGAAATTTGAATAATTAGATGGTTTAATGTCTTCTTTCTGTAGCTCAAAACTTTCATTTTGATTTTTTCCTTAGTTTGTTACAGTAACATATGTAACAGGCTGTCAGAGACTAACGCCCCGGAGCACAGAGTGCAAACATCTCTTAAAAGATGCGGCTTGAAATTTTCTTCTAGATAGGATATGTCTGCGAAATTCCCTAGGGGGGGGGAGCAGGACCTTTTTTAGCTCGAAGTCTATTCCTTATCGCATTGCTGCATTGTATACCAGACCTTATAGACTTCGAGCTAAAAAAGGTCCTGCTTCCCCCCCTAGGGAATTTTGCAGACATATCCTATCTTGAAGAAAATTTCAAGCCGCATCTTTTGAGAGATGTTTGCACTCTGTGCTCCGGGGCGTTAGTCTCTGACAGCCTGTTACATATGTTACTGTAACAAACTAAGGAAAAAATCAAAATGAAAGTTTGAGCTACAGAAAGAAGACATTAAACCATCTAATTATTCAAATTTCTTATGTAGTTTGCAAGCTGGATGCCTAAGCTACATAAAAGCAGCATTTTAAACAAAATTACAGCCTTCAATGGTGTTATATGCGTTACATAGATTAAATTTCCCTTTGAAAGTTGAAATCGTGACTAACATCATTCATTTTACAGACGATTTGTGCATTTTTACAAGTGTTTTTAATCTTAGTTTACTAAAATACTCATTTGACTAATAGAAAAAACAAAGTTTGCTTTTCTATCTCAAATACATTGTTTTATATGAGCTATCAAACATCCCTACCCCCAATTTTAAGTATCCAATTTTGGTATCTATTATTGAAGAAAAATATATGAAAATATTTGACGCTCGTGGAAATCTTACATTTTTGGCACTGTCTTGCTAATGCAATAAAGAATCATACGTTTGCAAGTTTGACATCAGGGTCAGAGTACTTATTAAAGTATGTAACGTATGTTACATGGCATAATGAATGAGCTAGGAAATTTGCTTGGAAGTAAGAGATGATATTTCAGAAAACTACTATTTTTCACATGTTTTCCTATTAATCTCTAGCCTCTGGTGCCTTAGTCTTAGTAATTACAGTCATTGCTGATAACAAGCCCATGGAATTGTGTTACCTATGTTATATATAACCTTTTTAATCACATATTTCCTAATGCCTATAATATTAAAATATATAGACATATAGATAGAAAATAATAATTCTCATTTAAATGACACAATCTAATAAATATTCCTATTAAATAAAATCATTCAAAACAATCTTTATACAAGTCACCCTCACAATCATTGTGTCTGCTTCTATTGCAAAATAATCACCAATTTCATCACAACCAGTAGAATCATGGCATTGTATTAGGGCTGCAAACTGAGTACAATCCTGTTCCTCTCCACCCCTTTGGGAATTGTGCAGACATATCCTACCTTAAAGAGTATTTGAATTATTCATGTAGTTTGCATGCTGAATACCTTTGATACATAAGAAAAGATTTTTTTAACAAATATACAGCTTCCTATGGTGTTATAAGTGTTACATTAATTAAGATTACTTTTTAAAATTTGCATTTGTGACAAACATCACTTATAAGCATTTCGTGTGATCCTCCTCTTTAGCCATCAAAAGACTTAATTGTCTTTGTATGTGTGGCCAGTGCCAGCGTCAAACAACTTGACTCAGCCAAATTTGAATCCTTAGCATTCTTCAAAAGCAGAAACAGCATGTCAGTGTCATGGGATCAAACACCTGATTAAATATGGGTTTAATGCCATTTCACATATATGCATACAATGGAGTATGACTCTGGTATATATCTCTTCCTGTGAAGTGGCAAGAGCAATCTAACTGCAGCTGCCTCTGCATCCGTGCTAGTCAAATGATAACTTTGCTCTGATTTTGCAAAATCTATGTCTCTACAGTGTACCTCTAAGAATACTTTAAGATTTCTGACATTGGTCAAACAGAAATTTGATAGGCTGCTTTTTGCATCATTTGCCATGGAACCTATCCAGTCTTTTGGTGCTTAAGTCCTCAGGTCTTAGATCAATAGTATTTTGCTGCGCCCAAAGCAATTTATAAGTTTTCTTTAGTTACAATGTTGACTCTTGGTGGTTTTGGCAGACCATCTGAAACAATTTCTGTTACACCTTGAAAGTTATCAGGTATAAGAGAAAGAATATGAAGTTGGACATTGCCATCAATTATGTTTGCAGTTGGTTGTTTATTGATGTCAGTACATTGAAGCATGTCTTAAAATAATGTAAAACCTATGATTTCTCAGTTTTTGCAGCCATATCATTTGCTGTTGCATTTAAAAGAAGGAAAGTGGACTATAGGTAGAATGGGATAACCAGTAGTTCTATATTATGCTCTATGGATGATTTATACAGAGTAAACAAGTTGATAAGGTGCCTCATTTCATGATCCATTGAAAACATTGAAATTGAAAACACTTGCCTCTGACTGTGTAATCAAAAAGGATGTCACGACAATGCCCTTGCTCATTTATTATGACAAGTTATATATGTTACATCCTTTAATAAGCGCTCTTATCTTAGAAACTTAATGAATCATTGAATTGAAAGTGTCTTATTTGCGCTCTGTTCATCCTGCATTTCATTGCTTTACCTGCTGTGATACATCTAGTTTGTTTATCTGAAAGGAAAGAGTTACCTCGGTTTCAGCACTTCAGAAGTACTAAGACTTCAAATAAGTTTTTAAATGCTTGGGGAAAGATAATAAGTGCAGAGACATTATTAGATGAAAATGTGTGGGTTGCATGTATGGAAAGGCTGCATTTATAAAAGTTAACCAGCTAAGATATGAATCTTTGTCACAGAAATATCAAGGTACATCAGTCCAGGTACTCATATGGCTCTTAATGGCATAGTTTTCCTCCTTGTAAAGCTTTAGTCTTTCCCCTACTTGCAGAGTATCACTTGAAACATATACTCAAAGAGCCACCTATTAGGAATTCATATCAGTTTCCGAATGTTCCAAGCCATAAATGGCAAAATTGGAAAGTTGATAATGGCTCATCAATTTTGAGTGGACTGGTGGTAAAATTGAACAACAGTAAATGATTGAAATATTGTGTGATGATTCTACTAGTTGCAAGGAGGCGTGTGATAATAATGATTACCACAGAAGCAGACAACGACAAACGTTTAACATGAGTGTTAAATCGATGAGAAATAGTTTGGACCATTTCATTTATTGTATTTTCTTGTGAAAATGTAAATTTATCTTTTCTATTTGTGGCTCTATATTTAGCATTATATGCACAGTATTAGGAAATGTGTCCAAAAGGTCATCGATAACATCTGTAACACCAGTACATGGGCTTGATAATCATAAATGAATATAATTTCTAGTGTTTAGGCAAAAAAAGACTTATAAGTACACATTAAGTGTCCTGATCTTTAACTTAATGACATCTTGTAGGTATATGAGAAAGACAGACTAAGAAAATGAAAAATATCCACATGCTGTAATCGCTTTCATGTGTTTTACTTAAACAGTAATAACAAAATTCGCTTCTCTGTAAAACTGGGAGTAGGGCTGTGTATTAGCTCCTATAAGACAATATATTTAAGATAGAAAAGCAAACTTGGTTCTTCCTATTCATCAATTGAGTATTTGTTTGTAAAGTCATAGTAGTTGTTTAACTAAATGACGATAGCCACAATTATAGCTTTTAAATTATAATTAGGTTCATGTAACGCACATAACACCACAGTTAGCCCTATTAATGTTAAACAGCTTCCATATGTAGTAAAGACATCCAGTATAAAGACTATAAGAATGTCAATTTATTAGATAATTTTAATGTCTTCTTTTGGTAGCTCAAACATTCAAACTTTTTATTCTCAAATTGAAATAGTAACATATGTAACAAGCTGTTACAGGCTAACGCCCCGACTTACAGAGTGCAAACATTTCTTATTAAATGCACCTTGAATGGTTGCATAAGATGTAATTTGTCTGCAGAATTCCAAAGGGGATTAGGATAGAGCAGGCCCTTACTCAGTTTGATGTCAAAATACTGTTTGATGATCTTACTTATCACGCTAACGTATGTAACACTCTCTGATCTTTAAAACTTGATGACAACTAGCAGATCTATAAGTATTTATCATAGGAGCCAGTTTAAAATCCCTAAACAATGTAAGATATCCAACAGCTGTGAGTTTTTTCACAATTTTAGCTCAAACTTTCAAACTACATTACCTTTATTTGATATAGTAACACATGTAACGCGCTGTTTCAGACTAACGCCCCAACATAGAGAGTGCAAACATCCCTTATTTGATGCAGCTTGAGTTGCACTATAAAAAGGAATATGTCTGCAAAATTCCCTCAAGAAGATTAAAACATTTTAGGCATATCTTACGTAAAGACAATGAGCTTGCCCATTTATTACATCAGGTAACATATGTTACAGCCTCTGATATTAAAAATTTTGCGACAAACTTGCAGATTTATGAGTCTTTTCATATAAGCAAATAATTACCAAACAATGAAACACATTCATCAACTGCAAATATTTTTTTAACTATTTTCACTTTAGTTTTAATACCAAACATTTCACCTTAAAACTGGGTAGGGGTAGGGTAGTTTAATTGCTTATTCCAGAAAAAATATTTAAGCTAGGGAAACAAACTTTAATTTTTCTCTTTGCCAATTGCATAAGCTAGTCAGACATGGTTAATAACATTTTGCAAAACACACAGAGAGATTGTGAATATAAATGATGTTAGCCACACTTGCAAATTTTAATGGGTTATCTGATTTATGTAATGCATATGACACCTTAGGAAGCCGCAATTTTGTTCAAATGGCTGCCATGCGTTATTAAGATATCCAGTATGCAGACTATATGAATGATTTTTAAAAATAAATATTTTAATGTCTTTAATTTGTAGCCCAAACTTTCAATTTACTTTTTCTTAGTTTGATTAAGTAACGTATGTTACAGGCTCTTACAAACTAACGCCCCGGATCACAGAGTGCAAACATCTCTTAAAAAACTCGGCTTACAATTCTCTACAAGATAGGATATGTCTGCAAAATTCCCTAGGGGGGGGGGGGGGGGATCAAACCCATTCTCAGCCATCCGTCTATTACACACAGGGAACTATCTCCTAGCCAGGGCTGGTAGCTAACTGGGAACTTTGTCCAACAACTGCCTTGCAATTTATACCTTTTACCTGTGAACTTTCTCCAAACAGTCTGACAGCTGCGGTTCATACAATACCTTGTACCCTGGGAACTACCTCCTAGCCAGGAGTGTTAGCTAGTTAGATCCTTAGTCCTCTATATTTACTAAATTTCATTTTTATTTTATTTTCAGGTAAATCTAAAATGTGGTACAGAGAATCAGCTTACAAATGCTTTTGAACCAAATAGATGTGTATACGAGTTTGATTTTCTAACGCCATCTAGATGTTCACATGCCTTGCTCCCAGGAGAAGAAGATATACATGATGAATTATAGGAAAAACAGCTAAACCCTTTACTTCATAATAACGCCTTTTGACGTCTTTTAAATTTCATGTATTTGAAAATATTATGGAAAATGGAGCATTTGCTCCAAAAGAGCAATTGCTCCATTTTCCATAATATTTACAAACGTATTCAAAACTGAACTTAAATTTTTCTTGAATTTTTCAATGATGTCTAAAAATAGAAAATGATGTCATGATCTAAAAAAGCCTATGGAGTAAAGGGTTAAATTAAACATTTTTTACAGAATAATTGCTCTAGCATGTTTTGTTCTCTTGTTTCATCCATGTTATGAATGTTTGTATGAATGCTTGTTTTGGGGTTCAACATCATTTTCAACAATATGTCAATCAAATCTTAAAGATCATGTATACAGGCAGGATAAACCACAGGGGCCAGTCCAGTGTTTACAGTATGCCACAAAGTAATAAGTTTATAGTCTATTTCCATATATTAGCGGAGATGGCATATTATTAAGCTGGACTGGAACCTGTGGGATAAACAGCTAACATTTTTTACTAATTTAAAATAGTGCTAGTATGTGTTCTCTTGTTCCAACCATGGTATGAGTGTTTGTATGAATGCTTGTTTTGGGGTTCAACATCATTTTCAAAAATATGTCAATCAAATCTTTCAAGATTGTGTATACAGGTAGGCAAAAAAGTTAATTAATAATTTATGGAATAATAGTGCTAGCATATGTTCTCTTTCTCCATCTATGTTATGAATGTTTGTTTTGGGGTTCAATCTGTCAATCAAATTGAAATGATTATGTATACGGTAGATGTTTAAATGTATGACTCCAGGTACGTAAGGACTCTAGGTATGCAGATAAAATAAGAAACATTTTTATTCCGTTAGCATATCTGGCCCTGAGGTTATAAAACTTTTTTCGTGCTCAGCTCAACTGAGCATGAAATTTATCCTGCTCATAAATGTTAAAATGCCATCAATAAGTACAGCATCTATGACTTTTAAAGCAAGAAAATCTTTATTTTTCAGCATTTTAGTTTTTATGAGCAGTTGAAATTTCGTGCTCAGTTGAGTTGAGCATTGAAAAAGTTTTATAACCTCAGAGCCTTACATACCATGGAGGGAGGCATTACATTCAAGCGTCTTCTCATGTATATAGGCATCAAGATAAAAGTACATCGAAAAGTCATTCTCTTATTTATCAAGCAAAACGTATGTTGTGGGTACTCAAAAGAACTGTCTCATTGAGACAGTTCTTTTAAGCACCCAAAACAAATGTTTAAACTGGGGGATAATTAAATATTCTCAGTTTTATGCTCATAAATTTGGTTTATCTGGACTTATGCATGTACAGTAAAACCTGTGTAAAATGACCACTTAAAAATAGACAAAACAAAGATCTTAATGACAAATGGTAGCTTAATGAAGGTCGAAAGTGTTGCAGAATGCTACTGGAGCATTCTGCAATACTTTTGACCTGCATTAAGCGATAATTTGTTTTGAAAACCAAATTTTTGGCCTTTTTGAGAATGGCCGTTTTACACAGGTTTTACTGTAGGTCCGTGGTAGACCTTTACTAAGCAGGTATCAGGTTCTTAGTACATACTTTCATCACTAACTGATATTAGCTCTGCTTGAATCAGTGTTTGGGAGAGAATATGCTATACACAATCATGTGACCTGACCGAGATTTGAACTCTGACTTTTCACACAATACAGTCAAAACTTGATAATTTAAACTCTGATTGTTCAAAAACTTGCTAGTTGGAGTTAAATTTGAGATGAATTAAATTCAGAGAATAGTGCCTATTTATGAACTATTTTAATAACTGTCTATAAAAACATATGTTTTGGTGAGTAAAAGAAATGTCTTCCTGAGGCGTACATTTTAAGCACCCAAAACATATGTTTGATAGGAAAAAACTGATAATGAGAATATTTTTGGGGTAATTTTTTTTCTTCTTCTACCAACCTGTTATTTGAACTATTGATAATTCGAAATGAACCTCTGCAGTAGAGGTTGTCTAGTTGTCTAGTCCCAAGGACTTCAAACTTACAAGATTCGTCTGTATAATGAAAAAGACTTTCATTCCAAACTCATTATGGTAATTTATGCATTGCGCTATGTTGTCCGGCTTATGTGTTATTGTGATGATGTCTATGCAATGAAGATTTGTAATTGTTCTTAAATTTTAAATTTGTTACTTAACCCATAAAGTGCCATCTAAAAGTTGCGGCCCGGCATTTTGACGACACTAATAGGTAAAGAGTTCATTATATATTAATATATAATGTCAAAACCTTAATCATCTTCTGTCTGCTGCAATTACGATGGGAACTTTAAAGTTTCATAATTTTGTTAACATTCATGATTTTCTGTCATACTTATCCAATGGAATTTCAGTAGTTACTTGACTAAAGATCTCTCTTTTATGTTGTATTAATTCTACTAAAACCCTAAAATTTCAGACAGACATGCATGATCAAACAGTATAAATAAACCCTGGTCAGTTTGCTCCTGAAGGAGCAGCCTGATCAGGGTTTCAGCTTTATATAACTATTAACCCTTAAAGCGCCAAGAAAAAAATGCATCTGAAAATGTCACCTGCTGAAGTTGTCTGTTGCAAATAATTGCCTAGCATTACTGACGAATTAAGTATAGAATCAAACAGCGTGGACCCAGAACAGACTGATCTGGGTCCACACTGTTTGCCATAGAGGCTTCTTAAACATTTCAGCAGACAAGAAAAGCAGACGGCTTTTGTTGCGATTGGCACTTTAAGGCTAGAGTGATCACATGTTCAAATCTTAGAAAAATCTTTGTCGGTCAGTGGCAATTTTGTCATCTGCTGATAACCATTGCAAACAGTTTGGACCAAGATCAGGACCGACACACTGTTGTTTGTGATCTGGATCCATACTGTTTTACACTCTGATTGTGTTCCTAAAAGAGCTTTTCGAAAACATCAATTGTGAAAATAGTCAGCAGACGAAAAAAAAAGAAAGAAAAATTACCCAATATTGTAATAAGAATCGTGAATGTCTGAATATTCAGGGTAAATACTGTAAGAACATTTCATTTGTTACTTGAAATAAACTATAGAAATGAACAAGAGTTATTATTTTGTTTGTTTGTGTTGATGCTTTACATTCCAGTCAACAATTTTTCATTTTTGTCAGAACAGTTTACTGTCTTCCTGGGTTGAACCAGTGTTAAGGAGAGGAAAAAATGTCTTGCTCAAGGACGCTATGAAACACAGTGCCTCCAGTGAGTTTCAAACCTGCAATCCCTCAATCTCAAATCTAACACTCTGCCATTGAGCCACTGAACTCCACACAAGTGTTTTTATATCTGAAGTGACATTGGTATGCAAAATACGTAAAGGCATTTTTTCTCTCTCAAAATATTCAAAATGAGCCGCATAATGAGATTTCCATCAATGTGGCATGTGGGACCAGCAAAGGCTCAGACCAGCCTGCACATACCCACAGTCTGATCAGAGCCTTTGCTAGTCGCTTGAAGATCCTATGAGTGTTAAGCTACTGACTGAACATCATTTGGAGTTTGTTTCAAAGCTTAAATGGAGGCTGCATAGGCTCGTCTGAGTCTACACTTGTCAAAATACCATATTGTTGGAAATCCCATGTCACAGCTCAAATGTGATGCAGACAGGCTAATTTTAAAACCAACTTGGGAGGAGCACAGTTGCTTATTCGGGAAAGTCCATCACAATTTGAGAATCAAATCATGACTTGGGTGTATGTTAGGAGCATTACGCGTAGTACTATGTACCAAAAAGCTCCAATTTGTTAGCCGGAACTGGCGTATGGAAAATAAGTTCTGTACCATGTGGGTTCAGCTCTTTTAAAAGGGATTATTCTGATTATCTAAAAAGTTTAATCAGCAGAATAAATAAAGTTTATGTATTTTTCAATAAAATATCGCTATAGCGATATTTTATTGAAAAAACATAAACTTCATTTATAACCGTTTGTTTTGCTGCAATCACACTTGTTATTGTGTTAACATGGTTTCTGTGACGTCAGCATCACGTTATATAATGTCAGCGTCACTTTAACCCCAGTGTTATTAAAGTAGATCCTCGAAGGACATCCATGGTCTGATTCCACAGAATTTTGCGGAATTGGCGGAGGCAGTTCCCATTGCACTGTTGCTCAGTGTTGGAGTGTTAGACTTTGGATCGATGGGTTGCTAATTTGAGACTCACCAGAGGCACTGTGTTGTGTCCTTGAATAAAAAGAGGATCTTACATGAGTGCTCATGGTTTAATGAACTTATTAAACGAGTTGGGGAAAGAGATAAAATGCAAGGCTTGCCAAGCAATTTATCTCTTCCCCCCAACTCGTTTACTAAATTCAATACTACAAGAGCATGAATGTTAGATGCTATCATATGACATTAAGATTACATGTACTTTGAAGTCTTATTTCTGGTGTTAAAAGGTTCTAATTTTGTCATTATGTACGCAATGTCGTTATGGGCGTCGTCATGTTTCACGAAAATAGTGGTTTATCGATTTTATTGCATGGCAATATATCATTCCCAGACCTGACGTCATATGATAAGACACATTATCCTCTACTTAGTACTTGTTCAACTCAGTAAGACAGGGAAATATTCCAAAATGACTGAAAATCGTTGACTGGGACACAAAGCATCAACAAATGGCTTCTAAAATGCCCATGCTTGTGCTTAGTTCTAACTGTGTATGTGAGCAGTGAAGGCTATGCCGAGTCTGAGCATTCGCTGTTGGCTTTTCACCGATGCCATATGTATAAAAGTCTCAAATGCAGGCCAATTTTTTTTTGAGGGATTCCTGTAAATGGGAGTATCAAACAAGCAAACCAGTAGTAATCTATTTTCTGGTTTATTTCTCATTTTAACATGAATATATAAATTAAACTGAATATCACTGACCTACTGTAAACAAATGAAGGGAGCCAACTCATGATAAACATACAATATGAATAAATAAAGAATTTGAATGAGGCCTCCTGAGGCTATAAAACTTTTCATGCATGCAATTTCAACTACTTAAGGACATATGCTACTAAATACTTCCCACATTGAAATATTTTAAATACTTTGCATACAATTTGTTTTATGCATGGGCTATCCATTTATGAAATAAAAAGGACATGTCACCGTGCTTATTTTTTCAGAATCTCATATTGAAGTTTACAGCATTTGACCAATTTTCTAGAAATATAAAATAATAATACTAGTCCTAATTATCGAGCTAAAACGGTTGTAATCTTCACCCAGCTTCTTTCTTTTAACTTAAATTACTGCCCATGACCGCAAACTTTTAAGAAAATGTGCATGTTTACTTGTTACCCCATGCTGTGACAAGATACTGCATGATATATTTTGGCAATTCGTCGAAAAATGGAATTTGTTTTTAGAATAAATTATGTATTAAAAAATCTGACATTGAAAATCTTGAAAATTTATTTTTAATTCATGGACTATTATAATACCTTTCAGAAAAAAGAATAAAAATCTGAGGTCACCGAACTAATTCTCTTTCTAGAGGGCCAAATTTAACCCCACCCCCATAGGTTTCATGCGTAATTCAATATAAAAAGTTCGGGGATGACCATTTCGGTCGTTTTGATGATGCCATTTTACTAGTATATGAAGTAATTTAGCATTAAAATGTTAAAAAAGAAAGAAAAAACACACTGAAAATATGTGCGCATCTGGGAATCGATCCTGGTTCTCTGGCTTTGTAGCCAGGCGCGCTAACCACTAGGCCACGAGGTCAGGTCGTGCGCCGCTCTAAATATCCATACAAATAGTATAGACTCGGCCACTATCGTATTCGTAACCAGGGTTATTGTGTACGTCGTTTGATTTCGACTGAGCTACATTTATCTGTCTTTAGTGCTGAGACGATCAGTTCTGAAAAGATGTCAATATATATTTCGAACACACTTTAATTAGTTATTTAGTGAAGAAAATGTCGGAACACCGATATGACATAAGAATATCGGAAGCTGTATTGATCTGAATCCGTTAAGGGTCGAAAGACAGGACCCAGACAACTTTCCCCGTTTGCAGACGCGGAAAAGGTGCGCATTGGAAATAGCCGCATATGTCTTTAAAAAAACTAAAATGCTGAAAAATAAACCTACTTTTGTTGCTTTTGAACTCTCAGATGTTGTATTTATCATGCTAATAAAAGCTAATATGCCAACAAGTGTTGGCATTTTAACATTTATGAGCATGATAAATTTCAAGCTCAGTTAAGTTGAGCATGAAATATATTTTGTAACCTCTGTGGCCACATTTATGAGCATGATAAATTTCAAGCTAAGTTCAATTGAGCATGAAAAAAGTTATATAACCTAGGGGTCAAAGTCAAGAGAATACTTGTCTTGCTTGGCTACAAGCAATATCATATCAGACCTAGTAAATGGACATGCTCCTTATAAGTGCACATTGAGTATAGATGTACCACGACCTCCGAGTAATGACCTTTGGATCATTCCAGTTCAAAAGGTTTATGTGGAAAGCATAAAAGGAGCCAGTCTGGCTGGAACATCTGTGTGTGTCAAAAATATAGTAACTGTAAGTAAACACCTGAGACCCCTATTTCTATATGTATTATCAATATTGTAAATACAGTCACACCTCAAAGCTTTTTGTTTATCTATACTTTATGGTTTGTTTACACTTTATGAACTTGTGATGTATAGGCAATCTGCTAGTGCAATTTTATTATTGATATGGTTTCATCAATGTTATGAAACAGTGTGGATCCTGATTGGCTGGCTTCATCATTGTTGTCGTCTGCTGATTTTTTTCAAAATTAACTTTTTCAAAAAATTATTTCAGGAACACTATCAGAGTGTCAAACAGTTTGGAACCAGATCAGGACCAAATGTTGGTCCTGATCTGGGTCCAAACTGTTTGCAAAGGCTATCAGCAGATGCCAAAAGTTGCCGCTAGCAAGGACGATCACATGTGTTGTTAACAAGTTTTCTCCTGACATAGCACACTTAATGACAGATAAAGGAGCAACCATTTGTTTTTGATTCAATGACAGAGAAGGGAGCAACCATTTGTTTTTGATTCAATGACAGATAAGTTTAGGTCCCAGGACTTAAAAGGCCCATATCACCTACCCCTGTCCTGGATAAATGTTTTTGTTGATAAACGGTCATCCTTCTTTTTTTTTTTTTTTTAAAAAAATTCTAAAAAAATGGAATTTCCCAGTCTTACCAATCGAACCAGTCTATTTCCGTTTAAAGGGTTGCTGGGTGGTGTTTAAATTTTTATTCAAATCTGAATATAATTTTCTGTTATCAAACACCGTAGACTCTGCTCAGACACCGCATATTGAGGCATCAGATCTGGGTCTCCACTGTTTGTATATGTCCCGCAAAAAGGACACTAGGCTTATATGGGTTAACACTTAGGGCGTACTTGAATAACTATTCAGTGTACACCTTCCAGTGTTCTAGCGAATCAAGCCATGGGTGCAGTGCTCGGTGCAATACACTTTCCGACCCTCCGAAATAGTAGGTGTTAATGTCCCGGGGGAAAGTACATTTCGCCGGGTGCATGTTCTCCTACCAGCAAAAGGTTCAAACAAATCTCTCACTTGCCTGTTTTATAAAATATTTATTGTAGCAGAAACACCAGTGGGTGAGAGTGTCTCTCATAAGCTGTAATTCATTTGTCAGAAGCATATTTGTTTGGTTAAAATTGAAATATGTTTTTCTACAACTACTTGATTGCATATTGGTTCGAGTGTACTGCAACCAACATGATCCTATATACTTGATTCATGCTGAAAAGTTCTGTTTCACAATCGTATAAAAAGAGATCTGTCAGCAAAATTATTTCACCAAAAGGAAATTTATGAATAAACTGGGTAATTTTGAGTGTTTTTAAATTTAAAAAAATAATTGCAAACACATCTATATGTGACTTTGCTAGATTCGTGTTCAATACTTGATTCGATGTGGAACAGTGACCACAGAACGTCACCCAACATTCAAAAATCACTTGATTCAGGAACATTACTCGGTGTACATCAAACGGCCAAATCAAGCATGCCCTTATTACCAGCACTTAATGCAGCTGGAAATGTCCACTGGTGTAGCTCCCATTACGCAGTATAGGCACATGCATAATAAAAATAGTAACACTCAAGGGAACTCATCTAATGTGGTAAAAGTGATTTTCCATACCTTAAGGAACTGCTTTTAAAGGAAAGAATTCGCTCCCTCTGGGAGCAAATTCTTTCCCTTAAGAGAAGTTCCCATTTTGTAAAGGGATGTAATTGTAGAGAACCACTGCAAGATACAGTAGTCTCCCCTCGATGCCATTGAAATAGGACTGCGTTCAGATGAGCTAAATATAGATCAGCCATTGGTGGGGAAGTCTGCTCAATTTTCTGTCAACTAAATCAAAAACTAAAAATCTTAAAACTATTCCCTTTGGGAAAATGAAATTTAAAGACTGTTAAGACATATGAACACTGTGCCTGTTCTTTAAAATTGTTATCATACACATTTAGCAGGCTTGAAGATTCAAATGAATAAGGCCTTTTTAGAATATAAGTAGTCTTATCATGTATGAGCAGACTCAGAATACTTATATTTAATAATAAATACATTATCATATGCATTGAACAGGCTCAAATATTAATAAAAAAGGCCTAGAAAATTCTCATACATGTATGAGCAGACTCAAAATATTTGTATTTAATAATAAATACAATATCATATGCATTGAGCAGGCTTGAAGATTCAAATAAATAAGGCCTAGAAATACTCTCTTACTCATACTAGAAAATACTAATATCATACATATATGAGCAGACTTGAATTTTTATATTATTTGATAGATATAATAACATATACATTGACCAGGCTCAAAGATTAAAATAAATAAAAGTTTTCTTATCCACTTATTTAAACATTTGTTTTTGGGTGCTCAGGTTCTTTATGTTTTGGTTGGGAAATATTTTTTAACCCTTTGTATCCGGGACACCCCTAAACGAGTACTTTTGCAAACAGTGAAGACCCAAATGAAATGGCACATTTCATCAGGGTCTACACTGTTTGTAAAGGTAAAAAATGATCTTCAGACAAAATTATAACCTGACACCCCTAGATATGTACAATGGACTATCCCGAGTTTATTTGTATCAAACCAGAAGGAATAATCCATTAGTATACAAAGGGTTAATTACACTTTATCTGGAGTATGAGAAGACTCGGAGATTCAAAATAAATAAGATTTATAGAAAAAGAATTATATCAATTAAGCCTTTTCAGCCTTATAATATAGGTATGAGCCATTGCCAACACAAAGATTTAAAAATGAATAAGGCATTTTAAAAGTACTCTGATCATACATTTATGAGCAAGCTCAAAATGATTTTACTACTGTGTAACAGCCTTCAAGAAAATGCTATTATCATATGCATTTAAGAGGTTCAATTTTAGGGCCTTTTAGAAAATTATTATACATGTATGGGGAGACTGGAAATATTTATATTTAATGTTAAATAAATAAATATCATATGCATTGAGCAGGCTGAAAGATTCAAATAAATAAGACTTATAGAAAAAAAAACCCAGTAAAACCTGTGTAAAAAGGCCAGTCAAAAATAAACAAAACAAAGATCTTAATGACAAATGGTAGCTTAATGAAGGTCGAAATTATTGCAGAATGCTCCTCTTGGAGCATTCTGCAATACTTTTGACCTGCATTAAGGCATAATTGGTCTTGAAAACCAAGTTTTGGTCTTTTTGAGAGTGGCCATTTTAAACAGGTTTTACTGTACTCTGAGCAGGGTCAAAGAATGTGCATCTATCAATGTATACTTCCTGTAGGTAGGCTGTTGGGATTCCCCAGGGAAACAGAA
The DNA here is from genome assembly GCA_964019695.1 of Loripinus fragilis. Taxonomy (NCBI): domain Eukaryota; kingdom Metazoa; phylum Mollusca; class Bivalvia; order Lucinida; family Lucinidae; genus Loripinus; species Loripinus fragilis. The sequence continues at coordinate 51,428,648 of OZ026518.1, forward strand.
AATTTTAAATGATAGGAGTCTAATTTTCCACCCATGAATAAAAGTCCAAATTCCTTTGGATGTGCTTAAATTATAAGATTTGTTTGAGAATTTCCATCTGATGTTTTCTAATTTCCGGCTTCTGTGTCTAAGGGTCCTATTTAATTTTAATGGGTTCAGATGTTTTGGCTGTCTGATCTCAAGGGTATCCCAGTTGTCCCCTATTTGAAGGGGAAATTTTGATAGGTGCATGAATCTGAATTAGGCCTTCTAGAAAATTCTCTCATCATACCTGTATGAAGGAGCATAAATATTAATAATATACAGTGTGCCTTCTACAAAATAATTGTATCATACATGAATTAGGAGGAACAAAGTTTCATATAAGTACGGTAGGTGTTCTAAAATTTCAAACACTAGACGTAGACAAACAGTGCAGACCCAAATCAGACGGTACAAAGTATACTGTAGATATACATGTACTATCACAAATTTCTTCAGAAGAAGCAGTCTAATCAGGGTCTTCCCTGTTTGCTATTTTGACAAGCATTTTGTGTATTCCAATCCTGATAACCAAGATTTTATTCAAGAACAGAAAGTGATAATGTTTGAAATTTTAGATCATTTACTGTAAGGCTTACTGGAAACTACAATGCTACAATGAGCAGGTTCAAATATTCATATCAAGGTTTCTGAAATTAACTTTCTCACTACTTTTTAACATTCAGATGGAATGTTCTAAATATAGAAACAGTTTGTATTTTAAAAAGAAGCAAAGTGCCATTTCTAACAGTGCTGAGATCTCATGGCTGAAAAACTAATGTCACATACAGATGCAAGTAACGGTAACTGTTCTAAAATTTCGAACACTTTTCTCTTTCCGCCTCAAATAAAATAGGGGTTACCAGGACTGGATTTCATAAAATGCTTGTCAGAATAGAAAACAGGGAAGACCCTGATCAGACTGCTTCTTCAGATCTGGGTCTGCACTGTTTGTTTAGACCTTTTTGGCAGACAACTTAAGTTCGAAATTTTAGAAGAGCTACATATAATTATTATATAATAGGTGTCAGCTAAAAATGTGAAAGCTTTTTCATATGTTATAATACTTGTTAAATGTAATATATTTCAACTACAAATGTAATAAGACCACTTTTATTTTAACAAATAACATTTAGCAGCCTTACATGTGTGGATTTGAGAAAGTTTTAAGTCTTGGTGATTTGTCAAAGGAGTATAAAAGTAACATTCACCATTCTAAGCCATATCTGCACTTGTCTACTGTTTAATCTTTGTTTCATCTCAAACTGGAGCGTTGCAAGCTTGTCATCCAATGAAATGTGATGAAATCAATGACATCAAACTATATCCCACAGTATATTGCAGATTTACTGTCACAAATTTCCAGCGTTATCCATTTGGATGTTTTGTTGCTATAGCATGTGTATTCAAAGTAAAATTAATACTGTAATATGGCTATAATGTGCTTTCTACTCAAATGACACATAAAGACCTATTCGACAAAAAGTGCTCGGAGCAGAAAACTTCTTTTTTGAAAGATCAATATTTGGCTTCAACGGGAGAAAACCTGTCTTCAGGGGTTTGTGAACAACAAAGGCGCAGACCAGCCTGTGCATATGCACAGACTGATCAGCGCCATTGTTATTCATTTTTTTGGAAAGTATGATATCTAAACTTTCCTCAAAAGAAATGTCAATTTTCTAGCTAGTCTCCGTAGCGGAGGAGATCTCTGTAGCTGAGGAGACTGGTTTGAGTATCGCTTTGTCTGAAACCCTGAAGACCAGGTTTGTCACGTCAAGGCCCAGTATAGTTTACAAAAATCATGAAACACCCAGTATCTGCTTATAGGAGGTTGAATATGGCACCTATACCACAAAAGCCTGCTTTAAAAATATGAAAGTCCTACTTCACTCTTAACTCTTTGCGTGCTGGGTAATGTTTCATGCTTTTGTTGTCTTCTGCTATCTTTTTTAAAATTAACTTTTCCTTCTTCAGGAACACTATCAGAGTGTCAAATGCTGTGGATACAGATCATGACCAATGTTCTGTCGAGTAGGGTCCAAACTGTTTGCAAAGGTTATCAGTTCACAGAAGCAGTAGAAAAAAGTTGCTACTAGCATGGGATCTGTTAAAATCGCAAAAGGGTTAACCATGCCAATATATATATAGAGGATCTTACATGAGTGCTCATGTTTTATTTATTTTATTAAACAAGTTGGGGGAAAAAGAGATAAAATGCGAGGCTTGTCGAGCATTTTATATCTTTTTCGCAGCTAGTTTAATAAATTCAATAATACAAGAGCTTGAATGTTAGATTCTATTTATCATACGATATTTAGAATACTTTGAAATCTCATTTCTGGCGTAAAAAAGGTTATAATTTTGTTATGTACCCAACGTTGTTATTAACGTCATAACGTTTCCTGTAAGTCTGTAAACCACTAGTGGTTTATTGATTTTATGGCATGGCATTATTTCACTCCCAGACGAGACGTCATATGATAAAAATAGTTAAAATCTATAAATTTGTTTGAAAATAAAACCCCCACTCACAGTAGGTTATTAGATTGATTGATGTACAATGTATGTACAAGATTTCTTCATCATATATTGAGCCATCTTTGCAAGCAACAAGCACTGTCCACTCCGTTCCATAGACACATTGAACAAAGTAGACTTGGTACCCTTGGCTTGAGAAGATGATATTGAGTAAAAACCCAATAGGTTGTAGATTGATTGATGAACAACCTGACAATTTGGAATGTAGGGGTATAAAACCTGAATGATACTCATACTTGCTACTGCTGTGTCTTCCTGGGAATTTTGGAAACTGACTGTAGTTATGGTAAAAGTATTTATTCCAGATCATTAGAAAACCTGCTGTATGAAAAAAGCACACTTAGTCCAAGCTGCTCATTTGATGATGATTAATGATGATTAAAGTAAAGTTTGAGCTGCCTCTTGAGAAAAATCAGCAAAGTGGCATGTGGGCAGAGTGAAGAATCATATTGGCCTGGTCATCTGTCTAGTCTAACCAGTCTTTTTTGAGTGCTTTTCTCTGTGTGCTTATTGATTTTTAAAGGCGTAATTTCTTAGACAAAAAAGTGGTACCACTGCCTGAGGGCTAATCCAGACAGATCAAAGGCTTGTCTTTATGAGGTGATTATGACTTCCTTACAGGGGACAATTAAGTGGTCCCATGAATGGTTTAAGTATTTTCTAATAAAATATTGATATTTATCTTAGTGAAATAAATTGTGTTGTATACAGGTAAGTCTCCTCTTGTGGCCCCTTCAATCATGTGAGATACTGAAACGGTCCCTTATCAGTTAATCCTTTAATGATCTCTATTGGACAGGAATATAGGTCTTTAAGCACCACTCATATCTTCAGTAGAACAGTGAAGATGATCAGACAGGGCAGATGTCAAGGTTGATCTCAGTCTTTGCTGGACACACATGCCTCAGTGATGGTTTTGTCATTAACCCTAAAGCACTACCTATAATTTGCAGCAGACAACAATTTCAAATTTTGCCGCTTTTTCAAAAATAACAAATAAGGCACGATAATTTATGAGAATCATCGGCAGAGGAATCTTGATTTTTTTTTCCAAAATTAGGAAAAAAATGTCACATAATTTGTCATCTGCTGCAGTTGTGATTGGCGCTTTAAGGGTTAAGCAACTTTTTCACAAGTGCTCTGTGTGATTAATTATACTAATATAACACTAAAAATGTCATCTAGTCTTTACATAACACCTGTTGGCTTGCTCAGTAACACACATGCTTTGTCTATAGCTAAATGCAATCACTTTTGAAATGTACAAAATATATACTATGCACAATAAGTTTAGCAATTGTTTTGTACGGGGTGAACTCATCCAAATCAGATCTCAAGTTTCATTTGCTGTCATGAAGATACAAGCGCCGAACATCTGACAAGAATTTCCATTTAAAAAATATGGAATTACCAAACGTAGCGGCCGTGCTAAAGTGACGTTAGATTTTAAGGTTAGCGGGTAACGTGGGTATTTCTGATCATGGGGGGAAGCAAAATACATTTCTAAGCCATTGTTTGGTCACTAAAAACAAATAAAGCATTGCAAGTGCTGCAATTTTCTGGACTGTCTAAGAGAAATAAAGGACCAAGTTTTCACAATTTGACGTTTTTATTAATGCTTTTACGTTATCGCCTTTAAACGGTGTTTCTAGTTGTTTTTTCTTGAACCACATTGACAAGTGAAACTGTTTTTTGCCTTCCAACACATTCAGAAAAATAATGTTGAATTAAACATCTTCATGGCTATAGAGCACGACCCGAAAGATAAAATCTTACGTCACCATTATTTCGCAAATGCGTTGCACCATTTTCCGGCAACTTGAGGTTTTAATCAACCATAAGATCAATTACATTGTAAGCCTGTGCCATCTTTGTAAACTGAGTCTCTTTTGAATTGGCACGCCAATTAACATTAGAAGTGTAATCAAATGATGACTACGTTTTGACGTCATTGATGGCAGCTAATCTTTCAGCATGAAATCTCTATCACATCTGTCACACAACCAATAGTTTTTATATGCGTATGATGCATGAGGAAGATGTAAGACCACCAAACGAAAAATCACATGCTCATCATTTAGCATTACTTACAATGGATGTCATTTTTGCTTACTGACCCGTCCTGCAATTCTTGCACTCCCCAAATGCCTATTTAAAGGATAACGTCTGTAAATTTGTGGTTTCATTTGCCTAAGATCCTGTTCTCGTCATTGCATTTGAAATTGTTCGACATTGCACAAAGATGAGCACATAAAGATGCGAAACATAAGAAATTGCTAAACTTATTGTGCATAGTATATTGTTACCATGGAAACATCTAGAGATTAAACATATCACGAAACAATGTTCAATACTGACATTCAATTACTGAAAATACTATATGGATCAGCTCATATGGGATTTAGCCCTTAAAACGCCAGCAAAAAATTCATCTGAAAATTACGTCTGCTTTTGTCGTCTGCTGCATTTTTTTGCTAACATTATTTAACAAAGTTAAGTATAGAGACAAACAATGTGGACCCAGACCAGACTGCTCCTATACGAGCAGTCTGATCTGGGTCTACACTGTTGGAAAGGTTTCTAAAACATTTCAGCAGATGACAAAAGCAGACAACTTTTGTTGTGATTGGCGTTTTAAGGGTAATGTTCTAATCGCATAGGCGACCAGTGAAAGATTAGCCTGTGTAATACACAGTCTTGCCAGGTCCTTCACTGTTGCATACACAATGAAAATATGAAGACGAAGGCTCTGCCCTAGTATAAGGCCTGCAGCCCCACCAGTTGCTGCGCATACCTGTTTTAAAGATTTTTAAAGTGGGTGTGATAAGTGCCAAAATCTGATGAACTGACCCATATATTTATCTGCTAATTAATTGTGCACCCTATCAAAGACACTAGATTAACTGATTAATCACATATCCTTTAGCACAAATTAGCTTATTGGATTTTATTTGGAGAATACTGTTCCATTGCTAGTATGTACCTCTAATTGGCATAATTTTTGACCTGGATGGGTGAAAACCTGACTTTGCTACATTGGAACTACAATGGCACAGTCCATCCTACGCATCCTCGCAGTCTGATCAGTGTCTTTGTTATTCACTATCTGGAAAGTATAGTTGTTGAACTTACTCCATGCAAAATTTAAATGTTCTAGCTAGTCTCTTTAGCTGAGCAGGCTGGTTTGAGGGCTGGTTTGAGGGCAGAATCTCCTGTTTTCTCCCATCAAGGACCATTTGAAAACCCCAGCCAATTAGCATCTATAAATAGCACTATTAGTCATTTCTTACATGATGGTTATTTTAGTCAATTAATTTGATTGATTGAAAATGAAAATGGGAACTGGGATAATTTGGGACCTTTCACGAGGAAACCTGTCTTCGGGGGCTTGTGAACAACAAAGGCGTAGAACAGCCTGCGCAAACGGGTAATCTGATCAGCACCTTTGTTATTCACTTATTGGAAAGTATAATATCTAGGCTTGTTACAAGCAAAAGTTCAAATTTCTAATTAGTGTCTGTAGCTGAGGAGACTGGTTAAATTCTTGCTTTGTCCGAAATCTGAAGACAGGCTTTGTCGTGTTGCGGCCCATTTTATCTATAAAATCAGCTGTGCAGATCTTTAACAAGTTCTCGAACTTCTTCATCTGTGCTAACAGAATCTTGTAAATCATCATAAGTGTCATCTCCATTTTTACCATTTACATCCTCAAATTTGCTACCACTTTCGTTCAACACACTTTTCTTTGGGTTTCCATCGTCGGTTCCACTACCAATGCTTTCAACTTCTTCCAAAATACTCTCACTTAATTTAGTAATGTCAGATTTCTCATTGTCGTCACTATCCTCCTCACCTATTTGAATGAGACTGTCTCTTCTTTTGTTGACGTCAATCCTTAATTCCTCTTCAACAGCTTCTCTAGTTTGCTCAGCGAGTTCCTTCCATTTCTTCATGTTTGCTCTGTCAATAGGAAAAGAAAAGAAAACATTGTAGCCCAGAGGGTAATGACCATTAAGCAATGTTTATTGGAAGTGCATAAAACTATCATGTAAAAAATAGTAAGTGAGTATGATCAGGAAATACCACAATCACAGACCGCAGACAACCCCATGTCACCGTGAGGAGGAGCCACTCAACCATCACAAGACACCAAGGAGACAAACCAAGCACAGCAACCTGAGTGTGCAGGTTAAGATTTATGAATAACATAGTAATACCAACTTTATGAGCTATTATTTTGCTGATCTTGTCCTTTGAAATCATTAAATAAATGCTTTTTGAGAATTGGATTTGTTTTTATTTACTAATTATTAGAGCATTTTTTTTTAAAAGATGTCAACATATGAATATGATTACTGCACTTCATGATATGTAGGAGTTCATAAAAACTGTTGAGGACTTTAGCTTGGTCTCCCATTACATTTCGACCCTGCTTTTAGTTCCACTGGCTATCTGTTGTTAATGAAAAACTTTTTTTAATCTCATAATACTTACAAAGCACCATCTTTCATTGGCTGGGTCTCCGGCAAAACTTGAGCCATCAACTCGTAACAGGGGAGACAAATGCCTACCAGAAATCCAACCTACATCATACAAAAATAAAGGTGTTAACATTGTGGCCACAATAGCTGCTAGATGTAAATAAGCTATAAATTTATATTCGATGAATAGTACTGGAATCGGAATATAGATATGATATTTTGAAAAGACAATTATCGTACAAGATAACATAAAGGTGGAGATATCGTATTTTGTTTATGAAAAATTATTCACACACACTAAACAATTATAATATAGTATGAGGCTTCGCCATTGGCATTAAAATACCAAAACCTGCAGCTTCTCCAAAATGTTAATATGGAAAATGACCAGAGCTTGAAACACACTCCATGGTTATTTTCTAAAGTTATTTTTTCAAGGAATTGATTGCAAAATGAAAAATTACTGACTTATGAATGAATTGCACAGTGTCACTTAAGTTTTACTTCAACTGTGTTTTTTTGTTCTTACCAGACTTATTCTGTGAAAAAATCCTGCCTATTTACTGATCTCTTTTTAGGACAGGGAATTTAAATTGTTGTATATGCAATTAGCACCTCTCTATACTTAGATAGTATGTATTTGAGAAGAGCTTTTTCTAACAAATAATTTACATACTTTTCGAGAGGAATGTTTTCAAGTCCCCGGATAAGAGTGCCTAACTGAAAATTATTTCTTATTTCTCAACCAAAACACACGTTTAAACTGATGGATAAGAAAAAATCGCAGTTTTACGCTAAAGTTTTTTTGCTTAACTGGCCCTATGTTTTTTGTGATCTTGCTTTAAACAGTACCTCTAGCTGTGGGAGTTCATGCTTCTTTTCCCTGTCCATCATTGGCATGGGTGTGATTCCTTTGGCTTTCTCTTCGTCTCCCTGCAAAGTTAATTCAAATGTGAATGTTCTTGATTAAGGTCAGCAAATATGGTAATTAATGACACTTACCAAAATTGCTAATATCATACATTTATCCATTGCGTACTAAGTATTATTCCCTCTATTTTGACACAAAAAAAACGGATGGCCCATAAGATATATAGAGGGTCACAGAGAAAGGGTCACTAGTCAGATTTATTTTATGATTTATTTCTGTCCTTGAAGAATGTTTTATCTTAGCGAGTGTATCTAGAGCAGAATCTGGTGAAATGACATGGTCTGCAGCATGTCACCTGGGTCTTACTGTTTGAAAAACTATTAGTTTATTGTTTTCCAGTACAAAAGCGTTAACGAATAATTTTGGTGATATAACACGCTATTCAATTGTCAACTTTACAGTAATACATAATGTACATGTACAAGTATAGAAATAATATGGGAAATATTGCATATACTCAAGGTTGGCATGAAATTAAATCTCATTTTAGCCATACATACATACATACATACATACATACATACATACATACATACATACATACATGTACATATATAGACATACATACTTTATCCCTTAACACATTTATATCTTCAGGCCACAAGCAAACTTTAAAACAAGAACGGTATGAAACTGTAAAAGTAGTTGTGGACACAAGGTACTGCCAATATATAGACATAGAAAACATTGAAGGTCGAAAAAATGTTTAAGTTCACATTTTGGGAAATGTGATAATTTATCTGATGATTATATAAAAACCACATGCACGTCTTCACGCCTTTACAAAAGCACCTGTAAAGTTTCAAACGAATGGGCTGGAAAATGGTTGGGGGAGTTGCACACACACAAGAATCCCACTATTTGATATTAATAAAGCCTGAAAAATGACAAAGTTCAACTTGTGAAAAATGTTACAAAAATAATCTGAGTATATACAAACCACATACACATTTTCAGACAATGACGAAAGCATCTGTGAAGATTCAAAAGAATTTGCATAAAACTGTAGGAGGATTAGCGCACACAAGGTACGCACTATCTATTTACTTTGATGGTAAAAGTACTTTAAATTAACTTATGAAAAAAATGGGAGGATTATATCCAAATCACATACAAATCTTCAGACCATGACCAAAACATCTGTAATATTTCAAAAGAATTGCCATTAAATTGTACAATGTAGATGGAGTTAGGAACACATTGCCCCCAATGTTATAACCCCTGAAAAATGACAAGTTCAACTTGTAAATTAAATGATAAATGACAAAAATAATTTGAGGATTATATCCAAACAACATGCTTATCTTCAGACCTGTTAAGTTTCAAAAGAATGGGCGTAAAACTTTCGGAGGGGTAGGAAATAACCATAAGCAATATGACCTATCTAATCAGGATTTTAGGCTTTCACAGAATAGACTGTGAACTAGAAAGTTTTTATTAGTTATCTGTAAACGTGTGCCAGATTTTATGAGATTAAAATTTAATTGCAAATTTTGATTTTAGGGGAAATATACATGGGTCTGCACCAAAGGTATAATATTGTATACCTATTTTACAATTGTCACTTGTACGTAAGGTTCTAAAGATGTTTGAGGTATAAAAGTGTGTTGGAGGGAAGGATGGATGGAAGGATGGACATACAGAAGGATATATATACAAGATGAAAGCAATATTCAGGATGACGGCATGAAAAGGACAAAATCTACCGCTTATCAAATACTGGAGAAGAACTATATAAGCTGTATGCTTTCGTTCTAATCCTCAACTTATTTGTTTATATTGTATATGTATGTACAAAGTTGACTTAACATGTTAAACCAAATATGGCCCAGTAATACAGCCAAATAAAACGAATGATTAACAACAAGAAAAAAAAAAATATGCAAATTTTGACAATGTTTTCCACGATAACAGGTGTCTCCTCCTATTGCTTTGAAATGTTATGGGCCATTCTTAAAAGGATATATGAAGATGCAAATCAATAATAATCTAATTAGGTAAATGATTCTTTCTTAATAAATACTTATTAGGTACAGGACCATTATTATTTGTTTGAATAGCAGTAAAATTTATTTTAGCTATGTTTTATTCAAATTGGCATATCTACCTTTTGTCAGCCGACCCTTACAGAATGGAAGCATTGCACTTGACTAATCAATATAATTACACTCCAGTCCAAAGTTTAATTCAAAAGGAAACTCTTTATAGCAAAACAGTTTTATCTGAATGGGAAATAAATACTAATTAAAAATAACGTTTCGTCTAGCATACTAGCAAAACTAATATCTCAAACTCTTTACTTTTAGTCAAGTATCTGGCTCTGAACATTATAATATTCAAGGGGTTCTAATATATGTTTAGAATCAAGCAGTTGGCTAAAGAACTCAGGAATTCGTTGGTTTATAAAATAGCACCAGCTCAAAGGAATCTGCTTTGTTTCTTATGCATCATGCATAAACAGTTTTCAGATACTGCTAAGCGTTACTTGAAGGAGGTTTAAGAGCCCATTCAGCAACTATAAAGGCTTACACATGATTCTTGACATTGCAATAAATAATGAATATTCATTTGATAATAAATACACACATGTCTGTAAAACAATCTTAGGCATCGCATAGTATTAATAAAGTTGTGAGAAATAAATCATCCTAATTGCTAAAAATGTCAATGAAAAACTGTCAGGCGTTTCGTAACTTTAATGGATTTTATACACTTTAATATCAAATACTCCTCTTGTAACTTTGATTCAAACATAAGCGAAAATAAATCTATTTTTGATTTTGCTTTATAAGTATAACGCTTACATAATGAAAGCATCGCATAGTATTAATAAAGTTGTGAGAAATAAATCATCCTAATTGTTAAAATGTCAATGAAAAACTGTCAGGCGTTTCGTCACTTTAATGGATTTTATACACTTTAATATCACACCACTCCTCTCGCTCTTGCAACTTTGAATCAAACATAAGCGAAAATAAACTTATTTTTGATTTTGCTTTATAAGTATAACGCTTACATAATGAAAACATAAATCGTCAAATAATATTAGAAATAAATGAATACATGTAGAAGCCATTTTGAGTCCTTTTGAAACTTGAAACAGTTTTTCTTCTTTTAAAAATAGCATGTGCATGAAATATGGAGCGGACACAAATTCTGTACATGAAACACATAACTTAGGGCTTTGCATGTTGTCTCATTGTTGGACCTGCAGTTGTGTGAGAAAGAATATCAGAATCTGACTTGGAATTCAAAAGAAAGGGAGAGGACATGGATTCTGTACATGTGACTTTGACCTCCCACTTTAACCTTGGACAAACAAATGAAATGTTCGCCTAGTACATCAATCGGAACTGCCTCGGCCACGGAATTGGCCAACTCCATGGAATCGGACCTCGGATTTATATCGAGGATCTACTTTGATAACATGACACTGACGTTACATAATGCAACGCTGACGTCACAGAAACCATGCCAACACAATAACAAGTAATGTTGCAGCAAAAATAATGGTTAGAAATGAAGGTTATGTTTTTTCAATAAAATCGCTATAGCGATATTTAATTGAAAAAAACCCCCATAAAATTCATTTATTCTGTTGATAAAACGTTTCTGGTAATCAAAATAATGCATTTTAATAGGGCTGATACCACATTTCTTCTTTGTTCTCTCTGAAATTACAACGTAAATATAGGCTGTGCTAGGCTTTTGTTCATAAAGATATGTGCTGGGATGAGGAGATCTTTCTGTATGACATTTGCACAAATCTGTAGGTACAATGTTCAGCAACCTACTGGAGGATTAAGGATGTGTCTTTTATGACTAAAATTACAGCAACTGCTGTGAACTGTTATTAACTAAAACTCCATCGGACCTACCCAAAAGTTATAGATATTTTTCATGCTCAACTTATTTGAGTATGGAATTTGTCATACTCATGAATATCAAAATACAAATAAAACGTAAAACAAATGGGGTAAATTTCTTTTCTTGCCAAGTACAAAACATTTATTAGGTCATAAAAGTTAAAATGCCAACAATGGTTGGCATTTCAAAAATATTACCTAGACTAATTTCCTGCTATTGCAAAGTTTGCGTTAACATTTACACAAACGTGTCTATCTAAACTTTTGTTTGAGCCACAGAAAGTGCAGCCAAAATTGCAAGTTTAACATCACAATTCTCTTCACAATACTCTCTGGTTCCCTGTAGAATGACAATATACCTGTATAGGTAAATGTGTGACAATTTATTCTGCCAATCAGGTAACAGGAAATGGCTAATATGACAATTTGATTAGTTATCTGGAGATAATATTTCTTTGAGCCTTAGAGACAGAATAACACTGAAAGTTAATCCTCCTTATAGAAGTCCTATCTTCCTACACTAGAGGCATTTGATTTAGTATTATTTTTCCATCTGTCATACATTTTCAAGCTTTTTTCTGTAGCTGTGTTAGTTGGCCACATTATTAATTTGTAGATAGGTTTAATCAGAATAAATGACATTTATTATAAATGAAAATAGAAGTATCCCTAAGTCTCACAACATTTACCCTAATCAATGGAATGTTGAAAATCAATAAAAATGTTTAAGTGACACAAAAGCATAAAACTTTGCATCTTCAGCATTAAGCAAACATAAGCACAATACTTACAGAGCAAAATTAATTCAGAAATTTAATTTCATATAACATACAAATCATCTGGGTTGCCATTTTCAACGAATACAGCCAGATACATTATATATTTCTTGAAAATTATTTTAAGCTTTTGCTTTGGAATAGACTAATAATCAATTATTAATACTACTGTTAATCAAAGTATTAATACTACTGTAGTATCTGTTTGAGAACAAGTAACATAAGTACCATATTTAATAACTTGCAGAGCTAAGTCATGATGAAAAGAGCTTTTTGTTACCAAAATAAAGATTGAAATACAGACGAAAAGAATGGTACTAAAATTGACAACATTTGTGTTGAACTTTTCTCTAGAAAATCTTCCTCTGATACCATTACTCTGATACATGATTGTTGCAATGGCTTGTCATATCCCCTGCAATTGATACTGTTTTTGCAGTTTTCCTTTTATGGCTTTAATCTATCATCTAACAACCTTGTTTCTGTGGAATTCTGTTAAATCCAGTGTGTTTTGTGCGTTTTCATTTACACACTCATGTATATTCAGACTGAAATGCAGTCGAAATTGTATTTATAACCTCACCATTTTCTTGCAGCAACATTTTCTTACACTGAAGAGTTGAGTTTTTTCTTGTGTATTTTTCCTGGTATGGCAATTGAAGCACTTGATAATCGATCATATTTAACACCATTCTGAGGACAGCACTTTCCTTAATTACATAATCATATGATGAAAATGAAAACAGTATTAATGATAAAAAAGTCTCGTAAGCGAGGAACAGAAGCGTTCACATTTCCATTGTTGTCATTAACGAGAATGATTTTATGTCACTTGATCATTTATCCTGATCATGTATATACACTTTATTTTTCTTGATATATGTAAACTATGTACACACAGATATAGCTTTCGATTATCAAGTAACATTGTTGATAAGAATTAATTTCAGAGGATATTTTTTCACATGATATGTCAAGTTATGCCTAGTATAAAACACAAGAGTCACGCACTAATGCTCATCAGATATGGTAGTGCGGCCTCAATTCTTTTGGATAGGAACATAATTATGTGTTAACATATGGGATTGCAATAAATGTGACAAACAGGGCACCATTTACTAAAGTAGACTAGAATAGTTGACCTCTTGCTTGTTTAAATGTGACAAACATGACGCATGGGTCTGCATTTTTACATCGCTATATCTGTGCTGAGATGTAACTCAAGGGGTTAAATTTGATATCTGTCATGATTAGTTCAGTAATTTGTGACGAACATGGGCAGATCCATAGGGGGGACAGAGGGTCCAGACCCCACTGGAAAATCACAAAAGTGCTATATGTTTCCTTAGAAATACTGGTATGGACCCCCTCGAGAAACTCTGTGAAATACTTTGATGACTAAAAAAATTGAGGACTCCCTGATGGAATTTTCTGTATTCGCTCATGACGTAATATATTCTGCTTCATACTTTAGACATTTCAGCCGTGGCATGTGATTTCCAACAATGTGGAATTTTGACAAGTGTATACTCAGACGAGCCTGTGTAGCCTCCTTTTAAGCTTAGAAACCTCAAATGATATTCAATCAGTAGCTTAACACTCATAGAATATTCAAGCGACGAGCAAAGGCTCTGATCAGACTGCATGTATTTGCTGGTCGCATATACCACATTGTTGGAAATCTCATGTCACGGCTCATTTGATATGCTGATGGATGGACTCTTCAACACTATAAGTTCAGATTCAACTTTAATAAAAGCTGAAAAAGAATGATTCTTTGCATTTCAACTTTGAAATTACTTTCAATCCTATCTAAATGTCATACTGATTGATAAGATTCGTCGTGTTGACAAGATTTTGACAATCATTTACAGACTATTTCAATGATTAACACTGTAAAGTAAAACAGTTAGTCAGTTTCTGGCTTAGAAGGAGTTTCTTTGATTAAAGCCTGTCTAAGAGAAGTATGATGAGGTTAGTCAATCATCTCAACATGACAATAGCTGTTGTTGGGATTTTTTTAGCAAACAAGCAAACAAAAAAGATTCAAAAGCGAGGAACGCCATCCCAAGACTTTTATCTATTATTTGAAGTCTCTTTGATAATGAGTCATAACTTGGTTCAAAAATAGAAACCAAGTATGCATGTCACATTTCTGTGTATGTCCCATACATTGTTTTAGTTTCACGCTATTCATTAGCGCATGGAATATGCTAGAGATGAGGCCAGTGCATTTTGGGCTGGATGTTTTCTAAATGTTTCTGTAGCATGCAACATACATGCATCAAAAGATTTGACTGTACGCTATGCACATGTAACGTGCCTCTGGCATATGGAAATGCAATATTACTAAAGCCTGAATACTAGACACCATGTGGTAATTACTGGTATGAAAGGTTCGTTGGCAGTTGAATTAACTATATTTCATTTTTATATACAGTTGATGACAAAAAATTCTGACACATGTATCAAACATGCTTTGAACACAACTAAGAGGTTCTTAAATCATGCTCAGTCTGCAGTTGCGACACAGTTGGGACTTGGTCATTTTCTGTAAAATGCTCATCACACACCAAGCTTATATATGAAGGGAATTTTAATCCAAATTGCAAGAGGTCATACTATGTGGCGTAACGGGCACTTGATTGTTTTCATCCAATAATTGTATATGTGTTGCTGTATTATATTAAGGTTTTTGATCACTCTTTATTTAAGGGCCAATTAACCAAGGCTTATTTACTGTGTATTTTATCATCCGTCTTATAAGAGCAAATTCAGCAAACCAATCTCTCTCATTCTTGACAGGAATATTGCCAATAGATGATACAAAGCCTCACGACATAAAACCAGGACTTTATACTACAAGTATTAGCTTTTCAAAAAAGCTGGCGGTCGTTTAGCCCTGTCACTGTATGTATTATTGCACAATGCCAGTGCCGGACCGGGAGGGGGGGGGGCTGGGGGCACGTGCCCCCACCCCCCACGAAGAGGCCGCGGTGAGTGTCCTAAAAAATTTTTTTTGGGGTGGTGTTTGGGGTGTTTTGGGGTGGTTTGGGGTATTTCGAGGCAGTAGGTTTCCAAAAAAGAAATTTAGCGCATTATATGTCAGTGATGGTTTGGGGGGTTTTGGGTAGGTTTGGGGTATTTCGAGGCCGTAGGTTTCCAAAAAAGAAATTTAGCGCATTATATGTACGGTGATGCTTTGGTGGGGGTTTGGGATGGTTTTGGGTGGTTTGGGGTGTTTCAATGGACCGCACGACGGCTATGCTAACAGATCAAATTCGAAAACGAGTTTGCCTCGCGCTAATAGGTAGCCCTACAGATTCACGGACAGTTCTGCCTCGCGCTGCAGGTTAACCCACGATATTTGGTACCCTGCTCGTTGTTCGGCAGCGCATAAAAACTAGCCTGAGCACGGCATAAAGGTTCGGTCAAAACCTGAATTTGATGTATTTTTAGCACAAAGTTTATATATACGGCCGGCCACGGCCGACCGTAACAAACTCTAAAGAGAATGTAAAAAGCAAGCAATAATGGAACAATCCACAGGTGGCTTTATGTATAATTGAGACCCAGATAACTAAAATGACACATTAAATGGATATCTGTTTATAATAGCATCATATAAACAATACTTACTTATCTGGTGGTATGTGGCAGTTGTGTTTCTCGTATGAATATATTTAATATTGGTATGAGAAATGTTAGTACTTCAGGATTCTGAAGCGATGATATTAGTGGCATACCTGTTGCCAAAATTCCTCCATGATTATAAAGACTATCTCCAGCTGTGTTCTCCAAGGTTTGTACATTGCACAGAGGTCACAAGCAGTCATGGTTAAGGACATTAGAAGTTGTCTGTAGAGCAAGGAGTATATTGACATAAATACAAATTTAAACGATTAATCAATAGAGAATTTAATACGAAGCACTAAATTACATTCTGGGAGGATAACAGCGTGAAACTCGAAATTACGGATGTCATGATCACTTTTTCCACTGACATATTCTTTGTTGTTTGATAAATATGTGTTGTTGGGACAGGGGTAAGAATGTTTTAATTAATTTGTACTTCTTGATCGAAACAAACTATCCAGACACTGATGAAATGACACATTCTCACCTGGGTCTTAAACTGTTTGTCAAAATCTTTTATATAGGGGCCTGGTCCTGAAATGGTTATTGAAGGAAGTGAAGAAAAAACTTCAGTGGTGTGTTTATTCAGTGTACTTATCAAAGACATTCGTTATTTCAAGGAATACACTGGTTTTTAACATAAGCATAGTGTGCTAAAGTGGGAAAGAATAGACAGCTACACATAGAAAATTTCACAGAAGAAAGCAGGTTAGAAATGACGTCACTACATGCATAATACTAGTAAGTAAAGCATTCTCAAAGTATTTGTGAACCTTATTGTACTGAGACCCACAAAAAGGAAATGGATGTCGAAATTTAACTGTTTTTGGAATTTGAACCGATACGCAACTGTCTGATTATAACCAATTAATGTACGTAGCTTATAAAATAATAAAATGAATTATGGTATTTCTAAACCGTCATTTGTTGAAAAAAAGAAGTAAAACAAAGCGTGCATAGCTAGTTCAATATACTTCTGAAAATGGTTGTTGAATTTGGAAACTGTGCTGACTGAGATATTACTTATCCCAAGGGATTGGCCTGATCCGAGTTTTCACTCATTGATATTCAAACATGGATAATGTGAAACTAATATATGGTTGCAAGCTTTTATTTGAGGGCATTGAGAGACTAAACATGTTTTTTTTTATCTTTATGAGAAACACTTTCTCTGTATCCTTAACTTATTCTGTGTTTAAATATTCTTAAATTCAATCTGGAATATATTTCCTTGAAAAAAGTCGATGACAATATGATTCACAAATACATTTTCCCAAACATTTTACAACAATACCTGTTGATAGAACTCTTCAAAGATGTATTTGACGGTGTCAAGCTGCATTTTCCATGGTTTTGCACTGGCCACCAAATCGCACCCAGTCATTACAATTGCATGAAGCAGTTTTCTGTGGGATTAATTAGTAGATGAGATGTGAAAACAAATACTACTGCTAAGTGAACTACATCAAGCGTACTGTATTTGTTCCATGAACTGACCAACATGTATAGACAGTATATTAAGAGGACAGTTTAACATGGATTTGCCTCAGAGAAGTAGTAGATCTAAGATATATGCTCCTGTATTATTGAATTTAGTAAACCAGTTGAGGAAATGAGCATTTGATCACTTTTTCGCAACGACTTTTATAAATTAATAATAAAAGAGCACAAATGTTAGACTTCTTCATCACATGACACTAAATTACTTGAACATCATGTTTTTGGCATGAAAGCGTCACAATTTTGCCAAATATACGTGAAATTGTTTATATGTGTGTCATAGCTAAACGTTAATTAGTATGTACAGTCAAATCATCTACATTAGAAGTCCTCGGGACTAGAGGTTTTGTTTTGAATTTTTAGTATTTCGAATAATAGGGAGGTTGATATGAAATCATTTATCCCACCAAAATGATTCTTTTCAGTTTCCCTATCAAACATACGTTTTGTGTGCGTACAAGAAACGTCTCAGGGAAACGTTTCTTTTACGCACACAGAACAGATGTTTATTAAAAACTGTTATTAAGATATATATATATATATATATATATATATATATATATATATATATATATATATATATATATATATATATATATATATATATATATATATATATATATATATATATAGGCCATATTCTCTGAAACCATTACGTCCCAAATCTAATTCGAATTAGAAAGCATTTTGAAGAATCAAAGTTCGAATTTTCGAGGTTTTACTTTAATACATTAGTGTATTATCGATTTCGATACTCAAATAATCTTATATGGGTGTTTTTTATATGAAATTTATTAGAAAAGCCTTAAACAATTTTAGTGAATTTCATATGATATACTCGTGTAAGATTCTGTTTATCATATGATCTTTTAAATAAGTTTTATTGACTAACATTATTTGATGAAAAGTCGCATTGTTGTCAAGGACGTGGTCATGTCGTTACAAATTACTGCAAAAGTGTTATGTAACGTATGGTCATGCCATATTCTTAACATGACGTTATCCACCGAATAACAGCGAGGTCAAATGATAATGACATTATTTCACCCTCAGACTGGACATCATATAATAAAACTATACATTTAGGCAGGGATAGTTTGTTAGTGATTGACATCATCAGACCAGTCAAATATTAGTATACAGTTAATATGAATAAGGCTTTTTTTTTTTAAACATTTAAGGTGTATGCTAGGTTTGGTTTTCAGTAGGTTCACGTGTCTGGTATATGTCCATTAATTTGTACTGGAGAACAGAAAAGTAGGCTGGGTGACTGAGCAAATACTCAGGCTCCTGTCCCTGGTCACATATAGGATATGTAACATGTTCATATAAGCAAACAAAGATTGTATTGGAACAGCTTGTGTTATGTTGTTGTGTCATACATCAATATATACTTAAGGAATCTTCTAACGCATACAGTAAACAATTTACAACAAAATATCAATTATGCTAAACTGATTCAAATTTCTGTTGTTAAACAAAAATTCAACATTATTCACATCATGTGTGAAGATTTCAGAACAATACCTTTAGTAGTATGCAATATAGCGCCTTTTCAATACAAAAGGGTTAAAACCGAAAGTCACAAACATTGGAATTTAGGCTTAAGTTTGCATTTTAGTGGGACAATTTTAATTTCATTTGCCATGCTGAACAAACGCTATTTCGTTATAAGAAATGCATGAAATTCTCGGTGGGTCAGATTTAAGACTAAATGACGACCCTGGCATAAAACAATCATAGGTGGGTCAGCGCCCGATGTTCGTCTTTGGCTGGGCCCAGCGTGGCTCAACTAGGGATTTTCTTTAGCTTGACTATCTGTGAGTTGAGAGCCATTTTCTTTGTTTCATCACAGTATGTTTATAAATTTATTTATTTACCTGTTGTGATACATTTGCTAAGGAAAGGAGCCTCCACGCGAGCTTAACATTTTTTCTGGTTTGACAACAGCAGAATCTAAGGCAAATATTTGGCAGTAAAATCAATTAATTTAAGCCCACAGTGACTTCAGGCGAGCGTTCTAATGCGATGGTTCTGTTGTTGTTGATTCATTGTTTATTGTTGCCCTCATCGTTTTCGTTGGGGATTTAGGTTCGGTTCTTGTTTATTGTGCATTACTTATTGTCGTTCCTAGTTTTGTAATCATCTCACTGGAAAAGAGAGAGCTGGTTGCTTGATTTAAATGCCTTTTAATGTCATTTTACTGTTAGTGTTCTGTGTCTCTTCCTCACGGTGCGATGGCTTGGTCTGTAAATTGGCATTTCCTTGTCATACCCACTTTTTCATGTGATTTTGCTCAGTTCACATTTAAAAGTCCATACTGTATGTACCATCAGCAGGGCTCTGCTGTAAGCTAGCAGAATAAATCGTCTACAATGACCATCCTGCTACCCTGATCAAAACCCAATCGAGCAAATATGCTAATTGATTGTCAGGAATAATTAAATTATTGTGTGAGCGTATTGTCCGTATACTTTTATAGTGGTAGAAGATAGAAGTTGGATGCGTTTTTTCTTCTTTTTTTTATGAATAATAGAATACAGACGGACTTAACTTAAAAAAGAATTCATATCTCATAAATAAACTGGAACACATTGACAAATTGCTAATCTGTTTTCCGTATTGATTTGTTTGAAAAAAAAATGAAAATTTGCGACTTTCGTTTTTCGAAGTTTTCAACTCAAACTTCAATATCTTAAATGTTCCGTGTCAGTTTTCTTTGAAAATATACATGCGTTACCGGAAAACATTGTTCTAATATATCCCAACGTATTTTTCAATTCGAAATTCAAGTTTTTAAGAAAATGCCAAAACAAAAGTGTATGCGTTAGAAGATTCCTTAGGTGTAGCATTGCAATTATGTTCCCCTTTTAATGAGATACGCATGTGCTGTAGACGCTGTCAGCATATCCTCTTTCATAAGAAAACAATTGCAGTGTGCAGCAATACAATATGCATCCTTAATATGTTTTACTTATGACCGATGCTTGTAGCAACTCCTGATGAATAGAGGTCAGACCCTAAGCTTATAAATAAAATCATGCTCAACTCACAGGGTGGTTATAAATGTTGAAATACCAAGAGTTTTAAGCATTCTTAAATTTATGACTAGGACAAATAACACTGTTTGCTATTATGATTGTATTTTGATAATTTGGCCAGGACATGTGAATACCGACAATGTGGCATTTTGACATGAATAGACTCAGACCAGCCTCCTTTTAAGCTTAGAAACTCCAAATGCTGTTTGGTCAGTACCTTAACAGTCATAGCGACTAGTAAAGGCTCTGATCAGACTGCGTGTATACGCAGGCTGGTCCGAGCCTTTGCTGGTCGCACATACCACATTGTTGGAGATCACCTTTCACAGCTAAATTATTGAAGTTATGAAGAGCTATAGGCAAAAAATGGACTATTTTAGCTACTGTATGGGACCAAACAAAAAAATACTTTTCATCAATATCTTTGGTTTGGTAAGTAGATCATTACCATTAGTGTAAAAACCAGGTAGTTATTTAGGGGACAACTGTATTCAAAAGTTTCACTTGGGTATATATTGCCTGATATATGGCTGGAAATTTTATGTTGATGCACAAGCGGAGCCGTTAAACGTGATTTCTGACCGTTTATCCGACAATATACCTCCCCAAATTAAAATTTTGAATATGGTTATACCCTTTTTTTTAATGTACTTTTGCCATTTCGACTCAAATTAGAGTATTTCAAGCTGCATAAAGCCTGCATAAAGCCACACGTCATAGAACGAAATGTGACATAATTAATTGGCGTCAAACTATTTCTGACAGTATATCACAGGATATACTGTCAAAACTTTTGACGTTATCCAATTAGATGTTACAAAAGCAAGTGTATTAGAAATGACTTTTACAGTTGCTACAATGTAAGGTAACAGAAATGGCCTTAAATAAGCTTAAATAGGAAAGTGGTCATTTGAACCATTTTTGAGACTTTTGATAGAGAATTAAGCATTGGGCACAAGCATATCATGAAAAGATATTTCATTTCCATGACATACAACATATTCATTATTATTAGCAACTTGTTTTACTTAGCGGTGCTGATATCTCATTCATAAAATCACGGTCCTCTGGTCCAAAATGACATTTTCTCTACTTTTAGTCTATTTTGGTGGCACTTTTCTGTAACTATTGTAACGATTACTATTATACCAGAATTTAATACTTTAGCTATAGTTCTTATACATCAATAGAAATAACTTTTTGAAAACAACAACATTTTTGGGACTACAGAGGGGGCAAAATAGGCCTTTTATGCACATAGCTCATCCATGGTCAAGTGAGTTGACCATGAAAACAGTTTTATAACCTGGCAGGACTTTAGTTGAGAGTGCGTAACAGAACAATAGTTTTCTTATTTCAACCAAAATATATGTTGTGAAATGTGGGTACTCAAAATAACCGTCTCAATAAGATGGTTCTTTTGAGCAACCCAAACATATGCTGAAAATTATGGGTAAGAAAATATTTACAATTTTATGCTGAACATTTTTGTTTATCTAAATTTGTGCCTGGGAACTAGAATATACGTGTTATACTGCTTCATGGATAGAAAAGCTCAGAAAACTATATTCACACAAACTTCTAGTGAAATATGTATATTTCTCTGCTAACTAAAAATGCTAACTGTCTAAACTCTAATTCCAAATAGACTACTTTATATATTTCTTCAGACAAACACATTCTACTCGTATGAACACATTTAATTATAGAGTTTCTAAATGATATTCAAGGCTCTCATCTTGAGAAAATATGTCTTTGTTGCATGTGAGCATGAAAGCCACATATCAGCTTGCGTATCTGCAGTCTCTCATAGGCACCTTTGTCGTTCAATTTCTTTAATGTATTAAAACTTAACATGCTGTTTTACACATTTCAAAACTCTAGCTCGTCTCTGTACAAAAGCTGAACCTGGATGCAAAGGGCAATTTTTCGTAATATACCTTTGAAAAATGATGTAACTAGTCATATTGTAGTTTAGGGTTAGTGCAATGGTATATAAGAGCTCAATTACATTTTAAAGGATCTGGCTATGACTCGCCATGGTGTGTCATAAACTGTTTACTGTTGACCTAAATTGCCATGTGCGTTATACTGCGCTTGTACAGTTTTCAAGCTATCAAAAGGATCATTGACGGTTTGGGCCTTATACGCCTATTTTTCTGATTCCCAGAACGCTGCTTTTGAGCTTCTAGTGTGAAGCATGTAGTATCAGTGCAATAGGTGAATCTAATGGCAAGAGCCAGCTAGCAAAATATTTTCAAAATTCCTACGCACTCGAGAGTTATGGCGGGTTGAAAGGGGAGGGGGTCTGAAATTTCATAAAAATAAAAAGTGCTTTAAAAAGTGATTTCTGCACGTTTTCTTGATATATTTGGTAGGCATGGTGATATCTTTTGTACATACCATATGCAGAGTATTAACGAATCACGATAATTGATGAAATTGTTTTAAAAACAAAATATGTTTTGTAATAAAATGATTTTGGGGAGATAATTTAGAAGTCACCTGTACATTTTTGACTACATGTACCGTAAATAATACAAAACTGAAAGCTCAGCGAAAGAAATAAATATTTTTGAAGGAATGAAAGTGTCCCATTTAACAATGGAAAGTCAAACTGATTCTAACTAGATCCTTTGAATATTACTTTTGGCTTTGTTTAAAGGGCATAGCATGTTGAATGTATCTAATGCCCAGGTCACACATTCACGGATCACCTCGCCGGTTCTACTACGGATTAAATCTCACGGATGACCCAGGAAATGCCAATTTCCGTTGTCCGATACGGATGCACTATATACGTATGATTAAGTACTACTGCGTATGATTACGGATGCAATACGGAAAGCTACGGACCAGTACAGATTGCCACGAATGATGCCGGATCGTATCCGTGGCTAATCCGGCGTTCAATCCGTGAATGTGTGACCTGGGCATTTAGTGTCCTAATATTTATGGTATACATGATGCATGTATATCCCTATATGAGACAATATATTGAACACTAAAGTATTTACCTGTTATAACTCTTTGCATGCCAGTGGATAATTTTGTCGTCTACCAATAGCCTTTTGCAAACAGTTTGAACCCAGATGACGACCAATAGAATGTCGGTCTTGATCTGGATCCAAACTGTTTGACACTCTGATGGTGGTCCTGGGTGGTTTATTTTTAAAAACTTAATTTTGAAGAAAGTCAGCAGACGAAAATAAAAACATGAACAATTCCATAGCATGCAAATAGATAAGTACAGGACGTTTGCAAAATAATGTGTCATTTAAAAACAGTGAGATTTTTTCTTATGAAAAATGCATAAAACCTTGCTAATTCTACTTTTAATCTTGAAGTACTTCATATTAAACTAGCACATGATACAAAGCAATTTAGGAGGTTGGTTCCAGAGATCTTCATTACTGTCATTAATTTCTTATTTGGTAGAAAAGGCATTTTATGGGCTTAGGCCCTGGGTTTTTGGGCTGCTGAACATCTTTCCCCCCCGTGTGCCAGCAAGCCACTTTCATACAAAGTGTAAAATATGGTAACACATATGCAGGCAAAAGCTTTAGTTGGCACACGGGGGGGAATGATATTTTAAGAAATGTTTTCAGATTCCTATATATCTTAATGTAAAACTGATTGTTCTACCCAAAATTTTTCATCTTTGAAGCATTTAATATCGAAAACGGATTTCACAGCCATGAAGTACTCAGGTCAGGGTAGCTTCAAGGCGAAGAAAGGGACGATTGATAAACTTTTATTTTTACTGAAAACCATAGGCATTTACCCATAGCAAGTGTCAATGATCCTTTAGTAAAATTATGTTCTGTGATACACAGTCATAATCCTGACATAGTTATGCAACATTATTATGCATTGTTGGCTAATGGTTTAACCCTTTACTCCATAGGCTATTTTTAGTTCATGACATCATTTTCTATTTTTGGACAACATTGAAAAAATTCAAGAAAAAATTAAGTTCAAGTTTTGAATACTTTTGAAAATATTATGGAAAATAGAGCATTTGCTCCAAAAGAGCAAATGCTTCATTTTCCATAATATTTTCAAACACATGCCAGTTCAAAGGCGTCAAAGGCGTTATTATGGAGTATAGGGTTAAGAACATTGGAAGTCCTTGCTGTGTAAAAAGTGAATTTTTTATTTGAAATCTAGAACACTAGAAAAAAGTGCTTCCGAATGACTAGAACTGTCCAAAATTGCTGATTGAAGTGGTAAATTGACGATTGTATGGTAATATTTTATGTTTCCTATAGAATGGCTCCCTCAGGCATATAAAGTAAAAATATTATATTTTGGAACGCAAAAGTGCGCATTAACCTTAACAATTTGACAGTGTTGAAGAATTTATGTCATAAATCTATTCTATTTTGTTTCCTTTATGGTTACACATGTTTGCTATGTGTCATAATTGCTGCATTTCTTTAGTTTTGTCACTTGAATTTATTCCAAAAACCTCCAAACAGATATCATACATATTTTATCATAGGGTCAACATTACATTTTCTGGAAAAATATACCTGCCTTTGTGTTATCAAAACTAAATGCAAACACTTAAAGCATCAACTTAAATTTACAGCATATTTGATACTAACTTTTTGCTAGTGTAGAATCATCTAAGGCATCTTATGTATTATCACCTATTTTAATCCAAATCAATAGAAATAATATGGGGCTTTCCACGAAAAAACAAAACAAAAACGAACATCCACTTTGCTGTATGCAAAAAATCAAAGAAGCAGACTAGCCTGTGCATCCACCAAATCTAAACAGCATCTTTAGTATTCGCTTTCACAAACGTATTACATGTATGCAAAGTTTCAATATTCAAGCTAGTCCCTTTAGCTGTGCAATCTAGTTTGAGTCTTGATTTGTTAAAACACCAAAGACAGGCAAAGAGGCCTATATTCTTTGAATGGCAATTTGTTGCAGTTGTGATTGGTGCTTTAAGGCTTTACAGATAAAATACAGTACACCCTGTCTTCGGCGGCAACTCAAAATAAGTCCGAAAATTGGGTTTTAAGACCGATAATCGCTTAATGCAGGTCAAACGTATTGCAGAATGCTCAATGTGATTAAGAGATAATCGGTCTTGAAGACCTTAGTTTTGTCTATTTTTGAGTGGCAGCTTAAGACAGGGTTTACTGTACAAACAAACAGAAACCATTTAAATACCTTAAGATATATATTTTCAATTAATTTTGTATTAAATGTATCAATGCTTTAATTTGAAAACATATTAATACACCAATCATGCTGGTTAAACATGAAGGTTACAAAGTGCTATACTGTGCAAATGACAAAACAGTTGTTATTCCTTATTCCTTACGACACAAACAAAACATTTTGTTATGCTACAAGTAAAGGTTTTATCACATATGCAAACAGTGTAATATCTTTTTATGTAGTCATTGTTTTATATTGCAACTTCAAATAGTCATATGATTTGGAATAGAACAGTACCAAGCTACTTTAACAGTAAGATAACTC
Organism: Loripinus fragilis; assembly: GCA_964019695.1. Classification (NCBI taxonomy): domain Eukaryota; kingdom Metazoa; phylum Mollusca; class Bivalvia; order Lucinida; family Lucinidae; genus Loripinus; species Loripinus fragilis. The sequence goes on from OZ026518.1 coordinate 51,454,943, forward strand.
AGGTCTAAATATTGACAAAAATCATTACATGGAATCTGTGAATACATAGATAGAAGTGTCGTCTAAGACTCAATGAGCTAGTATTGCCATAGATGTTCCGTCTTTGGAGAGCATGAAATGATTAAATATATCAATTTTAACTTTTACTGCTTTCAGTGGCAATACTTACTTCTGTGATTCTTTTAATAACTATTTTTGATAGATCTAAGTCTATGGCATGCCAATGATGTCCCAACATTGAATGCAGGCTTGGTAGCCTTGTGATTTTTCAGGGGATCCAGAGCAGTATTGCTAAGAAACCCTATAATTTTGTGATTTTTTCAGGGGTTGGGGTAATCTTGACCCCATGCCCCCTCTGGATCTGCGCATGTTAACCAAACAATTAAATAAAAGTAAGCAAATGTGACTGACCCATTGACTCTTTTATACTGATGAGTTTATAGTGCATATCACGAGGCCCCAGGTTTGAATTTCTTAATTAAGATGTATTTCAGTCCCCAAAATAGTTTTTACCATATCAAATAGTGCTGACCTTGATAAAATGCCACCGCATTTTGTTTTTGATTTGGGGTTTTACTATTGACAAATCACTTGTTTATGATTTTCCAGTATAAAAACGATAAATATTGTTCATCTGGGAGTGAGTCTAAAAGTCCCATGTCTACGTGCTTGCTACCCTAACCAGTGGCAGATCCAGAGGGGATTTAGGGTTTCGCTTGAACAACCCACACTGTCCCCGTTTTTTAAAATCATATGAAAATGAAATAATTTGGTCTCAGTGGGACCAAATTATTTTATTTTCATGGTATATTCGGAAAATGAGATAAAATCAGCAAAGTGAACCCCAACACCATTATAGGTATGAACCCCCTTTCCAGAAATCCTTGATAAGGCCCTGCTAACATTCAAAAATGAATATGATTATCATTAAAATATTGAAATCTTGCTGTCAGATATTGATAGAGAAACCTACATGATTGATCATGTATTATCAAATTTTAAAACGAGTAGAGAAAAAGAGATAAATTGCGAGAGTATGCCGACCATTTATCACCTTTTCAATAGAGTTTAATAAAATCTATAATTTAGGTGCACAAATGTGAGATTTTATTCATCAATTTATGACACTAAAATTAATTTGAAATCACGTTGTTTTGCATAAAACTTCCATATTTTGCCAAATTATCTGAAAAGTTTTTACGGGTGTAATTATATAACCCTATCAAAATAATTTTCAAAATCTTTCTAATTTAATAATGAATAATTTTACAATGAATAAGAGTCAATTTTAGTATATCTTTGAAAGCCGTGGCTTTTAATAGTTTCAGTTTCCTTTAATTACTTGTCACATACAAAAACTACTTATATCTGTTCTTATAATTTTCTATGTAATCACAATGGTCTAAAACGCTTGAATTAGTTGATAGTGTTGATGGTGTATCAGGACTTTAGTTGAGACGTAACGAAAATTCAATTTTCTTATTTCTCAATCAAAACATATGTTGTAGTTACTCAAAAGAACCGTCTCAATGAGACGGTTCTTTTGAGCACCCAAAACATATTTTAAAATTGATGGGTAAGAAAATATTTACAGTTTTACGCTGAAATTTTTTGTTTATCTAAACCTGTGGTGTATTCAATTGTCTGCATATGTGGTAAATCCCCATTTATTATAACATTGCTTATGAGCTGTCATAACATCTTATTACAAATTTTGTACAATCTTGACGAATTTCGTATAAGCTGATTGTTTAAAATACTCAGAAACTGTCTATACTGTTAAACACAAATCTGCCTTCACCTTTGGAAATTGACAAGACACTCTAACATAATTCGTCAAGAATGCACCAATGACAAATTAATCATCACAATTGCAGCTGTCTAGCTAGTTTTTAAAATAGAAAGTGGAGGGAGTGCATGACAAACCAAATAACAAAATGACATGTGCAGCCAGCAAATACTTAAATAATTTCAGCCCAGGCTGATCAGAAATTTGCTGATCGCACAAACAAACTTTAGCAATCATTTATTAATTAAATGCACTACAAAGACTATTATTTGATTGGTGGCGCACTTCAACATTTCAAATCATCATCATCACCATCATCATCATCATCGTCATCATGGCTTTGATTAACATTCAGCTGCAAGAGCATCATCAATATCAATATGCCCAATCCAGGTAGCTTATTCATACAGATGAATCAGACAAAACAGCGTAAACAAAGCTAAACCTGCTCATGAAAGATCTGATCAATCAAGGTTACCTCTATGTATCTCTGCATCTCTACATTTTACACACCTAATGAGGGCCCCTGTTTCACTAGACTACTTACAAACAATTCCATTATGTTTTGTTGGCAGCTAGTAAGAGATACATAATAATCCCATGCTATGTTTTAGATAAAATTGAATTGATATGCTGCGAAAACTTAGCATATACATCTTATAACAAAAGAGCTATTCAGTTGTATGTACTGCTGAGTCCTTATCAAAAATTTATCTCTTTTTTATATCTCGATTTTTATGTACTAGGAGATGGTACATCGATAGGTTAGGGATCCTTCATGCAAACCAAACATCTATGTGTCTTGATCCCCATCAGAAATAAGGGTGAGGTTGGTACCGTCAAACATGTTTAAGCCCTCCAGAAATTTTCTTGCTAACCGTTCCAAGGTTGTGCTTCTTTTGAGGATCCTTTTGTTATTTGTGTTTCGTGTTTGCTTTTTGTCATACTGTCTTGTATGCTCCATGCATCCTTGTGGTCACCTGCTGGGAAAGAGCTAACCTCTTGGCACTGTGGTTTATGATGTTTGCTTGTTTTTAGTCACTTTCCCATATGGTGTCCTGGATCAGGTGAGGTGCTTGATTGTATTGATTCCTGATCGTTGCCTTCTTACTTACTAACATGAATTCACAAACTTCCTAGGAAATTCAGTGAAACAGAGCTCAGGCATTTAAACAGTTTTGATTAAATTTAATGATAAAAATGGTAAGAATATCTGGTCCGGAGGTTATAAAACTTTTTCATGCTCAACTTAACTAAACACGAAAATTTATCCTACTCATAAATGTTAAAATGCCAACAATTGTTGGCATTTTTTCATTTATGAGTAGGATAAATATAACTTTTGAGAGACTTAAAGCAATAAACTTATTTTTTCCACCATTTTAGATTTTATGATCAGTTGAAGTTTCATCCTCAGTTGAGGTGAGCATAAAAAAAGTTTTACAATATTCACCTATTAATGTAAAGGTTTTAAAAAACGTGAATTTTCACTCAAGTGCGTAGCTTCAACACAAAATCTTATTGGCTACATTACCTGTGTTCAATGTCTTTCCAAGACAGCTCATCTTTCTCAGCAATTTCTTTTAACTTGGCTTTGTTTCCAAAAAATAATGCTAGATCTGTGGCTAAAATACAGTTTCGAACATCACTCAGCATCTGAAACCAATGAAAAACGTAAAACAGTTTTATCTTGTGATATTGTTGTTTCTCAATGGATAAAGTTATGTCTCAAAGAGAGTTCTATGACCACTTGTCTTAAAGACCACAGAGTTCTATGACAACATGTTGTCCATGACAGCGGCGTCTGTGATAATGTAACACACTTCATTAGTTACCTCTGATAAACTAGTATCACTGCGGTAGGTAGGGCTGTACAAAGCGTTTCATTATCTGTATTAGTACTTGCTAAATTCCTGTAAAACTTAATGTAAATAACAGCAGTCGACCGAAGGTAAAAATTTATTGTGCATTAACTGTGAAATTATGCACCTGTGTCAGGTTAATAAAATCATAAAATAGCTGGCAAAAACAAATTTGTTTACATTGTCATAAGAAATAAAAATGATGCTCTGCAATAAGTGAATTTCAAGTAATTTAAAGCTGTATATCGTATAGTGATACTCTGGCTTAAATATTTGATATATTACATCATGATACACAATATGATGACATAATAATAATGCTCTGGTTATATTGATTGTATATGGTGTTTGAACCTGTGCGTAAGTCTTTACTTCAAGGGCTCATAACTGATTTGACGAATATTTCCTCAATGTAATGAAGGATCACAAGGATGGGTTTTGGTTTGCAGATTCTATGATCGTGTAATTAGGGCTTGATGGAATATGAGCCAGTGCATGGGATTTCCAACAATGTGGTATGTGCGACAAGCAAAGCCTCAGATCAGCCTGCGCATACGCACAGTCTGATCAGAGTCTTTGCTAGTCACTTGAATATTTTATGATTGTTAAGCTACTGACTGAACACTATTTGGAGTTTCTAAGCCTAAAAGGAGGCTGCAGTGGCTCGTCCGAGTCTACACATGTCAAAATGCCACATTGTTGGAAATCACATGCACTGGCTCAATTATACAACGACCTTCACATCGAAAGCACCACATTAATATTATTACCTTCTTGTAGTCTTCTGACGTCAAATACTTGAATATATTATGGCCATCATGCTGAAATGAGAAGTTTTTAAATAAATATTTCAATAATAATAATAATAATAATAATAATAATAATAATAATAATAATAATAATAATAATAATAATAATAATAATAATAAGGAAAATGGATGTTGTTATTAAAATGTTTTTATTAGTATCATTAAACATTATTTACTGTAAAATTCAAGTACAAATTTAGGCATCAGCATATGTATAATGTAACCCCCTAAATGAGTGGTCTGATGAGGCTTGATGGTTCTGACTTAAAGACTTATCTATTGATGAGATGGAAGGGGCCTGATGCTTTTGCTGTTGTCAGGCTTCTGGGGTTTACCTGTTGGATTTCTTTTGCTCCAGTATTCAGGTTTATTTACTGTTGAGTCCTTATCTTTGCTTTATCTTCTTTTTATATCTTGATTTATATGTTCTAGGAGATGATGCATTGATAAGTTAGGGGTCTTTCATGCAAACCAAACATCTATGTGTCTTGATCCACATATGAACTAAGGGTAAGGTTGGCGTGCCTTGAAACTGGTTTAAGTCCTTCAGTGAAATATTTTACTGATCTTGTTAATTGTCATATTAATAAAGTAATTAGTGTAGTGTATGTGCATCATGGATGTTATTAAAAGTGTTACAGGTACAGTGGAGTATTTATTTATTATTAACAATGGTAGCAGAGCGTTTGATCATCAGAGACGTGTTTTCCTGTCAAGAGTTCAGTGTACTTAGAGTTTTTGAAGAAGATTTTGAAACAAGAAGTGGAATTTTGTGTATTTGTGAGTAATTATTTAAGATATCTACAAAAGTTAACCCCCCTGGTTTGAGATCCCTGGTTTGAGATCCAAACCATATGAGCTATACAAACAGGAGTTATTAGCATGGCGTGAAATAACTGATCTTTGCAAAGAAAAACAAGGTGTTGCTATAGCATTGTCCCTGCCTGAAGATGATAAGGATCAAATAAGAGAAAAAGTTTTTGATCAAATTAGTATTGATGATTTGAAAAGAGAGGATGGCCTAGAGATTCTTATACAATTTCTTGATAAACATCTGAAAAAGGATGAGTTGGCAGACAGTTTGGAAAAGTTTGAAGAATTTGAAGATTTTCATAGAAAAGAAGGACAGAGCATAACTGAATATATTGCTTCTTTTGACACAAAATACAGAAAAATTGAAAAACTTAATATGAAACTGCCATCTGAAATATTAGCATTTAAACTGCTTAGAAGAGCAAATATCAGCAAAGAAGAAAAAATGCTAGTACTCACAGGAATGAATTATGGAGAAAAAGAAACACTATATGAAGAGGCAAAGAAGTCACTTAAGAAGTTTAAAGGGGATATAGTTGAAGGAAGTGTAAGCCTAGGATCAAGTATAAAATTTGAGCCAGCTTTTTTAGCGGAGCATGAAGAAGCTCTATTAGCAGCAGGATATGTCAAGCAGTTTCGTGGTGGAAGGGGAGCAAAGGCAGGAAGAGGAAGCTATCGTGGTAGTGGTGTTGGTGGTGGTGGTAGTCAGCGCTTTTACAATCAGCAGTTTAGTAAGAAAATGAATCCCGTGGGACCAGATGGAAAGCTTTTAACTTGCAGGTCATGTGGGTCTTATAGACACCTAGTAGTTAACTGTCCACACAGCTGGGAAAATATGGCAAAGACAAATGTCACAGAGAGAATGGCTAAGGTCAATATTACAGAAGAGGAAAATGTGGTGCTTTTCACAGGATATAACAAAACTGATATTGCACAACTAGGATTTGATGCTCGAAACTGTGCAGTTTTGGATAGTGCGTGCAGTAGCACAGTATGTGGAGAGAACTGGTTGGACAATTATATTAATTCTTTGGATAAGAGGGATAGGGTAAAAGTACAACAGAGTATTGGTCAGAAAATATTCAAATTTGGTGGAGGAACAAAGTTAAAATCACAAGGAGAATACAGCATACCAGCAGTGATTGCTGGGAAAGAGGTCACAATAAAGACAGATGTTGTTGGATCTGATATTCCGTTGTTATTATCGAGAACTGCTATGAAAACAGCAAGCGTGAAAATGGATCTAGAAAAGGATACTGCTACAATTTTTGGCAAGGACATTGCTCTGAATTTGACGTCTTCAGGACATTACTGTATTCCAATAGATAGGACAGAGAAGATTCCAATTAAAGAGGTATTTTCGGTGAATCTTGAAGAAATGAATACTGATGAGCGGTACAAAACATTGCTTAAGTTGCATCGGCAGTTTGCACATCTCCCAGTGAAAAAGCTGAAAGCACTTTTACTAGATGCAGAGCTCTGGAGAGAAGATTACAAAGATTTGTTGGATGAAATAACTGGAAAATGTGACGTATGCAAAAGATATGCAAAAACACCCCCACGCCCAGTTGTTGGTATGCCTATGGCATCAGAGTTCAATGAGAAGGTCGCGATGGATTTAAAACAGTGGAAAGGGAGATGGATTTTACATATTATAGACATGTGGTCTAGGTACACTATTTCTGCCATCATAAATGGGAAAAGGCCAAGTGATGTTGTGAATCCTTTGATGCAGAAATGGATTGGAGTATTTGGTATTATGGGTTCAATAATGACAGATAATGGGGGCGAGTTCAGTTCTGACGAAATGAGAGAAATAATGTCCATACTAAATGTAAAAGTGATAACTACAGCAGCAGAGAGTCCGTTCCAGAATGGGTTATGTGAGCGGGTACATTCAGTAACTGATATGATGTTGCTTAAATTAGAAGAAGAGAATCAGAAACTTGACAGTCACACTCTCCTATGCTGGGCAAATATGGCAAGAAATTCACTGCAGATGTGGAATGGGTACAGTAGCCATCAGTTAGTATTTGGACGAAATCTGAAGTTGCCAGGGATTATGACAGATGCATTACCAGCACTTGAGGGTATAACCAGCAGTGAGATATTTGCACAGCATTTAAACATGTTACACAAGTCCCGCAGTGCTTACATACAAACTGAGGCTGATGAACGGATAAGGAGAGCTTTGCGTACAAAAGTCAGGGCCTCAGAAGAAGTTTTCGAAAAGGGTGACACAGTATACTATAAGAGGGAAGGTAAAGAACGATGGTTAGGACCAGCAACAGTAGTGTTCCAGGATGGAAAAGCTGTATTTGTGAGACACGGAGGAGTTTTTGTAAGGGTTTCACCTAACAGATTGAATAAAGTGCATAATACTACGCGTATGCAGGGAAATGAAAGCAAAACAAATGATAACCCAGATCAATTTCATGATATAGAGGAAAAGGTAAAGGGACCAAGAAATATGGAGTCACCCATGTCAGAAATTATTTCAACTCAAAAAGAAGTTCAAGAAACGGGTCAGCAAAATGCTAATATTCCCAACATAAATACTGAAGTTGACAGTGATAGAGACAAACAAGTAAAGGTTAAAAAGAATGACATGATCAAATACAAACTGAATAATGAGTGGGTAACAGGAACAATAACTGGTCGTGCAGGAAAAGCTACTGGTAAGAACAAAACATGGTACAACATCAGAGATGAAAGTAATGAGGAAAGAAGCATTGTCCTTGGAAGAGTTGAATGGGAGAAATTACATGAAACTGAAATTAACATGGCTGAAGTGACTAAAAGTTTGAGAGCAGAATGTAATACGGCTACAGATGTTGCCAAAGAAAATGAACTTGCAAAGCTTGAACAATTTCAGACCTATGAAGAAGTTACAGACCTGGACAGCGTACACTATCTACAAGATGGGTTATAAGTGATAAAAATGCAGTAACTAAAGCTAGGCTAGTAGTCAGGGGATTTGAGGAAAATGACATTGAAATACGTAGAGATAGTCCCACAGTTGGTAAGGGTGCATTACGGTTACTAATTTCTATTGCAGTCATGGAGAAGTGGATAGTTAAAACAACAGACATTAAGTCTGCATTTTTACAGGGAAAAGAAATAGAGAGAGATGTTTATATTAAGCCACCAAGAGAAAGCAAGACCCCAAAAGGGTTCATTTGGAAGCTAAAGCATGGTTTGTATGGTCTTAAGGATGGTGCAAGACAGTTCTATGACAGTGTCAGAGAAGAATTACTGAAATTAGGTTTTATTCAATGTAAATTAGACCCAGCATTATTTTATTTGCTAACTGAGAATGGGCTTAGTGGAATAATATGCTGTCATGTGGATGATTTCCTACATGCAGGAGATCAATACTTTGAAATACATATGAACAAATTAAGAACAAGGTTTTATGCTGGGAAGATTGAAGAGAAAATGTTTAAATACATAGGATTTACACTGAAGCAATTTGAAAATGGGATAGTTCTTGACCAGTCAGATTATGTAAACAAGATGAAGAATATAATAATAGATCCAGTTAGAGCTTCAGAGAAAAATGAACCTTTAAATGAAGATGAACAGACAAGTTATAGACAACTAATAGGCCAGTTAAATTGGGCAGTCCAAGGATCGAGACCAGACATGGCATTTGCTACAATTGAGATGAGTACAAAACTGAAACAGGCTAAAGTTTGTGACCTTGTAGGTGCAGTCAAGAAAATTAGCAGATCAAAAGATATCCAGTCTTTTTTGTTTTTTCCAAGACTGAACAAAGCAAAACTGAAAATTGTTGTATATACAGATGCGTCACTGGGGAATATTAATGGAGGGACTGGGAGTACTGGTGCATTAATCGTTTGGTTGATGGACAATAGAGGACAATGTTGCCCCATTGCATGGAATTCTCACAAAATAAAACGCGTAGTGAGGTCTACTCTAGCAGCGGAGATGTTGAGTCTACAAGAGGGTCTCGAAACTAGCTTTTACTATCGTCAGATGTTGGCAGATATTTTGAGTATTGAACCTAAAACCATAAAGATTGAAGCGTATGTTGATAACAAGAGTGTTATTGAGGCTATTTCATCTACAAAGATGGTTGACGACAAGCGGCTACGAGTAGATGTGGCAGCAATTCAAGAATTACTTAAGTTAAACAATATAAATAAAATTGAGTGGATTCCAGGACATTTACAGCTTGCTAATTCAATGACAAAACAAGGAGCATCTGGATACAATCTACTGAAAGTGTTACAATCTGGAAAAATGTACAGCCAGAAAAAGTAAGAGTGACAATGCCATTATTATTATTATCTTCACATACATTTATAACATGTTATTATCGCCATGAACTTTATTCCATTATGTTTAAGGATTTAGAAATATCTTAACGTTAAACTTGACTTGACTTTTATTATTACAGTAAAAGGAAAAAGAAAAAAAAAGAAAATATAATTAATGTTAATTGTCATATTAATGACTAAGGGAAGCTACTTATAAAGTTATCCAAGGGAAATAATAAGCTCTCCTAATATGAAAGTACATTTAGTTCATTATCTTTAACTGTGACGTCATCATTGTCATGGTAATGACGTAACGTAATTAGTGTAGTGTATGTGCATCATGGATGTTATTAAAAGTGTTACAGTTACAGTGGAGTATTTATTTATTATTAACAGATCTTTCCAAGGTGGTGCTTCTTTTGTGGATCATTTGTGATGTTTCTGTCTTGTTTTTGTTATGCTTTCATGTATGTCTGTTTATTGATGCATTGTGATCACCTGCTGGGAAAGGGCTGATCTCTTGACTCTCGTTTGTGATGTCTTATTGTGAAGTTGTCACTTTCCCTTTGGTATCCTCGGTCAGGTGTGGTGCTTGATTGTATCGATTCCTAATCTTTGCCCTCTTTCTTACTTTGACACTATTTACTTTTTCATCACTAATTAGGTAGTAAAATGGATTCTTTCGAAAATTCAGTTTTTAGTTAAGGAATAAGGTTTCTGAATATACGTGTTTGTGTTTAACGTCCCACCAACAGCTAAGGTAATATGGAGACAGGGACACAGCTGACAATCTCATCGGACATATGGGAGGAGCCAAGGATCAAACCAGGGACTTCTGGGTACAAGACGAGTAGTTTGGCCACTTCACCCAGGCGGCTCTTAGATGTCTGAATACTTAGCCTTAAAATAGTTATTTTTTTAATATTATATCTCCAAATAATGCGTGTTTAAGCAGTGCAGGTTCTTTCATGGTTGTGTGGATGTGCATGCTCGTCTGAGCATTTGCTGGTTACATGTGTTAAACATCCTGCCAATACATTTTTATAGAATTGGTTAAGTATTTATAGATTTCCAGTGCACAATTGTATATGAGAAGTGGTTACTAAAATTAAGAGATTGTGCGAACAGGTATACCTAGGTCTTTAAAGTAAATAGAAAATACCTTAAAACTAGTGCAACACGGCCACTCCCCAAAAGACAGAAAATTGGTTTTCAAGACCAGTTGTCGTTTAATGCAGGTCAACAGTATTGTAGAATGCTCCAAGGGGAGCATTCTGCAATACTTTCGACCTTCATTAAGCTACCATTTATCATTAAGACCTTTGTTTTGTCTATTTTTGAGAGGCCGTTTTACACAGGTTTTACTGTTATGCTGAAAAGATTTAAACTGTGCCTACATTTCCCATCAAAATTTATACAACAAAAATACAACGGTGAAATGCATTCCAATGATTTCTAGAAAGAGCTAAAAGCATTTGTAAATAATAAATTTGCTTCAAATTTTATGGTAGTCGTATTTTGTTGCTACAATGGTAGGGAATATACATAAAATGAAAACCGTGCATCATGCACCGTGAACATACATAATATGAAAAATAGTAAGTGAGTATGATCAGGAAATACCACAATTACAAACTGCAGACAAGCCCATGGCACCGCGAGGAAAAGTTGCTCAACCTGTTGCTATAATGACTGGGAATATACATAATATGAAACACGTACAAGATGCACAGGGAACATACCTATATGATACCAGTTGCTATAATGACTGGGAATATACATAATATGAAATCCGTGCAAGATGCACAGGGAACATACATAATATGAAACCAGTTGTTATAATGACTGGGCATACAGGTTTCATATTTTGTACATATCGTGGGGTTGTACACATTTGAGCAATCAATCCACATAAGTAATACCTGTAAAATCGTGACGGTTTGGTTAAAATGGTGATGTTCCATCGTAGATGTGGAATATATGGCTGCTAGAGGTGAGGCACTTTTTACCATGAAGGCATTGGTCTTTCCTCTGTGGTCCAAGTCATGGCACAGACAAGCTACAAACAATGCCAAAGTCTGAAATAAAAAAATCACAAGGCATTAAATGTCATAGGGCAAGCTGGCCTCCTGACAAGAGTGCGTAATTGAAAATTAATTTTCCTTTCTCAACTAAAACATATCAATAGCGTGGCCAGAACGGTGAAAAATTACTCACATCAAAGGGTCAATACTGGATGAAGCAATGGTTCTCTGCATTTAAGTCCCTTTTTATAATGGGAACTTCTCTTAAAGGAGGGAGCGAATTCTTTCCTTTAAGGGTAGTTCCTTATTGTATGGAAAACCACATTAGGTGCCCTCCCTTTAATGTAACTATTTTTATTACGCTCGTGCTTAACTGCGTATTGGGAGCTACGCTAATGCATATACACCACTTACTCTCCAAAGATGAGTAGTCAAATTTTAAGAGTTTAACGATGCTGTCTGAAATGAAATGTTTAAAACTCTTTCTCGAATTATATATTACTGTTGCAAAGTTTTGACCTTATCCAATCAGATGTCCTGCTACAAAAACAAGTGCATTAGAAGAGTAAATGCTTCAAGCTAAATATCACCAAAACATGTTATATAGGGCTTACCTCAAAGGCTGTAAAATTATGTTTTGTTGTTTTAACCACAGTGTATGCTGCATGAGCTACAGAGAAGGCATGGTCCCAGTTGTGATATGGTACATTGCGGTAGTTCTTCCTGACTGTCAGTGTGAAACGGATTAGGTCATTCACATCAAACCTGATTCAAGAAACAAGAAAAGAAAACAATTATATATCCAGTCTCAAAATTCAGTTTTAAAAACAGATGCTGTAAAATCAATGACCAGTTGGTTGGGTTATAATCAACTAACATCTGATGTAATCACTTTTGAATTTGAGCCAATAGAAATGCATTTATATAATTTTACAATTTATTTGTGCTTCATTTTAACTTTTTTTCATTCACTTTAAGCTATGATATCATGGGGTGCAATGCATTGTGTTTCAGTTGTCAACTTTTTTGGAATTCGACATATAAAATGTGTTATATGTGACCTAGTGCATGATGTTTAGACTGTATTTAGCTTTAATTGTGTAAACAGATAACATATGGTGATTATGTCTGAAATAAGAATGATGCCCGGTTTATAAAAACGTAGATTTTATTTTTCAGTGCATCAGTCTTATTTCAGTTTAGATTTCAATATGATGTAAGTAAAATACATAACAAAACACAGTCGCCACAAAGTGCATTAGGGCACATTAAAATTCCCCATTAACCCAGATGAAATGCTTCATGATGCGTCATTTCATAAGGGTCTAAAATCGATCTTCAGTAAAAAAAAATGCAATATGTTTTTATAAATTATAACCTGTGACCCCTCATATTATACAATGGATTATTATGACTTTGTTGTATGAACCTTTATCTAACATTCCATTGGTCCTTAAAGGATTAACACGTCTGCATGATTCTGTAAGAGCACACTGAGTATTATATGGGGTGTTTAATCTACATAGATAGAAAATACTAGGTGAGTGTCTTTTGATATCAAGTTTACAAGGCAATGCTTTGAGAACGCTTGTTGACATCGCGAGGCTTGTCCATTTACACTCTTCAAACTAGCAATTCGATTTTTGTATTGATCCAGTGTCATTCGCGACATCATTCAAAAAGTGCAACGTCATCATGACCTGAGAAAGGCACATGCCATGAGATAGACAATGCTTATCAGGCACGTGCAGCAATGAAGTTAATATGAGAGGTCACTGATAAACTCCTTATTTCAGTCAGTTCATTGGTATGTTGTAATTATCAATAATGATTCATAGTGTGATATAAAATATTGTTGATCCTTATCAGCTGGCTTCATCAGGAGCCAGTTGACCTGGATTGTTCATTGTTTAAAAGAGAGAATGTAGAATTTGAAAATGTTATGCACAAAATGTGTGTATGCCACATATGTTATATATGTATACACTATGTTGAAATACCTAATGAGAAATGCAATCTTTAAGATTTGTGACAGATTAAAATTTAGACTAACCTATTCGTCTACAAAGAAAGGCTAGAATGAAAAATTTTCCTATTTAGAAATCATAGCTGTAATACTTAAAAGGAATTGGGCTACAAAGCTACTAAACTGTATATCTTTTGAAATAGAGGTAACCTATGTACAATATTGGAAAATTCTTGACGACAACAATGTACGTGTGGAGTCGAGGTAGTTGGGACTCTCCAACAATTCTGGATGTCGATGTTGGTCCAATATTTGTTAAACTCTACATAGTGGTGGAGTGACGACCCCTCTCACCTCTCTTTCTCTGCCCCTCTATCTTTATCTCCTCTTCTCACTGTATTGCTTGTATACTTTTTATATTTTATTCATTCCAAAACCCCTCATTGTATCATCCATCATACCACGTTTCAGGAGATGACTCATATAAGATTACGCTTACTGTCAGATGCTATTCATTCACATGATTTGTTATATATTGTACTTTGAATGCTGTAGAATGAATAAAATTTGTTTACACCAATGTCGTTTGTATTAATGAGTTATTAAAAGTTGTACTTATTTTTCTTTTCTAAGACCCCATACTGGGGTTCTCGCTACACTGTAAAAAATATGTGTTAGCTAACTCCAAATAAGGCGAGTTGCCACCCCTTTGGTGTATATTTACGCTTTATTTCCTGATTTACAACACGAGGCCAGCATTTCTCCAGTGATATATTTTAAACCTTTCTATAGCTTAATGTTGCAGTAATTCTCAAGATCAATTCAATAGAACAGAGCATAAATTTAAATGCAGGTGAAAGGATGCAGTTCAGCTGCCATCAGATTTGGTGTAAAATACACTTAATTTTCACAATACTACGTGATAAGGACCAACGTATCATGTGATGACCCAAATAATACACTGACAAGAACATAAAAACTAGAAATCTAAGAAGTGCAAAAATGACGTTAACTCACTTTGTGCTTTAAAAAAATAGCAAAATTTAAGCAAACTATGTGTGTGCAAATGATCACTGTGTACAAAAAGCCAAAACCATACATATACCCTGCCAAGTGAAAGAGGATTACAACGCAGTCTAAAGAAAAGGCATATTTTAAGAAAAAAAAACTATATTCAGCATTTACTGGATTACTGAAAAGCATACAAAATCATGATAATTAAAGGACCGATTCATTTTGAAGTTTTGTTTTCATTTTTGTCACTTTTGCACGGTACAACTCCTTTGGACAGTTTGCAATAGAAATCAACTGCGTTTCTAAGATTGTACTTACTTAATAGAGGGGTTTTGAAAATGAACATTTTCTTAACTGATGTGCAGATACATGCACATGTTACCAGGGCATCCATTTTTTAACAAAAAAGCAAGATCATTTTTCTTTTGCTGATAAGCAACCAGGGACCATATTTATTATATAATTTTTGTACATTTAGCTGTACAGTGTAGATTGAAATTGGATTTCAATGATTGAAGGAACACATAAACAGATTGGCTGTTGGTTTTGAGCCATCTTATTTGCTTCATCATAGTACGTCAATTTATAGGTTTCTCTGTAAGATGAATTTATTAAGGTAGGAAACATCCATATCAGCTAAACAAGTTGTGTGCAATAAAACAGCAGACTGTAGGGCAAAAATACGGCTAGAAAAATAGGTTTACCCCCTTCCCGGATTGCTGCAGCTACTGTCATGTTCTATGTGGAGCTTTTGTTTTGTTGTTGTTAGTTTGTTTATTTTGCTCCCATCGTGTGTGTGAGTGTGTGGGGGCATATTTGGTTATGATTTTGAAATATAGTTATATATGTCTACTCTTGACTTTGCAATCATCTCACTGAAGAAGAGAGAGCTGGTTATTTTGCATCACTTGTATTCTTTCTTCAATGTTTGTGTCTCTGTTGGTGTTCTAAAGTTTCTTCTCTGGATGCCTAGAATTGGGCTGTGATCTGTGGGTGTGTATTACCTGGTCATACTCAATTGCTTTCTGGATGATAAGAGAATTTGTAGTTGAATTTCAAAGCAGCTCTGTAAAGTGCAGATCAATTTTGAAGCTATGCATTTAATAGATAGAAACAAGGGAGTATACACTTTCCTATAGCAATATCAGGTGCCCATTCTTCACCCATGAGAAAAGTAATGTCCAAAATGTATTTGCTAGATTACACATGCTGTTGTGGAGGTTCGTGGCTACTGTTTGAGTGATAAGAATAAATAGAGATAGCGCGTACATAGAGAGAAGCTTGCTAATAAAATGAGAAAAATACAAAAACAAATAAGCTTAGAAGATCTATCCAAGCCAGCAAATAGTCTCAGGCCACTATTGGCCTGTCTGTGAAATGCCATCCAATTGGCTGAGAGTACACTTACACGGATTTACTCTATGTTTTCGACTTAATCAACCACAACCCAGCCAGCTCATCTAAAGATTAACTTTTGATTTTTTTTTTATTAATCATACTATCACTGCAATACAGACAATATACTATGAAGGTTGTTCTGTGTCTTTGCTTTTGGCATAGAAGAAACACATGATTTCTTATGATGCGGTTAAAAAAGCATAGTTCGCTAAGTCCAGATGGTGGATAACAGTATTCTTCACTCTGTGGTGTCGCCATTTAAAATAATGTATTTCCAGTTGTTTTGTATAGATTGCGGTCACTAGATTAATGGCTGCAATTTAACAAACTTAATGAATAGAAAATAGCAGTGTTCAATTTAATATAAAACATTTTTGTTCTGAAGAATAACCCGTTTAAAGTGGATGTAAATTTTGAAATAATATATTTCCCATTTTTTAGTTAAAACAGTTCGTATAAGAAAACACCCCCCCCCTCAAAATAATTTCTGTGAAATATTTATTAATATATAAATCAGTGTGCTGTTTTTGTACATTTTTCATGATTGTAGCTTCTATAGTTTTGCAGCATTTTTTTTGCAAAATTTCTGGAATTTTACTGTTTAAACAGCAACGTCATTAAGTGACGAATACATTTGTCCGCCATCTGCAGATGTAACAAATAAAAAACAATTAAAAGGTAGATAAGTAAAATAAAATTCCTGATTACAATTGTGTGCCTCTATAATACCATTAGCCTTATTTATATCAACAAAAGCGTGATAATCATACTAAAGTCTTTTCATCATTTAATACAATTTGGCACATTGTATACCCTGATTAGTTGAATAATCAGGATCTACATTGTATTTAAACATAACAATTAATCCATAAATAATACTGATATTGCACCACTGGACTGGCTGGAAATCTGAAGTTGGTATTGCGGTCACAACTCAGAAAGAAGACGTGTATGTTCTTAAGGTCCAATATTGTTTTTGTACTCAAGTAAAAATTTAAAAAAATGCTTCTTACATTAGAAGCATTTTCGAAGACATCTCTTTTCTAACATTTTTCAGCAGATGTACCAGTGTGGTTTTAAGAATCATTCAAATTCTCCTAAGTTTGTATTATAAAAACAGTTCAGCTTGCAGCCCGACATCAAAGGGCAATTATAAATCTTACCTTTTGGTGTAAGATATTCTATTCACATCTAATCCTCATTTGGAAAAGTCCACCAGAATTTGATAATCAAATCATGGCTCGGGTATATGTAAGGGGCAATAGGCGTAGTACTATGTACCAAAAAGCTCAATTTTGTTAGCCAGAACTAGCGCTTGGAAAATTAATTTGTAGCATGTGGGTTCAGCTCTATTAAAATCGTTTATTCTGATTATCCAAAAAGTTTAATCAGCAGAATAATGAAGTTTATGTTTATTGAAAAAAACACACACAAACTTCATTTTAGCCGTTTGTTTTGCTGCAATCACACTTGTTATTGTGTTAAAATGGCTTCTGTGACGTCAGTGTCACATTATATAACGTCAGCGTCACGTTATCACCCTTGTTATCAAAGTAAATCCTTGATGTACATCCGTGGTCTGATTCCACGGAATTTCGCAGAATTGACTGAGGCAGTTCCAATTTATCCTATCTTCTATCGAAGAATATACTGTAAACCACTTAATATACATGGCATTAAAAGTTGGCGATTTTAAATAGCTGACAAATTGATGTAGTTTAATTTTGGCGGTTCCTCAATTTAATGCCCTTTAAAAATATTATCTATTCTCATAGGGGCTACTTTTAAAGGAAAGAATGTCCTCCCGATGGGGAGCATATTCTTTCCTTTAATAGTAGCCCCCTTTAAGTCATGGATTAATCAACATTAAAACATACTCTACCATTCAAAAGTTGATTTTTGACGATATAGATACAAACATACTAAGGATTTGTGATCATTTATTACTTATTGTGTAACTGAATTCGAAGCTGTATTTGCAGGTCTTATAATTTGGCAATTTTTTTTTACCAAAATAGCGCCAAACAAGAATATCAGCCATATAAAAGGGTTTTATAGTACCAACAAAAAGCGACATTTGCTTCCAAGTATGTCATTCATAGTATGTCTCTCGTTAGATGGGATTTTATTTTTATCAAGGAAGGCGTCATTATTGGTAATAAAATGGCAGATTTTATAATGGGTGGTATTGGACACATTTTAGTAACACTTGAAGGTTAACAATCCCTGAAACCATACTGGTTAGAAATTCAAAATATAACTATTACTTACTATTGGGCAAAGCAAGGTTAAGCATTAGAAATACCAATTACCATCAGATAGATATAATATGAAAATATTAAAAAGGCACAAGGCACAAACAGTTAAAAGCTACTATTGTCTAAGCAACTCTAATGCTAATTCTACCCACACATGTTAATAAGCTTAAGGACATATCTAGAAATAGTATTTATCAAGTTGAGTTCTTCAATTCTCCCTAAAAGTAGCATGAAAAATAGAGACTACTAGGTGAGTGTCTTTTGATATCAAGTCTACCAGGCACGGCTTCAAGAACGCTTATTGAATCACAAGGTTTGCTGAGCGATTGGACATGCGTTCACAAAGCTGAGCCTAGTAAACTCGATGTCAAAAGACGCAAATCTGGTATTCTATTTATCAGTTTAGAAGTTGGTTTCCTGTTCAAACTAACGATTATGACGTTATTATCGATTTTTGTTGATTCAGCGTTATTGCTGACATCATTAGAAAGTGCAATGTCATCATGACCTGATAAAGACACATGCCATGAGATAACCCAACGTTTATCAGACCAGCGTGCAACGATGCGGTTAATGTTAGAGATAACTGGTATAAATGAACTAGCACATGCAATTTTGGTATTCGTCCCATTGGAGAATACGTGATGAGCATTCACTACTCGCATACACAAACTATGCAAGTAGATGATGAATTCTGGTGAAAATAAGAAATTTGGTACCTTAACAGATGCTTACATTTGTTTGAATAGTTACTCTGTGTAAATAACACAAGTACCAAAATTGCATGTGCTAACCAAAATATTGAGCATGGAGAATTAAAAAAACTTATTCTCTAAGAACCTATAAATACTATTTCTTAACAATGACCTATGACGTTGGGTAAGCGCAATACCTTTTGTCATTTTGATTCTCACTGCAATAAAACGAAATAAAGCAAATGTTTAGCAAGTCCAGTTGGCTTTGGTTTCTTATTTTATAGAAACACAGCTTCATCTGATCCATTGCCATAAATAGAAAAAGAAATATGTCACACCATAAGCATCAAAAGCAAACGTGAATTCCACGTATTTTTTTAAAATTTATCAAAAAAACAAAAACCAAAAAAAAAAAAAATAACAACCACAGGTCTACAAATTAGATTTGTAAAATGCATTGTAATGTCACACATTATTCTTTGCTAAAACTTCACGTCCAGAGGTGCTTGAATGAGTATTGATTAATTGCAAAAATAAAATATATACATGTATAAAAATGATTATTTTGTAAACGAAGAAATGTTTGTATTTAATTCATGATTGATAATATAATCTTTTGTCAAGTTTAAGCAGAATTACACATGAATGCATAGCAACCACTAACAAAATATGAATATCAAAACTAGAAACATCTGAATATCATTTTCTTCAAATTTACACAGCTCATAACAAGTAAAAAGTACATCAACATTGTAGAAAAAACATAAGGCATGTCATGGTAAACCATTTTGTATTTGCAACCAGTTATGAGTCAAATTCAAAAGAAGAACGCATATGCGCATGCACAATCAAATGCATTAACGTGCAATCCTTAAACGTTTGCAGAAGCTTGACATAATTAAGGATAACCTATTTAACTTATAAACCTAGTAACAATTTCATAGATTCTGCTTGTGAACATTAAAATATGGTTCAGGGAAGTGTGCACAAGTCCAATCATGAAAGAAACATGACATTGTATATATTAAATGTGAACATAAACGAAAATCAATCCCTGGATCCAAGTAATCCGTTCAGTGACACTGTTTTCCCTACATATACTAGTAAAATTATTACACTTGCCAAAAATCACTTGGCAAAAACTATTGTTTTAACTATCTCTTTCAACGCGACCAGTTTGTCTACATATAACTTTTCCACTCTTTACACGACTGTACCTCATAATTTATTAAAGAAAAACTTATTGATCTAACTGAAATAATCTTCCAAAGAGAAGGCTCTCCTTATCTTGCATGTAGCACCAGAAACGCTTTTTTTTTACTTCAGAACAGCCGAAAAAATATGATGCACGGTCTTGTCAAAATGTATATGATGGGCTGACATTTTTGTAAGATAATTTTTTTTATACGATTTGGTACTAGGTTGCGTTGACAATTGGGCACTAATTATGCTCCCTTGGTTGCAGATTTTTACTTGTTTTGTTATGAAAGGGTTTTAATGATGTCTTTTTCTGATGATAAGCAGGCTGATACTATTGACGCTTTTAACACTTCATCCAGATACTTGGATGATATTTTAAACATTTATAATATTCATTTTGACAATATTATCAAATATACCCTTCAGAGCTCCAACTTAATTATACCAATACCTCTGATACCGCAGCTGCGTTTTTGGACATGCATTTGTCCATTTCTAATGATACTGTTTCTACCAAAATTTATGATAGACATGACGATTTTGGTTTTGAAATAATTAATTTCCCATTTTTAAATGGTAATGTTCCTTGCTCTACATCATATGGAGTTTAGATTTCGCAACTCAACCAATTCGCTAGGCTAGTAGCTGACTTATGCACTCGCGATAAACTGTTAACTCAGAAGCTTCTTAAACAAGGCTTTCGGTATCAGAAACTTTGCAAAAAAATTATCGCCGATACTATGCTTTGATATCTAAATTCCATGTGGGACTTAAATCTCTCTTGCACCAGGGACTTTGGGAACCAGATTTTTAAGGCGACTTAGTGTATAAATTAAAAGAAAATTTTTGGCACTGGTAATTTTTCAGCGCAGTTTATTAAATTACTTTCTCATTATAAAAAAATATTGGTTATAATATTAATGTACTGTAACAAACTGCATGCTTGGTAGTCAACCCAATTAGGTTTGGCAGCTTTGCTTTCCCCTTTAATTGCATGGCGGTTGGTCGGACCTCAGACTCTATGACATTTCCAACCTAAGGACTTATATATAGATGAGAGGGTGGGGACCTGAGACTGTGTATGTTGTTGGGTCTACTGGGATTCAACTGTTGAATTTCTTTTGCTCCTGTATTCAGTTTTATGTACTGTTGAGTCCTTATCTTTGTTTTATCTATTTTTTATATCTTGATTTATATTTACTTGGAGATGAATAATGGAAAATTTAGGGATCTTCCATGTGAACCAAACATTTATGTGTTTTGATCTACATCAGAATTAAGGCTGAGGTTGGTACCTTGAAACTAGTTTAAGCACTTCAGTAATTTCTCACCATTCCAAGGTGCTATTTCTTTTGTGGATATTTTGTATTTATATTTGTCTTTGCTATATTGTCTTGTCTGTGTCTTGCAGCTTTGTGGTCACCTGCTGGGAAAGGCTGACCTCCTGGCTCTCCTGTTGTGCTTTTGTCACTTTCCCATATGGTGTCCTGGGTCAGGTGTGGTACTTGATTGTATTGATTCCTGATCTTTGCCTTCTTCCTTACTTTTATAGATGTTGCTTCAATAAAATAGATATTAATCTGCTGAAATATTGAATGCCAATATAGAATAATAAACTATTCAATAGTTATATTTTAAATCAGCTACAATTGCTAAAAGCTATACACAGCAGCATTGGGTTATACTATGATAAAAATCAATTTTCTATAAAACATTTGTTAATTAGATTGTGGTAGTTTACACATCTACATTTATACTGAAAATTCCAATTTGGAAGAGTTTACAGATGCCTTAATAAGCGGCAACTTTAGTACTCATATTTTGGTGTACAGAATACTTCAATTATTGAGTAATAAATTTGTTTGTTAATTATTACACATAAAGTGTTAATTATTTGTTTGTACATAATGCTATAATACATGTACTTAAGTCAGTTAGTCAGTTTAGTTGGTTTTGATTAATATTTAATATTAACTAAATAAAAGTGAAAATGTATCATATCAAGTGAAACTTATAACACAGATTGAAAATATATATATTAATTGGTTACCAATTATGTTAGTTTGAAAAAGATTTTTTCTGTCTGTATGACAAATAAAGAACCAAAAAATAGTCCCATATGAATATGACATATCTATCAGATGGGTTACCAGCAGAAATACAGAAAATAATGCAATCAAGAAGAAAATTCAGACAAAACCAAACTAGCACAAAATAGCTGCGTGCACATGACAATGATTGTATATCAAAGTGGCCATTTCCACATTGGTTTGCTGTACTCAAGCAACTTGCATTAAGCATATTGCACATAGCCAAGCAAAATAGCAGCTTATACATATTGAAAGAAGGTAGAACCTGTGTTTCTCATTTAGACTGATTGAGAGACCACTCTGCATCCATAGAGTGCAATGTCATTGACAAAGGTAAATGCCTTTAGGATTGCACTTTTCTCTTTTGCAAACACTGAATACCTAGATAAAATGCCACAGAAGTAGTATTTCATCATGGTATATGCTGTTTACTCAGAAAAAGACTTTAGGGAAGAAAACCATCATAATTCAGAAATTCAATATTTGACCCCTTAAATTGAATAAAGCACAATACTATCTTTATTGTATTTATATGCTTGGGAATATCCACATGTACATCAAGTTACAAGCATTTGGCAATACATACATGGCTAAAACATAGCATCAAAGCGCCGGAAATAGTAAACCAATAGATGGCAGAAAAAATGACGTAAAATAAACAGAAAAAACAAACACACAACGATATAACATAGCCAAAAAGCTGAAACTTGACTCACCTTAGAACTCCAGAGTAGAGATCTTTGAGCATAAACAACACATACAATGGCTTGTCCATTCCTATTACAGCCCATGGTGAAAAGTGGTAACTGAAATTGTGGAAATTTTTGTATGAATAGTGAAATGTAGTTTCTTTCTTTCCTGCAAAATACTGTGAAAAATAAATGATCAGGGATTTTGTAGTAATACATTCGTGCACACTAAGAAGCGTCATAAGAACTTTTAGCCAGCTACACATAATTTACCATTTCAAAATGTGTATCTAAATTTGTTTTAGCCAGATTATGATATTTGGTATCTATCTCAAAGGGGAGCATCAAAGGCTCTTATGAGCTCATGCAAATGCAATCAAATTTTAAATTGTGCTTTAAGTATGCATATTCCTTTGCATTTGGTTCTAGTATGCTGAATTTCCTGTAATTCGGATCACTTATGCTAATGATATTATAGTGTCATTTATTTATACTTATTGTCTACCATTTGGTTCAATAATGCTTCTTGTTATACGCTTTGGACCACTAAAGCTCATTGTTTTTACATTTTGAATTGATTATGCACATTGTTATATATTGTTGTTCAGCTCAATTTCTAACCTTGTAATATGATTAAGCCTATTGTCTTATATTGTGGTTCTATAATGATTCTTGTTTTACACTGTGGTTCAATAATACTCATTGTCTTATAATGTAGTTGATATTGCTCAATAACATACAGTTAGATTAAACAAATATACTCACTGTGTGATGTTTGCTATTCGCTCTGGGATAGGTCGATTTTTAATCAAGTGGAACTCGTCATCTGTACTGGTGCTATGGTAGGACAGCACTTCTAAAGCCACTTTGTATTTTTGTTCAGAACGACGAATCTTCTCGTATAGCTAAAATTGAAAGTTAGGCGTGTATCATGCTGTGTAAAATTTGACTTGCAATACCAAAAGAATTCAGACTATAAGTGGGAATGGCCTCTGTTAAAATAAGTATTTAGTATGGCAACATCTTTCCGACTCATGTACGATAAATTGACCATTTGCAAACAGTAAAGAGCCACATGAAATTGCATTTTTTTTTCTTTATCTTGAAAGACATGTTCATAAACTGAATAATTTGTAAATTTGAATTTAGGCATCCCCACAAAAATAGAATATCAGCTAACAGTGTTAAACCTGATGAGATGCATATCATCAAGCTTTACATTGTTTGCTTTTGTATTTATAAGCTATATTCATCAATTGAAAAAACAACAACAGGATTGACAACCATTTGATCCTCATAATAAAACATAAAACACTCAAAAGTGGTAACAATATAGAGAATGTGTGGTTCAATTTGACATAGATGGGGTATGGTAAATGTTCTAAAATTTCAAACTCTAGTTCACTGCAGCCTGTCAAAAAGAACCAGACAAACATCGTAGACACAGATCAGACTGCTTCTGAAAGAAGTAGTTTGATCAGGGTCTTCCATGTTTGATTCTCTAACAAGACTGAATCGCAGCCAAAAAACCAACATTTTATTTGAGAACAGACGGAGAAAAGCGTAGGAAATTTTAAACATTTACCGTAACTGAAATCTTACCTTGGCATGGTGTAAAGCCAATCCACAATATATTCCAAACGTCTCAAACGATTCTTCATCCGACTTTGTAAATGTACCATTTAGCTTGTTTACCATTTGCACAACTCCAATAATACTGAAAGGCAGGCATAACAATAATGTAAGGTGAGAAACAGCAAACAGGATATTTGGTTTGAGCTACCCCAAATCACCAACATCACCTCTGCAAGTGGGTATGTGGTCCCTTGTTCCATGAAAAATGCTTAAATCAATCTAGTTCCTTTTGGTTTATTAATCTCCTAAAATGCTTTCCAATATGTATGCTGAGTCCTTAGCTTCCAATGGAAAATGCTTTCCAATATGTGTGTTGAGTCCTTAGCTTCCAATGGAAAATGCTTTCCAATATGTGTGCTGAGTCCTTAGCTTCCAATGGATAATTGTCACTTATCCATAGGCCATTTACAATAAATGGTCCTAATCTCCGCGTCACCTAACCCCTGTCGGCTTGATGATGGTGGTGGTTCTGTTGTTATTGATCTGTTGTTTAGTGTGCTTCACATTGGTTGTGGGGGTTTTGTATTTATCTTTGTTTTGTTATGCATTACGTTGTGTCCTTTCTAGTTTTTCAATCATCTTGAAGAGGAAGAGAGAGAGCTGGTTGCTTTGCTTTTATTGTCTTACGGATGTCATGTAAATGTAACTGGTCATAGGCTTTTCCTCATGGTGCTGTTGGTTGGTCTGCAGTGTGTGATTGTGGTATTTCCTGTTCATGCTCTCTTACTTTTTGCATAATGATTGGTAACAGATTGAAGATGTGCAACTCCTAATTTGTGCACATTTCATGAGTATTTATTTCATTTTAGAGAGTCTTGAACATAGACATTATTTCCGACTAAATGCTAAGATGGTGTTAGGATTGTGCAATCTGTAATTCCAACAGTTTTCATTCGTTTGATAAATAGTTTCTTAATTTTGTAGGGTGTTGAACTTAGACATTTTTCCATCTGAAATGCTTTGGGGGTGTCTGGTTTATGTTACTCCAGCATTTTTTATTGCTTTATATTCAAACTTTGCATTATGATTGTTCACACATTGCAGATGTGCACCTCCTATTATTAATATTTTTGAGAATGTTGAACTTAGATATTATCGTGTCTACACCACCTTTGGAGTAATTACACTGTGTAACTTGTGTGTAATCTGTAACTCTAACAGATTTTATTCCTTTATACTCAAACTTTGCATAATTATTGTTCACACATTGAAGAGTTTGGTCTTGTTTTCTTTAAAAGCAATCCCTTTTATCATGAACATTATATAATCTCTTTGAAATCTGCACATGGTTCGCATATGTGTTCTGTGTGATAGCCTCTTTCCCTTAGTTTGAATGCACAAACATAACTGACTAACATGTTTCATTGCTGATAGATGACAAAAGAATGATTAACGGATTGCAGACTAAAATGAAAATCATTCTTACATTAATGTCATAGAGGCTAAGAGTACCATAAACATAAAGTGACGTAGGAATCCAAAATGTTGAAATAATGTTTTGATAACCATAGATAATATTCCAAACTGAGCGAAATCTCATAATTTGAATACATGTTTCTTACCTGCCTCTTATGTATATTGGCATACACAATATAGTTTTAGTTTTGTATCCAGTCTGCATGTCAACATCTCTGAAAATATAAACAAAACATATACCAAACATGCGCGGATCCAGAAAGTTTTGTCAGAGGGGGTCCAACACTAATAACGTTTTTTTGCTTGTTTTTGTTTGGTTTATTTTAGTTGAGGGGATAGATGGAGGATCCAAATGCTACTAAAAGTGGGCCATCGCGTTTTGCTGGCGTGCTGATAATGGCACAATATCGAATGATGGCTTGATCGCTTTGTGATTTTTAGGCGATTCAGATTAATATTGCTTGGAAAACCTATATTTTTGTGATTATTCAGAAGCGGTCTGGACCCCCTGCCCCTTGTATCCCCAGGCACTATTCGATGTTCTACCAGAACCAACGCCACACACATGGTACAACGCCAGCTGCTGCAGCCTCTAACTGGTCCACCAGTAATGTGATATAAAAAATCATGCGCAGATTCAGAAAGCTTTGTCAGAGGGAGTCCATATATCATAATATGTTAAAAGTACTTTGAATGAAATATTGTTTAAACCAGAGGGAGTCCAACTCTGACAACGTTTTTTTAGTTGATGAGGGGAGAGAGGATCAAAATAACACTAAAAGCAGGCTATCATAGAGCCTGTTTTTTAGGGAATCGGGACCAGAATCGCTAAGAAACCCCTTTATTTTTGTGATTTTTAGGAGGGGGTGGGGTCAGACCCCTGTCCCCCACTCTGGATCCTTGCATGAAATTAAAATAGCAGACACCTTTTAATTGAGTCTGATCATGGAAATGAATTGAAAGTGCATAAACTTTCACAATCTATTGAATTTAACACTGATTTAAGTGGTATTTTGATTTAGTCTCGAACCCAATAAGCCGATAGGTCCAGAACATGAAATACAATCAAGAATCATTTACCTGTTGAATCTGCTATCCTTGTAGGCATCAGGTATATTCAGGATTTCGCCAGTAGAAGCCACGTGGCCAGCTACACCTTTATCCATTGGGAATCTACAATATTAAAGAAGCAAACTGTCGTAAAGAAAGGCAAATATATGGGATACAGATTCACATAAGTCAATTGACTTTCTTCTGAATCAAATTTGTATACTAGCATTGTATTGTATTTTCTCTTTATATGTTTGTTATATGTACAAAGTATACAAATAAAATATGTTTTAACCCTTAAAGCGCCAATCACAACTGCAGCAGACGAAAATTTTTGCGACATATTTCTTAATTTTTGAAAGAAATAAGGAATGATATTTCATGAGAATCGTCTGCTAGCAGACGGTTCTCATGAAAAATCATGCCTTATTTGTTATTTTTGAAAAAGCTGATATTTGAAAATGTCGTCTGCTGCAAATTATAGGTGGCGCTTTAAGGGTTAACCAAAGGTAAATACATACTGGACAGTGCATGACAAAACCAACTAAACGAACTGATCACAGGAAAGACTCGCAAATTATCCCTTAAAGCGGTACCTATAATTTGCAGCAGACGACAATTGCAAAGGATCATTGACGGTTTGGGCCTTATACGCCTATTTTTCTGATTTCCAGAACGCTGCTTTTGAGCTTCTAGTGTGGTGTATGTAGTATTAATGAAATAGGTTTATCTAATGGCAAGAGCCAGCTAGCAAAATATTTTCAAAAATCCTACGCACTCGAGAGTTATGGCGGGTAGAAAGGGGAGGGGGTCTGAAATTTCATGAAAATAAAAAGTGCTTTAAAAAGTGATTTTTGCACGTTTTCTTGATTTATTTGGTAGGCATGGTGATATCTATTGAACATACCATATGCAGAGTATTAACGAATCACGATACTTGATGAAATTGTTTTAAAAACAAAATATGTTTTGTAATAAAATGATTTTGGGGAGATAATTTAGAAGTTACCTGTACATTTTTGACTTCATGTACCGTAAATAATGCAAAACTGAAAGCTCAACAAAAGAAATAAATATTTTTGAAGGAATGAAAGTGTCCCATTTAGCATTGGAAAGTAAAACTGATTCTAACTAGATCCTTTGAATATTACTTTTGCTTTGTTTAAAAGGCATAGCATGTTGAAATGCATTTAAAGTGTCCTAAAATTTATGATATACATGATGCATGTATATCCCTATACGAGACAATATATTGAACACTATAGTATTTACCTGTTATAACTCTTTGCATGCCAGTGGGTAATTTTGTCTTCTGCCAATAGCCTTTTGCAAACAGTTTGAACCCAGATGAAGATCAATAGAATGTCGGTCTTGATCTGGATCCAAACTGTTTGACACTCTGATGGTGGTCCTGGGTGGTTTATTTTTAAAAACTTAAATTGAAGAAAGTCAGCAGACGAAAATAAGAACATGAACATTTCTCTAGCATGCAAATAGATAAGTACAGGACATTTGCAAAATAATGTGTCATTTAATTACAGTGAGATTTTTTCTTATGAAAAAAATGCATAAAACCTTGCTAATTCTACTTTTAATCTTTAAGTATTTTATATTAAACTAGCACAGCATACAAAGCAATTTAGGAGGTTGGTTCTTGAGAACTTCATTACTGTCATTAATTTCTTATTTGGTAGAAAAGGCATTTTATGGGCTTAGGCCCTGGGTTTTTGGGCTGCTGAACATCTTTCCCCCCCTTGTGCCAGCAAGCCACTTTAATACAATGTGTACAATATGGTAACACATATTCATGCAAAAGCTTTTGCTGGCACACGGGGGGAATGATATTTTAAAAAATGTTTTCGGATTCCTATATATCTTAATATAAAACTGATTGTTCTACCCAAAATTTTACATCTTTGAAGCATTTAATATCGAAAACGGATTTCACAGCCATAAAGTACTTAGGTCCGGGTAGCTTTAGGGTGAAGAAAGGGACGATTGACAAACTTTTATTTTTACTGAAAACCATAGGCATTTACCCATAGCAAGTGTCAATGATCCTTTTATTGCCGCTTTTTCAAAAATAACAAATAAGGCATGATATTTCATGAGAATCGTCTGCTGGCAGACGATTCTCATATAATATCATACCTTATTTTTGTCGAAAATTGGGAAAGATTTCGCAAAATTTTTTGTCTGCTGCAGTCATGATTGGCGCTTTAAGGGTTCAGTTATCATAGATTCTTCATTTTGAACAAATTAACTCTTGTCATGCTAGAGGCGACTTTTGTCGTCTGTTGAAAACATTTGCAAACGGTTTGGGCCTATATCAGAACTGACACAAGATCACAAGACATCAGGAAGACAGTTAAAGTAAAGCCCTCTCTCTCTTCCCCATCAAGATGACTGCAAAACTAAGCAGACACAAAGTACTGAATAACGAAACAAGGACCAAACACAGAACTCCCACAAACAATGGGACCAACAATAAACAATAAATCAACAATAAAAGAACCACCGCCTTAGAACATACAGCAGCCTAAGCTACTGGGATGAGGCTTAAATGCAATTACCGTTACCATATCTTCACCCTAGAATCTGTTGTTGTTAAAGCAAAAAAATTATTAACCTCGCGACTATTGCAATGTATCATCACAGAGAAACAATCTAATCAAATTAACACACAATGATGATACAAAGAAAAGGGCTCATAACTCGCAGATAGTCCAAGCTAAACAAAACCTCAAGATGAACAACGGAGGGCCCAGTCGACGACAGGAATCAGGCACCACCTAACCGGTTATAACTTTACGACACAGCCATCAATGAGTCTGAGGCCTGACCCACCGTAGTGCAATTAAAGAGAAAACCATAGCTAAAGCCCGTAATTGGCAATGCCTCGAAGCTATAAGGCTTTATTCATGCTCAACTCAACTGGGCATGAAAATGATCAAATGGCGATGGACTTTAGCATTTATTAGCATGATAAAGTTTGAAAACAATATTTTTAAAACATTTTATTGGTTATGATTAGTTGAAGTTTCATGATCAGACTGGACAGGTGCCAAGGTTGTTATGAGTCTTCGCTGGGCGCTTATGTCATTTTGTTGGTTATCTTGTATATTACAACAGAATGTATATTCAGTAACATTAACAAGTAATTGCATTTAGATTCTGACATTAACTTAGTATTACTACTTAAGCCAATTAAAAAAAATACCTGTGTTTAGGGTAACCCTACCATACCTAAATTTACTGATGAAACCTAGAATTTATTTCAGGTTTTCTGGAAAAATATATAATTATATGCATTTTGAAAGGCATTTCGCTTTTCAAAATGCATGAACTTATATCTTTTCCGGATTTTTTTTTTATAAAAATATGTGTGCCTACCCTACCTAAAATTTTCAGACTCGTTACCAGAATCACACTTATTTTTTATTTGGCCTTTTCATTTAAACTGAAATAGCAAACACTATTGATTGAACATGATAAGATGCATGCTTAATTATTAATTCTTAATGTTTAACCATATAAATAGAATATTTACACACATGTTTGTATATACATATTGTTATTTGTTATTAAAATCATTCTTATTTGTACGCAACGCTGCGAAAATTGACGCTGATAAACATTAATCAAACACCCTCAATTAAGGGCACTTATTGGAAAGAAGATTTAGAAAAACAGAGCCAACTTTGTGACAAATATAGAACTAATGGAATAGACTAACACCCAACGATTTATACACCTACAGCATATATCGATAATGTTGTTCGAGCATTACTTTGAACTTTTTTCTTTGCGCAAATAAACGAATACTTTAAATAAATGCAGAGCGTGGCATTCTTACACACTACAAAGACAAGTACAGTGGAATAATCATATAGTTGATATCATGCAAAGGTAATAGTTAAGTGGAATGCAAAGGATAGAATACAAAGACAAGTTCAGAATAATACATATAGTATATGCAATGGTAAGGTAAGTGAAATGGAAAGAGTAGAATACAGTGGCAAGTTATTTAGAAAACAAAGACAAATAAAGAAGAATGCATATAGTTTGTTTTGTTGGTTTACGTCCCAAGTCAACAGCTATGGTCATGGAGGGACGGTCAGTTCACCTTACCATATTTTTTTCCTGGGCAAGCTTGAACAAGCAGTTAACCAGTACTTCGTGTACATACTTTCGCTTGTAACAACAATCTTCAGCAGGAGGGAGGAGAATGACCAAAATTATTTCATAATCAATCTTCAAGAAAGTATGGGACCAAGCCCGGGATCAAACTCGCATCTGTTGCCAGACATGTTACCGACTGCATTACACAGCCCGGCATATATGTATTGATAAGAAAAAGATAAGTATTGATAGAAAATTTAACATTATTCAATACTGTCCATTCTAAGGTGATAGTTATGTCGTAGTTGATTCATTGTTTATTGTTGCTCCCATTTTTGTGTGATTTCTATGTTCGGTTCTTGTATTATTATTCAGTTCTTTGTGTCTTTCTAGTTTTGCGATCATCTTGATGAATTGTCTTACAGGCCTTGAGGTTATAAAGTATTTCATGCTAAACTCAATTCAGCATGACATTGATTATTGCTCATAGAACCTAAAATATCCCCACCCCCCAAAAAACCATTTTCTTGGTCTAAAACTCTCATATGTTGTATTTATCATGTTAGTAAATGCTTAAATGCCAACAAGTGTTGGCCTTTTAAAATTTATGATTATTATAAACTTAATGCTCAGTTGTGTTAATCATGAAAAAGTTTCATAACCTCGGGACTTGGTGACTTTTAGTGTTATGTGACTCTTCCTCACGGTGCCATGGATTGGCCGGCCCTGTGTGATTGCAGAAGTTCCTAGTCATACTCACTTCCTTTTTTAAATTAAAAATATTATTTATGGTAGAATAAAAAGAAAAGTATTGATAGATTCATATAGTACAATATAAAAGCAAATACAATAAACATGTTTGATAATTGTGGCAGACACAGAATAAATTATCACATTATTAATACTTCTAATAGTTATAGTACAACTACTTTAATAACTAGAGTAAATATCGAACATTTCCTAGCAACATGCAGTGAGCACTGCTTATGTTAACCCATTTAAGCGGAATGAAATTTCCCACTCTTATCAAAAGGATCAGTCCATTTTCGTTGCAAGCGTTGTTGGGGTGGTAAAATTTACTTTTATTCAATTTTGATAGAATATTCTGTAAACAAATAGTGGAAACCCTGACCAGAAGCCACGCTCTGTGGCAGCTGATCAGGTATTGCACTGGTTGGATATGTTCCACAAAAAGGATGCTAAGCTTATATGGGTTAAACATATCTATTCTACTTGACAACTAAAATCTTCCAATTAATTTTATATGATAAGGTTTGAATGAGCCAATGTTTATTTTGAGGGGTCACATATACGATTTTTTAAAATTATGTTTCATCTTTCACCATAAAAACGTACTGCTCTGGGCTATCATTATAATGTGCCTCGATGCGAGGAACCCTGTCTTCAGGGCTTGCGAACAACAAAGCCACAGGCCAGCCTGCGCATCTGCGCAGCCTGATCAGTGCTATTAAACTTGCTACAAGCGAAATGTAGCTATTCTAGCTAGTCTCTGTAGCTGAGCAGGCTGATTCGAGTAAGACTTGGTTGGAAACCCCAAAGACAGGTACGATCGCAAAAGATTGTCATTTATAAGGTACATAACGGTTGTATTTTAACCCTTAAAGCGCCAATCACAACTGCAGCAGACGGCAAATTTTGCAACATCTTTCCAAATTTGGGAAAAAAGGTATGATTTTTAATGAGAATTGTCTGCCAACAGATGATTCTCACGAAATATCAGGTCTTATTTGTTATTTTTGAAACAGCGGCAAAATTTGAAATTGTCGTCTGCTGCAAAATATAGGTGGCGCTTTAAGGGTTAGTGGTCGACTTTTCCGATATTTTATATAAACTTTTTGGATTGATATTATCTAATATGAACTTAGGCACAATATGAATAGTCTATTTTGTTATGTTATGCTACTTACATTATCATGAAAATCTCAACTGAAATATATGTGGTGCCTGGCAAACTGTACTTTTCAAGCATCACTAATATTTCAGTGACATATTTTCATATACTCTTATTTTTAACAAACGCCAAATAGGTTATATATAACAAAACCTATTCATACTTATTTATCTTCAAATATCGAAAAAAGTTTATCGCTAAACACATTACGTTGCAGCCGGTGATAATATACAAGTATAGTACCAAACCTTTAGTCAAGAGTATGTGACCAAAAAATAATTTGTTTATTTATTAACCAAAACATATGTTGTGGATACTCAAAATAACCCTCTCATTGAGACGATTCTTTTGAGCACCCAAAACATATGTTAAACCAATGGGTAAGAAAATGTTTACAATCTTACGCTCAAAAAAGTGTTTATCTAAATCTGTGTTAAGTTCATTTATCCTATGTATTTGGACATCATATACCCATATCTTATGTATACTATCATTAAAACAAAATTTTATTTAACTACTTATAATGTGTGTTAAATATACATTGAAAATCAATTGTAGGATTTTTAACTTACGAGGATTATTAACATTTTCTGAAATCTGCTAAAATTTAACGTTGATCTATTATATTTCTTGAAAGATATATGTTCTGTGCAATGTTAAAAATAATCAAATCGAGTCACACTACAATGATTATGTGAAATTGTGATCATAAGGAAACTTTATACTTATAGATGACAACGCATCCCAGTCGCGTATTTGTCGATAGAATCTGTCTGCATTAAGCTGGATTTATAACAATAGATTGGCTATCACACTTGACAAACATAACAAATGAAGTTTGTTTGGGATGAACAGGGAGGCGTCCAAACTACAGACAACATACGCTAATGACTTTAAAGAATTCAGTCAAGAGTAAATTCAGGAGTGGAATGAAATCTTCCTGTATGTCATTCGAACACTTACTACTATTTAGCAATTCCATTGCAAGGAAGTAATTGACTACATGCAACCATACACGGTACAAGGGGTATATGACTAATTGGGGTTAGAAGTACAAGTAGCGATACCACTGAAGCGAATAAGTAAAGAAAGTAAAAAATATATATATATAACCTAATTAACGAAAATGAAAGTAAGACATGTCAAAAGAATAATAATGCTACTTTTAACAAAGTTGAACATCAAAGGCTCTGACATGCATGATCACCTGAACAGTCTTTTCAGGTTTCGCGTTTTATAAACAAAGTACTAAAGCAGTCAAAGGACCAGATCTAAGAACACTATCTAAACTCACTGGGTAGCAACTCATGCAGAATAGATGACAAAATAATATCATCTCATGATAACGATAAATGAGTTTTGTTAGGTTAGAAAATAAATGCATCTAAACTCTCGTAGCAGTGTGCTTTGATTTAACATCTTTTTGTACGTTTCTCAAAGTAAATATGGTTGTATGGTTGTTGCTGTATGGAAATAATGCCTAATGCGTAGGAAGTTTTTAGCTTATATTGACTTTTCACAGTTTCCAGAAATAGTGACAGTAATATGAGTAATGCTTGCAAAACTGCAAACCACAGTTTAGCAAGCATTACACATATTTCCAGAAGAATCTCCAAATACTAAAAGCTCTCAATAAAGACTCGGATCCAGTATACATGGACTGGTAACTGACATACAGGTAAATGTATATATTGGACATATGTTATTGAGGCTGAACTTTCAAAACATGTTGAAGATTAAATAATCATATCTCCATGATTTCTCTACATTTCTGTAAATTTTCTTCAAAAAGCAATTGTTCAATATACTATCTTTAAGACTGTGTTGTTATATTTATTGAAAAATTAATCGTCTTTATGAACATCAGCAAGAAACCAAGGTACCTATTTTAGCTATTTTCGGCACTTACAGACAAAAAGCGACAGAAATGAAGCTAAGAAAATGATAAATTTCAATTTATTTTACTGTAACTTGTAATATTTCAACTTTCTATATACCAGGAATAGCTTCATATAATCTCGGGTATTTCCAGAACCAATTTCATAGGCTGTAGTACTCCGAAATAGCTCTAATACAAAGCCTCGACAACATAACTTTGTATTTACGTTAGTGACCAGTCCGTTTATACTCGGTGCGAGATAAAGACAAAATAAAACAGTACGTCGTGTACTTGGTAAAATATAAACAACATCCATATAAACATATTTTTCAGTAAAAGTCTTAAAGAAAAATTAAAAAAGAATGAGTTTCAAAACAAAATACACTGTATTCGCTGTTAATTATGGATGAATTCATTACAGAGGGTGGACAGCAGTATCGTCAGATTTTGGCGTCACCGTTTAAACAAGTTTATTTTCAGATGTATTTACCAAAAAGTATTGTAAAAAATAATTGAAGCTGCATCATGAAATAAGTATCACATGATAAGAAGTTTATTGACATTACAAACATACTTACAGTATTTTTTAAGTTTTCAGTTGTACTACTTTAACACAAAGGGAAATTAGAGTATGATGGTTAAGGTGGCGTTAACTTTTAAATAAATATGAATCAAAATATTTTACACTGATTATCTCAATACAATTTTTAAACGGAATTTATTCATACTTAAACACTATCTTTACTCTGTTTCAAATTTTCGGCCACTTGGCCTTTGTCAAGAAACAAATATCTGGATTTATGTTGTGAGCTACACCTCCATTGTCTAAGCCAACCAGTCAACCATTGTCTAAGCCAACCAGTTTGACTGGTTGGCTTAGACAATGGAGATGTGGCTCACAACATAAATCCAGATATTTAGACAATAAAGATGTAGCTCACAACATAAATCTAGATATTTTTTCTCTGACAAAGGCCAAGTGGCCGAAAATTTGAAACAGAGTCACAATATTTTAGAATTGACATTCTCTTTGAATGCATTCTACTTCAAGACGT
Organism: Loripinus fragilis; assembly: GCA_964019695.1. NCBI lineage: Eukaryota > Metazoa > Mollusca > Bivalvia > Lucinida > Lucinidae > Loripinus > Loripinus fragilis. Next base: position 51,490,902 of record OZ026518.1, read on the forward strand.
AATCTATAAGGTTTTTTTTAAAAAACAAAAAAATCTATTCAAATGTTATAAATTATTTCTCTATTTGCATTTCATCCATATATGTTTTGTCGAGTTGATGCTACAAGTTCTAGACAACATTTTTCTCAACCATGTTGGGATTTTTCTGGGTTAAACCAGTTATAAGCAGTGAGAATGATATATTTTGCTTTAAGACACAAAAACGCTCCATCTATGTGATTGAACTCCCGACCTCCTGGCTGGTCAGGGGTCTCCCATTCTGCCAACTGAGCTCAAGTTTTTCTTACTTATTCTTAAATACATGCACTTAGTAAGAGTTTATTTTACAACATTTCTACTAGAAATACACTGAATAAAACTGAGACATCATTATCACACTGGTAAATGTATGCATCAGTTTGCTTGTATTTACACGTATTGCCGGTACTTCATAGACCAGATGTGGTAGATATTGGTGTTAATACTATATAGAAAAACATGCAATATGCCAAAGGGATTTTAGAATTAGATCATTTTTAAGAATTCAGCATGCACATGCCGATTTATATAAGCATTTAGGAGTAGATTCGAGTACCCATCTGGATGATAGGTATTCGATCGGTACTCGAATCTATTCCTAAATGCTTACATAAATCGCCTTGCACATATTGAATACTTAAAATGATTGAAGTCTATAGTCCCTTTGGCACATGACATGTTTTTCTATATAGTATCATCGAAAAAAAAATGAAAATACCTACCACATCCGCTCTATGAAGTACCGGCAATATGCGTAAATACTGGCAAAGTGAAGTAAACATTTACCAGTGTGATTATGTGATAAATACTTTTGTCCACCTACAGTATCTTTAAAAATCTGTTATATGTAACACCATTGAAAGTTAAATGTTATAGTTGATTTAGATGGCATTCACACACACAATATTGACACTAATGTTAGTCAAACATGAACATCTACAAATATATCTTCAAACCTGATCTCTTTACTTGGGACTTGATCATCTACAGGCCCAGTGTCAAATATTCTTGCGTATAATTCATTCGTGTTTGTATCTAGCAAAAACAAGGACGCCCTGTCCGCATTTACTAGCTTTTTAGCATAGTTCTGAAGTAAGACAAGAACAGCTTCTGTTAGGGTAAAGTCGGACATATTCAGACAGACTGTTAATTTTAGACAGCCACCTTGTTTGTTTCATAGTTCAGTTATTGGAATAAAAAATAAATTAACTAAGCAAACAGTGAAAATCCTGATGAGACGGCTCATAAGGAGCCGTCTCATCTGGATTATCACTGTTTGCAAATGTGTGTTCGAATTTACCTGATGTCCGAATTTACCCCACTTTACCCTATTGGAACGAAAAATAAAATTAAGAAGAAGAAAAAGAAGGAGAATGGATAAAGAAGACCTGACCTGAAACAGAATGCTGATAATTATTAAAACTTCTGAAATGGATAGCAAAATGTATGTGATAATCACCCCTGTCAAAGTCAAAATGCAAGCTGAATGATACATAACTCTGTGCATGGCCTAAGCCACAAAAAGATAAATGTTTTCACCCAAGACTCAAGTTTAAGCTGATCGTCAATCTAAGTATGTCTTCGTCTTAACTTTGTAAACAATCAGAGGTCAATGGATCTGCGCTTGTTAGTGTGGTCAGCAAATAATCTGACCAGACTGCATTGATGTCCAGGCTGATCTGGGTCTTTGTCGGGTGCACAGATCATTTGTTGTTTTTATCAAACATTGGTTCATATAACACAGGAGGGTTAGCAAGCACAAACTATTGGGATGTGAACTAATATTTAAAGTAAGAAAGGTGGCAAAATTATGTATAATCAGTTAGAAAGACGTTTGAACACCAGTCAATTTTTTGCTAAAATTTTAGTATTACCAGAACATCTTGTTAAAAATCTTGTACTACTTACTACTATTAAAAGAACCCATCATGACTGTGAGGGGGATAGAAAAATTCATCCCTAGGATCACCAATTGGCATCATGGGTTAACCGGGTAATGACAAACAGTGAGCGCTAGGGACGGATTTTTCTATCCCATCCTCGCACAAATTATGGATTCTTTTTCTTGCTCACCACTAAATACTTCATTTTATATTGGAAAAGCATGAAAACAGAAAATCCTGAATACACAGGTTGGTACGGGGTGTGTGAGATAGACTTTTCTCAAATGGTTTCTGTTCCAAAGATTAACCCTTTGTATACTGGTAACTAATAAACACTAAACAGGTACTTTGGCAAAAGTAAAGACCAAGATTAAATGCTGCACTCTGCAGCATTTAGAAATATCATGGCATACTATAAGAATCCATCATGAGTGTAAGGGTGGGATATAAAAATCCGTCCCAAGGATCATCGATTGGCATCACAAGGCTTGCCGAGTGATTAACAGTGATCGTGAGGGACAGATTTTGCTATCCCATCATCACACGAATAATAGATTATTTTTCTTGCTCACCATAAAATACCTCATTTTATAATCAAAAAACATGAAAAAGGCTTCCAGAAAATCCTGAAAACGCTGAGATGATACATGGTGACGTCTTTTTAGCATTACAATGACGTCACAGATCAACGTGCGACCAGCATGCGGTCGACGCGCGGCTGTTCGTTTTTTATCTTTCCCTAGGACTGGTACGGATATGTGAGATGAAATGATATTGCATGGGTAAACAACTAAAATCCCGATCTGGTGTGCAAGAAATGGTTTTCTTAGATGAAACAGCCTTCAGTGACTAAAGTTATCTTAAATACACCATTCTAAATTGTAACCCATTGATTTGTACAATGAACTACCACATGTTCAGCCCCATGTTCAATATATCTAAACAAATACCACTTAGTGACGTGAGTACTGATTGATTGACTTGTCACTAACATACATCGTGTTGCTTTTTGATTAGTTTTACCACCTTTCGCCATCGCCTATAGTTTTATGTATTAATTGATATACCGGATCATGCCATATTTAGAATTACTGAAACCAGATCTTTTCGTTCAGTACAAAATAATTGACCATAATGTTATGTGCCTTTTTCTGAACTCTATAATTGTCTATGTAAAGCGGACAGAAAAGATAACATTGCCATATATTCCTATTTTATTCAACCCTACATTGCCATACATTTCTATTCCAGCCTAAAACATAAGATACATTAATATCATCCCCATCAAAACCACAATTTTTACTGAAATCCTTTGTTTGATGAGATCTTATCTTTTTGTACACTTGAACTGGGAACCTTGGCAATCAGTAAAGACCTAGAAGTAATGCTACAGAATCATGCGTTTAATCTGGGTCTGCACTTTTTAGAACTTAGTCTACCTTTGACCAGTATACAGTGGATAAATCAGATGGATGGTTAACATATTCAAGGTGACTATAGTGATAAAGATATAAAAACTTGTAGCGAGGACTTTTATGAAGGATGACAGAAAGGAATTTTCTTGTTTAAATGATCGTGCAAGATGGATATGGTTACATTTTGTATACAAATCAAAAAGATACAATGTGATGATACAACGCTACATAGTCATAATGTTTTACAAACGTATTTGGATGGACCAGTGTAAGCTTTCACAAAAAAAGATTCATGATCTTTTCTCCCTTGGTTTATGTTCAGAGGCTATGTCAATTCCAATACTAAATGTTACATATGTAAATGTTTATTTACAGTAGAGTCAGAACTAAAGTTGACAGACTGAGGTGCCCATCTTACTATTATTCTTTAGCAGTAATAATCACCTCTAGTGCTGAACAAGTGAACGTATGTGTAAGCTTTAGTTCAGGTTTTACTATTACATTGTTATTTGTCATACAGACAACGCTTTGCAGCCTCTAGTTAAGAATGCGTAATTAAGAATCAGTTTTCTTATTTCTCAACCAAAACATATGTTGTGGGTACTCAAAAGAACTGTCTGGGTAAGGCAGTTCTTTTGAACACACAAAACATATGTTTAAACTGAAGGGCAAGAAAATACTCAGGAATATCGTTTATCTTGACCTATGCTTATTGTATATTCTACAGACTATGTTTAATTTCCAAATTCAGTTAGAAAAGAAAAGACATATTAAGATGTAATTATGATCAATTATGTCGTCATATGTAAATGCTTCATCTCAATGTTATGCCTGTAACATGCAACTAACTCAGATTTACGCCTGCAAATCAAATGATTTGATAAAGGACATCAAATTGTATCTTTTCACAATGGTGCATTATACATAAAACATGTTGGTCTGATAAAATACGCTGAAGCAAAAGCATGCTAAGCCTTCTAATTATTTGTTCAAACTAGCTCCTTCAACGAGGTGACCCTGACCTTATTTCACCAGGCTCGCCTTTACCAGAATGACAGCAGTGGTCATTGTCGTGTCCAACATCGAACAGTCTCGCGTACAGCTCTTTGGAATGCCAATCAACGAGAAACAAAGATGCCCTATCAGCATCTACAAGAGCCTGGGCGCATCGCTAAGTAACGAAAAAGGTAAAGTCGCTAAGTAACAAAAAAGTTAAAGAGAATTTATCTATTTACTATATTCCTGGTAGTGATGACTTCTGTCATCTGCTGATTACGTTTGCGAAACAATTTGGACCCAGACTAGGCCCCAGAACAGGACTCGACCCAACTCATCATGGAATTTATCTTGCTAATTAATGTTAAAATGCCATCAATTGATGACACTTTAACATTCATTAGCAAGATAAATACAACATATGAGAGTTAAAAACAATATATATATATATTTTGTTGTTAAGTGCAATTAAAATTAAAAAAGAAATCAGGATATGAACTGTTAATTTGATACTTTATTTCGAATAGAAGATGCTAATTTCAAATGAATAAAGTGCAATTGGATGAGTATTGTGATAATTAGAAACAAAGGGATAGTACTGTATTCATTTTTATAAGAGTATTTAGTGCATTACTATTCAAAACTCTATACCCTCTTTTGAAAACGGTGCAGATACAATTCCAGCTGATGTCTGATAAAGGCCTCTTAACTGGTCTTAACTGATTTCCATCAAAATATTGAATCCTAACTGAGAATGGAATTAATAGCACCATTTGATTGACTCAAAATATATTCTCCTGATTTTATATCGTGTAAACAGGACTTAAAGTATACTTCCACACAATGCTTTGAGGCGTTAGTCTAATGGTAAATGCATTGAATGAATTGAGGGTCATCACTTAGAGGTTGTGGTAGTAGTATACTCAATGTGTAGCATAGATGCTGACATCATAAATTCTTTTTAAAACTGTTTATGTATGTGAATCCAATATCTATAAGATATGCATGATTAACCCTTTGTATTCTGATGGATTTTCTTATACAGATAGATTCAATAATGATGGTATTGTGCATTATATATTTTAAGGGGTCACAGATAGACATTTCCAAATAAATATGTTCTTCAGCCTCTAAATATTGTGTTTATTAAAGCAATCAGTGCAGACCCTGATGAAATGAAATGCAGCATTGTGCTGCATTTCAACTGGATCTTCACTGTTTACAAAACTGCCCATTTAGAGGTTACCAGTATATAAAGGCTTAACATATGTTTGATGGGTCTTCTCATTAGAAATAATGGAAAATGCCACACACCTGACTTTTCCATTGCCCGAATCAACACCAAAACATATACCAGGAAATATAACAAAACATACTAAATTGAAGTATACGGGAAGACAATTAGCCCCAATCACAAAATTGCAACGCACTCATACTAACCCACGATGCATTTAAACGAATTTGAATGTTTGCAAGAATGTTTATGAAATTTTAAACAATTTTAACACTTTGATGCATTATTAGCAGCTGGTAGTTAGTAGAGATTTATATAAGCCATGTCAAGAGAAGCCTAAACTTTCAGGTTTGCGTCTATGCACGAATAAAATACAGCAATAATTTAAAATCTTTAGTGTCTATCATGAATGTGAGGGTGGAATAGAAAAATCAGCACCGAGGATCACCGTTTGGTATCACTAGGCTTGCCCACCAATGATAATAAAGGTGATCACATTGGACGGGGTTTTCTATCCCACCCTCATACAAATAATTGATTCTTTTTCTTCCTCACCATTGACTTTTCATTTTGAAATAAACATCAAGAAGTCCCTGAATACGCTAAAATGCAATATTACATAATAGCAGCACTTGGAGAACATGTACTTGAGCTACAGTGCAAGTCATGAGCAGTCCAAAGGATACGGGTAAGATATCAATTTCTAACCCAAGCTTAAATCTCAGGGTTTCGTTTGAGTTGTTCAAGGAATGGCATTTCATATATATAGACATGGAACCACAATGATGTTGATCAGAAACTTTCGTATGTGACATTAAGAATTTTCTTTTGACAAAGGTCAGTTTTTATGTTATATGATTGCAGTCATTAAGTAAAGCATAAAAAGGAATGCATAAAGATGACAGAAAACAAAGCTTACCATTATTTTCATTATCACTGTATCCATGCTAACGATATCTTGAAAAATTGACCTAAAAAGACATTAAAAAACTGTAAAGACATGGTCCTGAGGTTATAAAATATTCATTCTCAACTCAAATAAGCATGAAATTTCGTGTTTTAGCAATTTAGTTTTTATGAGCTGAAATTTCATGTTCAGTTGAGTTGTACATGTTTTTATTTTAATCTTGGGGCCAGATCGCAGTGGCTGGAATGCCCATCAGTTTCTTTTCAAATAGAATTGTTTGTTCAGGGAATGGACAGATCTTATTCTGGAAGCTGTTAAATTCTTGGAAGCGTTAGGCTTCCAAGAAAAGGATCCATTCGCTCCCCGAATATCCCAAATTCCTAATCAGAAATCACATGGAATAGCATTTAGACATACTTGCATTTTGATAAGGATGATTAAGTCTTAAGGTCAGACATTAACAAAGACAAAAAAAAAACATTTGGATATTGTGGTTCAAGTATGCAGAAAGATTTGCGTCCATCCTGGGTCCATAGCCTCGCATTGATTGACAGTTTGATCACTGAATGACAATAACTCTTAAAAATAGTATTTGATTCATAGATGGAATTAACTGTTTCATGCTAAAATCAACTGATCATTAAATTGATCATGTAAATAAATGTTGAAATATAAAAAAAATGTTGGATTTAACAATTTATAAGCAGGATAAATACATCTGAGAAGTTTAAAGAAAGAAAAACATTATTGTCTCGGTATTTAATTTCATAAGCAGTTGAAATTTCACGCTCAATTGAATTTAGCATGACTTTTTATTAACAACCTCGGGCCAGATATTTTACCTACATGAAAGTTGCTAAAATTAACGATGAGAGCATTTGCTGCTGTTTGCTCATACAAAGTAGGAAGTGGGTAAGCGCCTTCTTTGAATCACAAGAGTCTGATTCTAAGACCAGCCATTACTATAAAGGTTGTGTCATTTTTCCTTTCTAGTTTGGCAATCATTCCACTGAGAGAGAGAGAGAGAGAGCGAGAGAGAGAGATAGATAGACAAACAGAGAGAGAGAGAGAGAGAGAGAGACAGACAGACAGACAGACAGAGAGAGAGAGAGAGAGAGAGAGAGACAGACAGACAGACAGAGAGAGAGAGAGAGAGACAGACAGACAGAGAGACAGACATATAGGCAAACAGATAGAGAGAGAGACAGACAGAGAATGATATATAGGTAGAGAGATTGTTGCTTTACTTTAGATTCTTGTTTTCTTGAATGTGTAATAAAATATTGAAACATATTCGTTTCCTTCCGTAAACATGGTTAATGACATATCATTTTTATTTTCATTGTTAATTTTAGAAATAGCGATTTTACCAAAAACGGACCACTATTTGTTCAGTAAAACCTGTGTAAAACGGCCACATACAATAATACCAAAAAATAGTTTTCAAAACTTATTATCACTTAATGTAGGTCAAAAGTAAGGGGAGCATTCTGCAATATTTTCGACCTTCATTACGCTACCATTTATCATTAAGATCTTTGTTTTGTCTATTTTTGAGAGGCCGTTTGACACAGGTTTTACTGTATGATTTTTTTGCGAAACCCTGGCAGGGTTTAAACACTTACTTTGTGACTGCAAGGAGGAAGTCATTCAGCTTTCGTTGTTTAGTCATACAGTTGTACATCTGAAAGATAATAAAATATTGAATAGTCTTAAACTCTTTCCTCGCTAGTTGCACTGTTGTCACCTGCTATTAACCTTTGCAAAATCTTGTCCGTCGAAAAAGCATAAAATTTGGAATTTTTGTGCGATAAGATGTTGAATTGTGGTGTCTTTCTTTCTATCTTTACTGGTTTCCCTCATTCTTGAGCATTACACAAGGGAAAGTAAAATAAGGTGCGAACGTTCTCTTTGTGGCTATGCATGTTTGATAATATTAATACACCTAAGCTCCGCGTTTCTTCTATTTCGTTAGATGACAGATTTGCAGCTGAATATATATAATGTTATGCCTTATATCTGAAAAATGTGTCATTGGAGCACATAAAATTCCACAGTACGCTGAACGTCATCAGAGTTTGCATAATGTCGTCATAGAAAAGCAACCACATTAATGATGTAGTTTTCGACCACCTACCAGGCAACGAAGAAAACAAAATTTGGCAATTTTAATAAGCAACCTGTATGCTGAAAAATTGCCTGCTAGCGACGGATTGAATCGTCTGCTGCTGATTTTTGCAATCAGTTTGGACACAGATCAGACCCGAGAGAATGCCAAACCTGATCTGGATCGAAACCGTTTTGCATTGTGATGTTATACCTGAAAGAATATTTTGAAGTAAAAATAACAGCAATGTTGAAATTATCTGCAGACGACAACAAAGCATTTAAACTTACTTAGCATGCAAAGAGTTACAACTCTAGCAAAAGACGTAACCATAAAATGTAACGTTGAAAAATATCTGCAGACGACAAGAAGAGTATAAAAATTATCCAGCTTGCAAAGAGTTAAAAAGACTAGCAAAAGACATACCCATAAAAAGTACTGTTGAAAAATATCTGTAGACAACAAAATACCCAGAATGCAAAGAGTTAAAAAGACTAGCAAAAGACATACCCATAAAAAGCACTGTTGAAAAATATCTGTAGACAACAAAATACCCTGAATGCAAAGGGTTAAAAAGACTAGCAAAAGACATACCCATAAAAAGCACTCTTGAAAAATATATACAAACGACAAAAATTATAAAAATACATTAAAAAGACTGGCAAAAGACATACCCATTAGATAGTAATCATGCAAAATATCTGCAGCCGACTACAAAAGCATGCAAAATTATCCAGAGTTAAAAATACTAGCAAAGACATGCCCATAAAAAGCAATGTTGAAACATATCTACAGACGACAAAAATATACATTAAAAAGACTAGCAAGAGAAAGTACGAGGGCTGTTCAAATATGAATGCAAGCAGCTTCATAACTTTCGTCACATATATGCAACGACAAAATGATATACGTTTCTATAAAGGAGTGTATGTCACCTTTAAACTGGGGTCCAAACCTAAAGAAAAATACAGTATACTTATCGAGTTATAGCCCTTTGGATGAGAGTCAATTTAGTATACTAATAAACTCAATGCTTCAAACATACCAGTGATATAGACGAGCGTATAACTCTTCGATAAATTGGTGATTTTTTAAATGTTTAAGGAAGCATCCCCATTTACTTATATAATCGTTCTGTGAAAGTTGTGAAAATCTTACACGTTTTTGTTAAATTACATTAAATTTAGTTTTCAGTAAAATCTCCTTATGTTTGCAAATAGATGATAAACAAAACACCACCTTTCAGTTTTCAGTCAAACTTTTCTCTAAAAAATGCACGAAACAACATTTAAACTAGTTTTAACTCAGCGACAATATGTTGATCGCTCATACTGAGTTGTTGCTACAAATCATTGAAGGATAGTGGGTAATTTTTCAACGCTGAAAATCATTTTATTAAGTCAAAACTGCCTTAAGTGAAGGGGTTATAGAACTTATACTTAATTTTTGTTGCCATAACATTGAATTTCCAACTTAAATTTGAATGTTAACTGTAAGTTTTATCAAAATAGGGATTATTTACAATAAAATTACTCACCTGGTCTTGAGGACTAGACAGACTGAAGATATTTAATGAATGTAAGAGCGTCATTAAGAAGCAGAAAAATGCTTGAAAAATGATATAAAATGTGTTAACTCTGTAAATAGAGGACGGAACATTTTAAAAACTTCCTTATGACATATTTAGCATGTTTTAAGCAAAACGCAAAGAAAAAGACACAGCGAAGTTCATTATTGCATCACCAGTAGATAACTCAAAATGACGTTCATCACAAAATTAATGACGTCACAAACGTGCCTGTTTACTCAAGATTGAAAAAGGATTATATAAACTTTTTCCTGCAAGCAACTTTGTCAATGTACCTTAAACTTGCATCTCAATTTTGGTGCGATTTTGTCTCAAACTTACAAAGATATGACACTATATCCGCACATGTACCAAAACGTGTATGACAATTTGCTTCAGAAAACTTCAGTGTACAGGAATGGCTTTTATATAAGCGTCTGTAACTCGAAACATATAGTGAGTGTTTCTTTATGTTTGGTGCCATTTTAAAGGCGACAAATAGTTCTTTCCAGAAAGGTATGACATTTTGCCGCAGCACATATGTGAAGAAAGTCATGAAGCTACTTGCATTCACATTTGAACAGCCCACGTAATCATGCAAAATATCTGCAGCCAACAACAAAAGCATGCAAAATTATCCAGCATGCAAAGAGTTAAAAATACTTGCAAAGACATACCGATAAAAAATGATGTTGAAAAATATCTGTAGATAACAACAAATGCATGAAAAATTACCCACCATGCATATAGTTAAGCCTTGCATCCTTTTTGAGAGACATACGATGTAGGCAAACAGTGGAGACCCAGATCAGACGCCGCAAAACGCGGCGTCTGATCAGGGTCTCCATTGTTTGCTTACATAAAATACTATCAAAAATTGAATAAAAATGAAAAATAACCCAACAACCTTTCAAACGGAAATCGACTGGTCCAATTTATAACAATGGGAAAATTCATTCGACATAAATGGGTTAAAAAACTAGCAAACGACATACCCATAATAATCTTGAGGAAGCTCCAAGTATCAAGAGCAGCATCGTTGCTCACCACCAGGTAAACTGATACTACTGATTCTCATATATGATGACCATATAATTACTTTAATAACAGCCTGAATACCACGAGAAAACCAGCCTTCTCAGCTACACAGACTAGCACATGGATAAAGCTTGCAAAGCTATTTACTACCTATCATGGCAGCGAACAGCAATAGATCCGTACATTCTAATCTGTGCTTTTGTGTCATCATTTGGTATAAAGCGCGAAACTTTTAGCGTCGTCGCGACAAAACCTGTCTTAGGGGTTTCCGACAAAGCGAGATTCAAACCAGTCTCCTCAGCTACAGAGACTAGCTAGAAAATTTAAATTTCACCTGTGGCAAGTTTGGATATGATACATTCCAAATAATGAATAACAAATGCGCGGATGTGCAGGCTGGTCTGCGCCTTTGTTGTTAGCAAACCCCGAAGACAGGTTTTCTCGCGTCGAGGCCCATTTATGACGTGTACAAACTGCAAATGCCAAAGCCTGTTCTCAAACATGCATATTCATGATTTGCGGATCCACATATTGATTTAAGAATGTTTTAAGGTATAAGCTTGTACTTGGAAAACTGCACATGCTTAAGTGAGACTTAGCAGAAGGCGTGTACTGTCTGCTCTAAGAATTAGAGTACAGTTTTAATAAGCCTTAAAGTGGGTCTTAAAGACGTTTTCGTGACGTGATTGCGAATTTCTTTTCACCACCCTCTCGTTTGTACTAAAATGTCTATGTAGAGTTCGCACATTAAAATCAGCAGATGAGAATGCAAACAACAGGTGTCGTGAAAAGCGGGACTGAAATAACCCTTAATGCGCCAATCGCAACAAAAGTCGTCTGTTTTTCTCGTCTGCTGAAATGTTTAAGAAGCCTCTATGGCAAACAGTGTGGACACAGACCAGACTGCTTCTATTGGAGCAGTCTGGTCTGGGTCCACGCTGTTCGCTTCTATACTTAATTCGTCAGTAATGTTAGGCAATTATTTGCAGCAGACGACTTCAGCAGACGACATTTGTAGATGCATTTTTTCTTGGCGCTTTCAGGGTTAATCAATATAAAAGAAAGCATTTCCTTTTTTGTATCGGTACTATCGCCATAGAGATAATGAAAAGAGCCTAAAATCGAAAATACATTAGGCATTTTCCTGCCATTCATGACAATTGGCGTCTGCTCAGTCGTCTGTAGATGTACTTCGAAAGATAAAATTGCTAACAATATGGACCCAGATCAGACAGCTCCTAAGGGAGCAGTCTGATCAGGGTCCATACTGTTTGCTTGTAGGATTAACAGTGATTGCATTGGATGTGAGACGTTATTAGCAGACGACATTTTCATGAAAAAATATTGGCATGATAAGGATGTCCATAAACTGTGTATTTGTTTTCGCCAAACGCACCTACTGAAAATAGAGAATTTCTGGAGATTCGATAAACAACAACAAGAGTCGGCCAACAACAAGAGTAATACTTATAAAAGGGATGTTTAGGTTGGAGAGGCTAAATAAATGACTGTATAAAGGTGCTAATATTGGCGTCGCTAAGAGCAAAAGTGTACAGTTTCTAAAATTAACTTTGTTCATGCTTTTGTTGTCGTCTGCTGACTTCTTTCAATTTTTTATTCAAAATGATAAAATCTTTCAGGAACATTTCAGAGTGTCAAACAGTTTGGATCCAGATCAGGACCGACAAAACGTCGGTCCTGATCGGGGTCCAATCTGTTTGCAAAGTTTATTAGCAGCCACCGCCATCAAGGTAAGAGTTAAAAGCCTAAAGTAGCGACTTATCAAGCGTTTGATATGTTTATTGTAGAAGTTTATTACACATACTGATCAGACCTAACATCAAAACATCTTAAAAATCAGAATCATTTTAGTCACCAAATGCTGAAATGAACATTTTCTTGTGTTCTGGTATGTCTTCTGTTGCTATAGTATCCGTAAAACGGTTTGACGCACGACTCGAATGTCGTGTTAAATTCACAAGGCAACTGCAAGCATGAAAATTGCAAGGGCGTGTCTGCATCTGTTATACGTAGGGTGCATAAATGAGGTAGAATTACATGTACGTTTGTTTCGTGTGACATCTATGCACCTATCATTGATTTTTCTCAGAGTGGGGAGCGGCGGGGTACCCGATTAAAAATGGGGTCTTATTCCCTATCCTTGTGTAAATATGTTGCGTCTAAAATCCCTTGGACGGGTCATCAAATTTGTTATATAATTTAATTTGGAAATAAAGTAAGTGAAGTATTTAATTTCCCACTCCAGGTTTTAGGTGTTCTATCTTATTCCTTGGGGTTAGGGTTTGTTTGCAGTCTAATTCCCCTTGTATCCCCGCCACCATTGTTTGGTGAAATATACAGGGAGTACATTTTCAACTCAAAGCTTCGGTCAGTTTCAGTTAGATGATTTCTGCAGATATAAAGTGTGATTAGAATCAGCTCAGATATGTTTGCATATTTATGCGAAAATGCATCAAATCGATAGCACCGTATTTCCTTACTGAAACTCTATATACTGCTAACTATATATTGTATCCAGTCAATGTGCGTAATTACCCTGGTAACACATGTATATTATCACCCACTATAATCTCCGAATTAGTACAGAGCAACAGAGCTAATTCCGGTTTTAAAAGCTGAAAAGTACAAATGCAAGGGCGCAGCTAGAACGCTGGAAATATTACGCACAACAAAGGGAGACTACTGGAACAAGCAGTGATTCTCTTCAATTGCGTCCCTTTTCGAAATGGGAGCGAATTCTTTCCTTTTAGAGAAGTTCCTTTTGGTATGGAAAATCCTTATAACCACATTAGACGATTACCCTTGAATATGTACAATTTTCACTACGCACATGCATAACTGTATAACTGCCAATGAAATGCGTTTTGTATTCCAGTGATGCATGTTGTGGTCCAATTATTATGACATCAGAATGTGCTACCATTTGTCGTTTAGTGCTTATCATGTTTTTGATATACATAATTGAATCTCGAAAGTGTTGGCATTTAAACATTTATTAGCAAGATAATACGACATTTGGGTATTTGAAAACATGAAAGATTATATATTTTTTCACCATTTTGATTTTTATTACACATTAAAATTTCATGCTCAGATAAGTTGAGCATAAAACTAATTTAAAACCCTGGTGAAAAAAGGAAATACACACTTTTTGCTTTCCTTATTTATAGCAAATACAACAACATTGACCACTACGGAAGTAGACATGCACATATAAAATATTCACATTTGGTAATAAAATGAGAAATAACAACACAGAGATGATGTTTACTTTGTTTGAAATGAAAATTAAGATGGTTTCAATACATTGGTCTCTATAACATTTAGAAAAAAGAAAGACTACAAATGAGCCAAAACACGAGATTTCCAACAATGTGGTATGTGCGACCAGGAAAGCATCAGATCAGCCTGTGCATATACGCAGTCTGACCAGAGCCTTTGCTAGTCGCTTGAATATTCTATGAATGTGAAGCTACTGACTGAACATCAATTGGGGTTTCTAAGCTTAAAGGGAGGCTGCACAGACTCGTCTGAGTCTACACTTGTCCAAATGCCACATTGTTGGAAATCATATGTCACGGCTCAAATACGGAGTTGCAGCATTTGTTATTTCTGATTTTTCAAGCTATTTCAGTTGAGGGTAGGTTCGGTTCGTTTAACAATTATCAAAAGGCTATCTTCCACTACATTTTGCAAATTATTGGATGATCAGGTCACATTTAGTCTATCATAAAACAATGAAAAGCATTTCTTAAAATATCAATTATATCTCATAAATTAAGGTAATGAATGGTCATTCGGCATTCAAATGGGTAAGATACTTTAATTGGTCCATTCTAATGGCAGTATTTAGAAAAAATGCACACTATAACCTTCAGCAATTTGGGTATTAAACGTCTCATATATATTTGAAGTTAAAAAAGATGCAAGAAAAAAATGAAAACATGTCACAAGCGAACCTCAGTAACCCAAGGCAGACGTGATCCTTACTTACTTGATCCTTTTTGGGGAAATTGGCTAAGAATGAAGACCAAGATAAGATGTCACATAATGTAGCATCTGATCAGAGTTAGAACTTTCTGTTAAATTGAATAGAAATTTCTATAGTAAAGATAAAAAACTAAAAAACACACACACAACAACCAAAATTTGGAAATGTATTAGTCCAACTTATAAGGGTAGGAGAACCCTTCTGGGTTCAATTAAAACAATGAAAAATTCACAACACCAAAATAAAACTATGAAATATTACATCTTAATAAGAATACTGTCACACATTACCATTAAAGCGCCATCAAAAATAGACAGCAGATAGCATTTTCAACTTTTGCCCTAATTTTAAAAAACAGTAAACAATATTTGATATTTCATGTGAATTGACTGGCAGATGTTTCACGTGAAATGTTAAGCATTATCTTATCCGAAAAAAACCCATCTGCCGTAGTTGTGATTGGCGCTTTATAGGAGAACATTTTAAGCAGAAGACACAATCAGACAATGATGATTTTTGTGCATGCGAAATACCTCTGCTAAATGCACTGCTATACATCCCCACATTAAAATGGCACTGGCTTTCTAATAAGAACGAAACATTAGCAAAGTGTTAATGAAAGTAAATATGGTGAAAGCTAGCATAATAATCTTAGATTTTGTGCAATACACACTAGGTTAGTATGTTGGATAGCATACATCAATAATGTCTTTGTAGTTAGGCCAAATAAAAAATAAGTGTGTTTCGGTAAATGGGTCTGACAATTTTAGGTAGGGTTAGCACACATTTTTTTCAAATTATTTTCTTTGAGTTTTTATGCATTTGGAAAGACATTTCGCCTTTCGAAATGCATAAAATTATTTTTTCCCAGAAAACCTGAAAAAATCTTGGCTTCACCAGTAAATTTTGGTAGGGTCAGGTTACCCTAAACACAGGTATTTTTTTGATATTTGGCCTTATCACAATTAGAAACAAAATGCATGTCCAGATCGTGAGTGGTATTATACAAACTGTATTACTTGCAATACAAATAGTACATATGATTCACCTGGCCACGTGGCTCCAAAACTTTTTCACTCTAAACTCAACCAAGCAACTCTCAGATGTTGTATTTATCCTGCATATAAATGTTAAAATGCCAACAATTGTTGGCATTTTAACATTTATGAGCAGGATATATATCATGCCCAGTTGAGTAGAGCACTAACAAAGCTGTATAACCCCAAGTCACTGACCAGCGATGCATTTCCATGGAGTCAAAAGACAGTTTTGATGTAGCTAAGATTAGTATGTTATTGTTTTATATAAACCATTTTCTAAAAGAATACTTCAATAATGTTAGATAAGAACTTTGATATAAAGGGTCTGAACCCTAGGGGATACTCTATATTTTTCTTCATATGTAGGCTTGGGCCCAACACCTACTGTTTACCCCCAAAAATATCAGGAATATCAAGCACCCCCCCAAAAAAAAATTTGAAATTTTTGCAACCCCCAAAAAATCCTGATTCTGTATATTTACCTTAAGAAAAGACCCTAAAATACATAGAAACAACCCCTAAAACTAGTCAAGTTTTGGGATGACCCCAACAAAAATATCTACAAAATTATCATACCCCAAAAATATTCATTTTTCTGAAAACCCTAAAAAATATTGAAATTCAAAATTTTGAACCCAAAAAATGGCCAGAGCCTTCGTATGTATTAAATATCAGAGTACCCCCCTGGGGTTGAACCTCTAAGATGGAAACAGTTATGTTATTCACAATAGGAAAAATCCAAATATTAATATGAATACAGAAGTGATTAGCATAGCTTAATGAATAAATTGCATATAAATATTTTTGAACTATGTTGTTGATACAAAAGACATCTACGTTCACAGATCAAGGTATTTAGCATCCAAAACACAAAAATAAGAAAGCAATAAGGAAGAAAAACACTTCATACCTCAGTGTTTATAAAATATTTTTGAAGGGTACATACTAAAATGGGTCACTCAAGACAATTGAGCCGTGAGATGAGATTTCCACAATGTGCTATGAGCGACTAGCAAAGCCTCACATCAGCCTGCGCATACATGCAGTCTGATCAGTCGCTTGAATATTCTATGAATGTTAAGCTACTGACTGAACAGAATTTGGATAGTCTAAGCTTTAAAAGAGCCTGCACAGGCGCTTCTGAGTCTGCACATGTCAAAATACCACATTGTTGACATTCACATGTCGCGGCTCAATTGTGCAAGTGGAATTATTTCCTACTACTATTTCCTATTATTTCATCCTGAAAACAAACTTGGCAGTGCCCACTAAAGCTAGTCAACATAGTATATCAAAGTTCTTGCCCAACACCAGCATAAGCAAATAGTGATTCAGCAAATTTTAGCGGAAGTAGGTATACTAGCACATGGGCCTCGTTCTGAGAAGTCTAGTCCCAAGTAAGGCTTTACCCAGCTTGCCTACCTACAAAGACTAAGCTAGAATATTGAAATGTTAACTTGGTGAAAGTTTAGCAATTTTACACTCCCAAGAGCGAATTTCAAAGTCACTGATCCAACTGTGTGGATACGCAGACTGGTCTGCACCTTTGTTGTTAGCATGAAACAATATCAGGGGCTCTTGAAGCTTGACTTTATGTGTATTTTGTAAATTCTGGCTTCATACTAAATCGGTCATAGTGTCTTGACTCTTACAATAATTAAAAAAGACATACATATAAAGAAATGTGTTTTCTTTTCTAGCAAATACAGATGCTAAAACTTTTCAAAACCATCGTTTTCAAAGTAGTTAGAATGACCGCTGACATAACTTAGAATCTACGTTTATTTTCAGTAATCCAGATTTCTAATTGATAAAAAGATAAACAAAATATTTGCATTAACAGCTTTTTAAATTGTTTAGCAAACGTGGTGCAGTGTTTTAGTTGCATTTTTGTAATTAGTCGATAGCAAACACGTTGGAGACTACTGTCGTGCCAACCAAGAGTGACAGTGACGAAATACTTTGTTTACAATTGCTTTGTTAAACACTAACGTGTACACTTCACTTGAGCTCACACGAACCGATAGATCACTTGAGTATAAATCCTATCCTGCGGATAGGATTAATACACAAGTGATCTATCGATTCTAATTCCCTGATAACTTTGTAAACAATCATGGTGTCACTGTCACTCTTGGCTGGCAGGACAGTAGAAAGCGTTAGTTCAGAAGCATACAAGTGATATACCAACTTCCACTTTATATTGTTGAATCTTATTACCTCAACATATTCAACACAAATATCCGCCCACATTAACATAGATATCGCCACCTGGAACACATTTATACAACACAACATCTAGTACATGTATACAGTAAAATATTGATAAATGAAACTCTTGTGCCTTAAAGAACATGCTTAAGTCAAATTAAATGTAAGCATATTTCTCATAAATCATTTTTCTTATTTCCTATCGGGATTCAAATTATAGGGCACATTTCTGATAATTTGTCTTCCTTTCCTATCAACGTATAAGTTATTTGTACTTTAAAGAACTGTTCTTTCAAGATCAGTGAGACGGTTCTGTCAAGTACCAAAAACTTATATCGGGTATCAAATTGAGTAAACAAGTGGACAGCAGCCGGCTGGACCTTCAGGAGGGTATCCAATACAAATAGTGTAGGTTAAATGCTTGATGAGCTCGAGTGGCCGTCTCTTGATGCCCGCAGGGATTGGTCCTCATAAGATTCACTGTTGTGCTGTGTTTATTGAAAAAGACAAGTTCTTGACCCCTGCTCTCAGTTCGAAAGATACCAGGTGATTACATTTTGTACAATATTGTAGATACCAGACAAACAGAGATGCCCCGAAGAATTTATTTTCCCCCAAACCATTCCACGCTGGAATGGTCTTTCACCTTCTGTGGTCGCTGTTCTGACCACAGAGGAGATTAGGGTCAACACAGAGACAAAAAACTTGTACAAAATTTCAAATTGGCAGTTCTTGGCAAAATGATTAGTTTTGATCGCAGCAGTACAGAAGAAGATATGAAATAAGGTAAATTATTATAGTTTTGGGTCTAATATTATTTGCAAACTAACCATTTTAGCTTCAACTCCTGCTGATAAATTGAAGTGAAAACTCGGGTCCTGGCGATTTTGAGTTAGCAAGAGTCTTAATCAAACACTTTAATAGCAATGCCACTCAGTTGGTAACAGTCAGCTTTGTTGTCTGATGTCATTGATAATGAGTGTGGTTATGAGTCTGACCAGGTGATTTCAAAACAATATCTGTTCGTTTACAACAGCCAACAGTTTTATCAGCTACCATCTCAAAATAGAAGTTTGCAAACCATGCCTGCTTTATGCCACAGGCAAATGAAGGTAGTTTAGACAAAACTTTTGGTCAGTCTCTGTTGTGATAAACCACTCATGGGCGTAGCTTCCATAATTGCAAATTTGGCTGGAGTTATATACCATGACATTATCTGCTCTAGGACCCCCCTTTAAGGGTTTAGCATTCATTAACGAAGTGAAAGATGTCCTAATTCATATAAGATTTAATATTGTCTACCGTTAGCAAGAATGTGCTTAACATGGCAAATAGCACATACCCTGATGAGACGTCACTTTTGCGCCGTCTCATCTGGGTCTACACTATTTGTAAATGCTCATTTTTGAGCCGCTTGCATAAATGCATTAACGACGTCCCCACAATTGCGTACATTGCATTTTCGGTAAAAATACGTCCCTGTAGCACTATGTCTATCCTTACTGACCATTGTTTTGTACTATAGTACAGTCGCGTCAGAACTAAAGTTGACACTCTGTGCACATGGTATGGATCTGAAAAGCACAATCTATTATTATCACATGACGTCGCGTATGGGAGTGATAAAACGACATGCAATAAAATCGATAAACCACTAGTGGTTTACAGATTGAGTAACGTTACGTATTGACGTCCATTTTAACGTTGGGTAAAAGATGGCAAAATCTTCCGTTTTACGCTAAAAATGCGATCTTAAAGTAATGTTAATGCCATGTGATAAATAGAAATCAACATTCATACTCCTGTATTATTGAATTTATTAAACTCCTTGCAAAAACGAGATAAAATGCTCGGCATACATCGCATTTTATCTCTTTTCCTCAAATCGTTTAATAAATTCAATAAAATATGATAACTCATTTTAGCAGGTGTTCAACAGGTGCGGTGCACTAATGCTCAACTTAATACAGTAAGTATGACACAACCAAAAATTTACTTAGCACCCAACATGAACTTAGATCAACCTTGGCATCTGCCTGTTCTGATCAGAGTCTTAGCTGTGTGCTAAACTCGTAGCTAAGCATCCAGGTTTCCCTTATATGCCTAGGTGAGGTCTCTTATGGGACTGAGCAGATGTCCAGGCTGCACTGAGTCATAACGTGTTGTGAAGCCAACTTGCTGCTTAGACACGCACATGCTAATATAGTAAATCATTTAAGGTTTAACTAGTTGACGTGCTAAAATTTAGACACACAATTTTAACGCAAAACCCACATATATTTTCATTTTTTAAGATGTTGCCTATATTTAAAAGCAAAACTGAATGTATAGAGATCACACACGATAACGTACTGGCCTCAAGGCTATATTTTTTCGTTCTCAATTTAACGGAGTATCACTTTTTATCATGCTCATGAATGTTCAAATGCAAAAAATGTTGACATTTTAACATTTATCAGCATAATAACTACAACGGTAGATTGAAACAAATATGAGAGGTTGAAATATCATGGTCAG
This sequence comes from Loripinus fragilis, assembly GCA_964019695.1. NCBI lineage: Eukaryota > Metazoa > Mollusca > Bivalvia > Lucinida > Lucinidae > Loripinus > Loripinus fragilis. The sequence goes on from OZ026518.1 coordinate 51,511,847, forward strand.
TTGAGCTGGGCATGAAAAAGTTTTATAACCTTGGGGCCAGGTTTATACAACACTACACAATGATTACATACCTCTTCGTCCTCTAGAGTAAATATACCTCCTCCAACATTTCTATACAACTCAACAACCCCTGAAATAATGAAATTGACTGAGAAATGTACTTGAGCATTGCTGTTGTTGACCTCCATAACACTTTTGTCGTTGTTGCGAGATAAAGTTTTGCCAGTTATTCCATATATCAATAAAATACTAGTTAAAGAAATATGGCGTTCCAGATCTGTTTGAGATACCAATGGTAAAGCATTGATGATGCACATCAGTTTCTTTAATAACATCCAATTTTATCTTTTATTGGGTTAGCTGGTTAAACTGAGCTTTTCCTATTTATATTATTGAATTTACACAGTAGGATTTTGATAACAGTTATTGATTGATTTTTATAACAGTTATTAATTACACAATTTAATAAATAGAAAATTCACACTAGAAATCTAAAAAACAACCAAACAAATTCCTTTCAGTACCATACACTCACCACATTGTCTTAAATCCAAATATGATTGATTATCAAGCCAGAAATTATATATCCTACAAATATCGCATGTGATCCTGGGCTCTTATTTAAAACTATAAGTATTCCTAATAGTTATGGTAACCTCACTTGAAGCAAGCAGAAGAATATTCAAAATTATTGCATGGATTCTTGTATGAATATCCACAAGTTCCTATTTTACCAAAATCTATCTTTTTATACCTCACAATTAAAATATTATGTTAAATTGCCAATAAATCGCTAAGGTAACACTTATTAAAATCTAGTAATGGCTGCAAACAACATTCAGGTCGTCTGTTTCATAAACTACAAATCCACAAACTACAAATCAAGCTTTTTGTTCTAAAAAGCATAACATTATTTACAGAATTTGATCGGAACTTAAATGGTCTTCCCACACCATGATATAATAAACTCGGTGCAATATAATTAGCACCGAGTCATGCTATATTGAAACTTATCACACATACCAGCAGTGAAGGCTCGTGCGAGCCTGCGCAAATGCGCAGTCTCGCCATATCCTTCACTGCTTGCACACACAAAGTAGGGATGTAGATGATTACTCTGCCCAAATTTCTGGTCTCTAGACTGACTAGACTGCTGTGTATGCAAGTTAAAAGAATGACTTATACGAATCAGATAAGGGCCAAAAGCTCATGTGTTGTCCGTTTGTGCCAAGTCAGGATATACGAGACTTGCCATAAGGGTGTAAAGCTAATTTCAGAAATTCAGCCACAGATATCTAGGTGGGCTTGGTGCCAGCTGTTCATGATCTGGACCTGGAACAACCCATTTTCACACTTTAAATTTGTGGGCCTGCAGTTTACCTTAAGATGGGTCTGTGCGGATGGACAGACATGTCAGAACTGTTGCTGGTCGTTATAAGTTCCGTATGGACTGTACCAAGTTATGTATCTTTACGGTGCTATTAGCGGTTCCGCTAATTATGTGAAAATAATGCACACTTTTCACCAAATTTAATCTATTAACAATATATTATAGTGATGTAAGCCAGCACATGAGATTTGGGTTCTTATTGCATTGTCCAGCAATACGGTCTCAAGCGAGACGGCGAAAATCAAAACAATAACATTAGGTCATAATCGCCAGTCTGAAGAGTGAACCGATGGGTAAAATGGTAAATAGAATACCAGGTTCGTGGCTTTTAATATCAAGTTCTCCAGACTTGGCTTTGGGAACGCATGTTGACTTGCTTGGCAGTGTCTCGCGAATCAACAGAAATTCTCAAAGCCTTGCCTGGTAAGCTGGATATCAAAGATGATCATCGATGGTTCTCTATGGGTCTGGCCTGTCAATGGAAACCTCTTGTTTGTAAGTCATGTTAAGGAATCTAAATACATTTTTAAAGACTAATATCGAGCTATTAACAATAGATAAATATAAACATTTCAATATGCCTTGTGTAGTCAATTGAATGTCTCCCTTACATTGATGTAGAGACCCACTGCCCCAGTACATTGATACACAGTAAAGCTTGTGTAAAAGGGCACTCTACAAAAAGACCAAAATGTTTTTCAAGACCAATTATCGCTTAATGCAGGTCAAAAGTATTGCATAATGCTCGAAGGCGAGCATTTTGGAATATTTTAGACCTTCATTAGCCTACCATTTGTCATTAAGATCTTTGTTTGGTCTTTTTTGAGTGGCTGATTTACACAGGTTTTACTGTACAGACCCACTGAAAATGCAAACTTACCCATAATGCTACCATCTCCCTTAACTATAGGAAGTCCAAGAACTGATTGAGCTTTATCTCCACCAATTGCGAGACCTTCTGGAAACCGGTCATCCTAAAAACCAATAAATCGTGTCATCAGATACTGTGAATCCACTCACTTTCTAATATTTGGGCTGTGGCATGTGATATTTGATTTCCAACAACTTGACATCTTGACAAGTGTAGACTCAGATGGAACTGTGCAGCTTCCTTTTAACCTTAGAAACTCCAAATGATGTTCAGTCAGTAGCTTGACTTTCATAGAATATTCAAGCGACATGCAAAGGCTCTGATCAGACTGCGCCTATGCGCAGGCTGATCTGAGGCTTTGCTGTTCGCACATACCACATTGTTGGTAATCTGATGTCAAGGCTCAAATCGTGTCATCAGAAACTGTGAATCCACTCAATTTCTTGATGTATATACTTTGCTTATATTCACAAGTTTAGCTCGATATTTATACTTTGCTTATATTCGCAAGTTTGGCTGGGCACTAACAATTTTTCAGCACAATTTATAAAAATAATTTCTCATTATAAAATATCGGTTATAACATTAATGTATTGCATGCTTGGTGATCAACCCAATCATGGTTGGCAACTTTGCTTTCCTCTTTAATTGCATGCCAGTGGGTTGGACCTCAACTCTGTGATTGTTCCCGCTTAGAGACTTATCTATAGATGAGAGTGTTGGGGCTTGATATTGAGTCTGTGGTCGGGCCCACTAGGGTTTATTTGTTGGATTTCTTTTGATCTGGTATTGAGTTGTATGCACTGTTGAGTCCTTATCTTTGTATATCTCGATTTGCATGTAATAGGAGATGATATATCGATAAGTAAGAGTTCTTACATGCAAACCTAACATCTATGTGTCTTGATCCACATCAGAAAAAAGGTGAGAGTGGTACCGCCAAACATGTTAAAGACCTCCAGTAATTTTCTTACTGACCGTTCCAAGGCGGTGCCTCTTTAGTGGATACTTTTCGTTATTTGTGTTTAGTGTTTTCTGTGTCATACTGTCTTATCTGTTCCTTGCACCCCTGTGGTCACCTGCTGGGAAAAGACTGACCTCTTGGCTCTATCGTGTGTGAAGTTTTCTTCTGATTTTGTCACTTTCCCATATTGTGTCATGTGTCAGGTGTGGTACTTGATTGTAACGTTTCCTGATCTTTGCCTTCTTCTTTACTTTGATATTTATGCTTTGCTTATATTCGCAAGTTTGACTTGTCAAATTCAAGGTGCTCACATAAAATGCATTTATGAAATGATGTCCTAGCCATACACAAACTTCACTACAATTTTCTACAATATCGATCACCAGGCTGCTTCATGCTGATGGAAAAAATGGTCCAGATCAGCCCTGCATGTTAATCTGCATATGCTCGACCAGTTATTTTTAAAGGCATATCTAAAAATATCGTCAAATATCACAAATCACAATGTGGTATGTGCCGCCAGCAAAGCCTCAGATCAGCCTGCGCATATGCGCAGTCTGATCAGAGCCCTTGCTAGTCGCTTGCATATTCTATGAGTGTTCAGCTACTAAATGAACATCATTTGGAGTTTCTAAGCCTAAAAGCTGTTGCACAGGCACGTTTGAGTCTACATTTGTCAAAATGCCACATTGTTGGAAATCTCATGTCGCGGCTAATATGTACTTACAGCTAAAATATCTCCAATTCGGACATTCTCTGATGTATAAGCTACATATGCTGCTAGTGACGACGATAGGCGAGCTTTACCAATGCATGAGGAGGATGCAGTACTGCTGCTGAAATAAAACACATAGGGTAAAGTTGGGTAAATTCGGACATCAGGTAAATTCAGACACACACTTGAAAACAGTGGAAATCCAGATGAGACGGCTCCTTATGAGCCGTCTCATCAGGATTTTCACTGTTTGCTTAGTTAATTTATTTCTTATTCTAATAATTGAACAATGAAACAAACAAAGTGGCTGTCCGAATTCAGCTGTCTGTCCGAATATACCCGACCTTACCCTTATGATGTTGATGACATTGGTGAAGCTATAACCGCTAATGTCAAGTTTTAATATAGAAGGCTCTGTATATTGGAATTGCGAAAGAACGTAGAGTGAATGGTCACTTTTATTACCATTCCTTAACAGCCAAACTATTAAGACAATGTTCATATCTGGCCTTCTACTAATGACATCAGATAGGGTAATCAGTTGGGTAAATTCGGACAATCAGCTAAATTCGGACAGCGACTGTGTTTTTTTCATGTTGTAATTTTTGGAATAAAAAGTAAACTAACTAAGCGAACAGTAAAAATCCTGATGAGACGGCTCATTAAGAGTTGTCTCATCTGGATTTCCACTGTTTGCAAATGTGTGTCCGAATTTACCTGATGTCAGAAGTTACCTGACTTTACCATATACAATTTTGCAGATAAAAACGAAGAGGATCATATATGAGTGATCTTGCATTATTGAATTTAGTAAAACAAGTTGAGGAAAATAGCTAAAATGCGAGCTCCTGCTTAACATAACATTTGATCAATTTTGCAACGATTCAATAAAGTCAAAATACTGGAAGGCGCATGTAAGAGTCGTATTATCATATGACACTAAAATTATTTTGAAAAAAAACGCGGTTATGGAGTAAAAGCTCTACGATTTTGACATATATACTCGTCGTTGTTAAGGACATCATTACATCGCGTTCTAAAATATGTAAAATGCTAATGTATATATTTCCATGGCACTTTTAACACATGTTGTTATGTCACACACAGAGAAAACAGTTTTAAAGCAGACAAAACATGACTATATCAGTTGAATCGTCTACACTAGTCAATTCACGTGAAGTTGTTTGGCAGCTACAGTCGTTAGGGTAGAGCCAGGTAACTTCGAACATCAGGTAAATTTGGACAACGACCTTGTTTGTTTCATTTTTTAAATTTTTGTAATAAAAAAATAAAGGAACTAAGCAAACAGTGAAAATCCTGATGAGACGGCCCATTAGGAGTCGTCTCATCTGGATTTCCACTGTTTGCAAATGTATGTCTGAATTTTACCTGATGTACGAAGTTACCTGACTTTACCCTATTTGTACTGTCATATTAACTTGTTACCTACCTGTTATACTTGACTGGATTCTGGTAGAAAAGTTGAAGACTGGCAGCGTCTGTGAGGTAGAGATTATGGCCATCAGAACTAGTAGCTGTAAAAATATTTGGTCATGTTTATATCATTGTATTGAAGAAGCTTACTTACAGTCGTGTCCTCTAACATTGCGCGGGCCCTAACGTTGCGCACTAGCCCAAGTGACATTCAATCAGATAAAATATTTTTTGATATTTAATATTGGGTTGCGTTTGGAAAGGGAACAACAAAAAACTGTGTTCACTTATTGCTTTCACTGCTGAGCAGGGGTGAATTTCAGCAGAAATTGGCATATGCTGTTTAAAACTTTGGGACCTAAATTTCAAAAGACACAGGCTTCAAAGGATTTACTTTGAATCGAGTTATTAATGAAGTAAATTGTTGAGAACAACTTGCTATTACTTTCCCTGGTATATTTTATAAAATAGTTCAAGACAAGTTATTGAAGATTTTGCAGAAAATGCGCTATGTTAGGGGACTACTTTTGTTATCATTAACTATGGGGGTTGTGCACTTCAAATAAAAAATGTTAAAGATCGCGAAAATATTATCCATTTTAAATATGTAAATAAAGTATAATGATTACTTAATTTGGCTGTGCACAATTTTTCAAGTTTGTGTCTTTCTTATTATATCCAACGGAGGTGGTGCGCTATGTTATAAACCTTCATCGTAATTGCATGCTAGGTAATTTTATAGGCATTCACGTTTTCAAAATAATTTTTTAAACTTTCCTTTATTAACACCATCAAAGTGTCAAAATAATTGGTTCCAGATCAGGACCGACGTTCTATCGATCCTGATCTGAGTTCAAACCCGTTTGCAAAGATTGTCAAAAGTCGCCGCTTACAATCAAATAATTAATGGAAAACATCAGTGAGCTAGAATTAACAGAACTTGCGACACCGTAAGCCACAACAAACACTCAAAAATTCAAAAATTGTGTATAAAGTTGAAACTTGCATACTGCTTTAAATAAAAAAAGTCTTGCTATTTGCTTGCTCAGGAAACGTGTGTGAATGATAACTGAGTACCCCAACACAAAAAAGAATAGTCAATTAATGTTTAATCTTTCGTACCTGTTGCTATACAGTTAGCAAGTTCTGTGAGCACCTGAGCTTTGTTTGTGTGGTTGTTGATGTCTCTGGTCAACTCCTGGAGAAGATTCCATTTCTTGGAATGCATGGATGCCTGTAGAGAAATGAAATACAAGATAGTGTGCTTGTAAATGGATGTATAGTCAAACCTGTCTAAAGCGGCTACTTAAAAGAAGACCAATTATTGCTTGATGCAGGTCAAAAGTATTGCAGAATGCTCCAAGAGAGCATTCTGCAATACTTTCGACCTTCATTAAGCTACCATTTGTCTTTAAGATCATTGTGTCTTCTATTTTTGAGCGGTCGCTTAAGACAGATTTTACTGTACTCCTAACCACATGCTATGGATGAATGTGGTTTACATCTACAAACAAAATTAAACGATAGTTTTGCAAGGGGTTGCCATCCTATGAAATTTCGAGAAAGTTGCCCAATTTTATCTTCAAGCAGTAATCTATATATGATCACATTAGGCAGTGCATGAATAAACAATAACAATAAAATGTTATGAGCCAAGCGAAAATTCAGATCAGCCAGGGCATTGGCAAATTCTGATCAGAGTCTATCTATGCTGTCCATAAGAGGCATCCATAAGACCATGACTACATTCTGAATGAAGGGAAAATATTCTGAGCTAAATGTGTTAAAGTCTATGGTTAGTGCTATCTAAGTTTTCGCTATGCACCCGACCCTTTATAACTGAAAGATTGTTGATGGGACTTAAAGAATCAAATCAAACAAAAAAGCTGTGCACATAAGTCATTGAATAGTTGTTTTCCCATTGCCTCATGTAAGGGAAACCATTGCATGCATGCTTCCAAACGAACAAAGGTCTAAGATAATGTAACTGTCTGACAAAAAAACTGAGAGGTCCCACCGGCTATATTAAAATTGAAGACCTAGTGGATTCTCTGATGACATTATTTTCTCTAAAATAATCCTTTAACAAGCTAAAAAGAAAATGCCATTATTATTGGTATAATCAGTTTGAAACGGTGTTATATAAACATAAGGATTTCTGTTCGATTCAGTTGACAGGTCTATACTGTTAGCTAGCTCTATAGTTTTATTCACCAGGGAAATCCTTGCAAGTGGTTGTTTATTCCAGTAGGTAGTTTTGACCATAAAATAGTGACATTTGGGTCATTTAGAAATGTATAAACTAACCAAAAACACATATTTTAAGCTCTAAAGTTAACTAAGCTTCATATCTTCGTGCTGACATCTGCATGCTGAAAATAAGCCGCAATGTATTTTTAATTATCTAAAATTTACTATAGTGTATAAGTCAATGGAAAGCATTCTACAATTATTTGCACAGAAGCATACTTTTCGATAAACTAATATTCTGCCAACAAAATAGACAATTCTATTAAGCCCTACGTCATGAATTGTTTAACATTAACTTGGTTGCACTCATTAGATTTTCCAAAAGAAATCATCAATCAGAATTCCTTCTGCCGGGTTTTTTTCTCATTCGCTCTGAGCTTCGTGCTGAAAATCCACACAGTTTAGAAACACTAGTGTAGGATGGTAAAAGAAGTCCCTTACCTTCCATTTTGAAAGCGAGCCTTTTCTGTCCTGTATGATTTCACCTAAAACAAAATAAAATTGTAAGGGCAAGATATAATGGTATATATTTCCATAATCTCAAAAACTAGTAGCTCTTGAGTGCGTCGCAGAAGAGAGAGAGAGAGAGAGAGAGAGAGAGAGAGAGAGAGAGAGAGAGAGAGAGAGCAAGTGAGCGAGTGAGCGAGCAAGCACCGCTATATTGGAAAATGCAGTCACAAGATATTATGAGTTTCTTCTTGTAAATGTTATTCTTAGGGTTTTTTGGGAATATTAAACTATTTAAGCAGAAACATATTAATATTAGTAAGAAAACATGAGCGTTCACATTTAACTCTAAACCAAATCAATCAAAATTAAGTTTTTTTTCTGGACTTTAGCATATTCATATTCTTCTGAAAATACCATGTAGTCAAAATGTTGAGTGGACAAAACAGACTCTGAATATATCTCTCCAGTGATGTGTGTTTTCTTTGGTTAAAACCATTTACATAGCTGGTAGCTGGTAAGGCTTGCACATTGTTTACACCATAGATTACCATGCCCTTTTCTTAGTTCGAATATCAACTTGGGACAAGGCTTACAGGTATCAGTCAGGCGCTTTAAATTGTATTGTTTAATATATGTGTTATATGTTGTATGCCCAGTTGGGGCCCACTGAGGAAATACTAAATATTCTATTCTATTCTTTTATATTCATAAGCCTCGTCATGAGAAACATTGTCTTTGAGGTTAACTACAAGGGGAAGCTCTAACCAATCCACGTAGCTAGACTGAACTGTTAAAAGATTCCAGAGAATCAATGATAATGATGCTGGTAAGACTGGGAAAATGCACAGGCTAGTGTGTACCTTTATTGTTTGTATGCAACAAATCAAGTTTTCTCCGGACGAGGCTCATAATAAAAACGTTCATATTCCGTCAAATTTTAAAAGTCCTATTTTGCGTAAAAGAACGCACTTGTTCAAATTCTGCAATGTGTGTCTTCCTTTAAATTACCCAGTCCATATGACAATGTGCTTTTTCCCATATGCATAAATCTGGAACACTTAACAAGCTTCGATAACTTCCCTTGAAAGGGCAGGATTAGACTATAAGGGACAAAATACGCTTCTGTTTATCACTTTCTCAATTGCAACCAAGCTGTAAACATCATGATTTCCTGGGGCTATTTATCTAATTCGATTGGCTAGTCTATCAACATATGAAAATGATTGACAACTCTTATCAGCTCATTTTTCTACTTGGGAATCTACATGTTATCTCTTATCAGTTAGAGCAGATAATGTCAGTGATCTAATCCAGTCAGATGCTAAGCTCTGCTCACTTGCTAACACATACAGGTGACTAACTATTTCTCTGTATAGGGGAGGGGATGGGATACAGGAGTCCTGCCTTTTAGGCTACACATGAGCCAGTACATTAGATTTTGGTAAGTATTCCTTCAATGAGCAGATGGAGCTAAGAAAAGCATTCGCTTCGCCAGAGACTTTGCCATAAAACCTTGGAAGAAGAGAAAGGCTCAGACCATAAATTAGACCTCTATCACCTCTGGATATATAGAATACTAGATGAGTGTATTTTGATATCAAGTTTACCAGACGTTCTCGAAGCATTGCCTGGTAAACTTGAAATCAAAAGAGAAGACGTGAACCTGGTATTCTAAGTTGCTTCACTCTTCACACTAGCTATTATGACGTAATTATTGCTTTCCGCTGCGATTCAACCTCATTGACGACGTCATTCAAAAATTGCAACGTCATGATGGTCTGATAAAGGCACATGTCGTGAGATAGTAAACGTTTATCAGGTCAACGTACAACAAAGCAGTTTATATGAGAGGTAACTGATAAACGTCAATATGGGTGCTTAAAGGAGGCTTTTGTGTATATGCGACAAGTAACAGAAGCTCGTGTTCTGGCTCATTTAAGAAATTAATTCAATTTTTGGAATATTCAAGGAATCATGAATACTCTGTCTCTTGCAAAGTAAGTGAAGGCCGAAGGCTTCACTTATTTTACAAGAGACTTGAAGTATTCATGATTCCATGAAAAGATCAAAATTGAATGTATTGCTTATATTTACATTTTATTATAATAATAAATATATTAAGTATACCCAAAAAATTTGGAAATTCAAACAGTTTTGTATATAAAATATAATCGTATTAACGGTTTTGTCTGAGTGTAAAACGGAAACGCAGAACAGTCAGTTTTGAACACGGACAGCCAATGGAGCAAACCGGCTTGCATCTAGTGCAAACAATTTAAATTTATTGCGTAAATGGGTGTTTTGGAAAGAGATGAAAGAAAACTAAAACAAAACCAATACCCTGAGCAATGCAAAAACATAAGAAAAAGTGCTATTTTTAATTTTTCGCAAATCTCAGCAGCCCAGTGTAGAGGCAATTAATACAGTTAGTGTAATAACAGTATAAATCAATGACCTTTAAGTAAAATGAATAACAATTCAAAACTACCATTTACATGCATACACATTTCATCACAAACAAATTTCACCAAACAATAATAAAATTCTTCTGAATATCAATTTCGCGATGTAAAATAAGAATTCATGTGCATGGAATTGGATAGTTCTATACGTCAACATATTATCAAAGAAAATTCTAGTTTCTGAAATGCCAAAGGAACAGGCTGTGATAAACACTAAAACTCAGACAACAACAAACAATACAACTGTAATAGATTCTCAATAAATCAAGTCATAGGGCCAGGCTTGTTACATAAATTTACAATAAGTTTAAGTTTTATGGTAAATTTGTATACACATAACTCCAGATGAAACAAATATTTAGATACATATAGTTTTACCCATTGTTGATTTGAAATAAACTGGTCAAAATAAGTTAAGCCCCACTTACAAAAATCAAAGTAATTCAGAAACTAGTGAATTTATATAATTGTAATTTCACAACAATAAATTTCATTTATTCCTTCATATTCTCCGTAAAAAATAACCCCCATTGCAGGAAAGTTGATTACTTGATGATGCTTCGAACACCGGTACCCTCATTTATAAAAGTCCACAAATGCCTCCATTCCTTGGCCTTATATCACAGTTCAATTCAAAAGCACGCTAATAATGGGTATGTCTGCCATGTTCACAGAGAAGCTCCGTGCATCGTCTGCGCATGCTGTTAATAAGGTTACTAATGTCTGCCTGGGGAATATTGCGCCATTCGTGAATCAGCGCTTGGCGCAGGTCAGCAACAGTCTGTGGCACCTGTGGACGAACACGTACACGGCGTTCTAACAAATCCCACAGATGCTCTATGGGATTCATATCCGGTGACCTTGCTGGCCATTCCATCCTCTGAAAACCATGTTGCCTGAAGTAATCTTGGACGCCTCTAGCCCGGTGTGGACGGGCATTATCATCTTGGAAGACTGCTCCATTACCAATTGTTTGGAGATTGGGCACCACAACTGGAACAATGATGTCATTCAAGTACCGTTGCCAGTTCATATTGCCATTTACAACAATCAGATCCGTTCTCCTTGTACTCCAAATACCCGCCCAGACCATTACTGAGCTACCGCCCCATCTGTCATGTGATGCAATGCATGGTGGGGTATATCGCTCACCAGGCCGTCTCCAAACATGCGTTCTTCCATCATGGTGATCAACGTTGTACCTGGACTCGTCACTAAACATAACTTTACGCCATTCTGCACGAGTCCAACGACGATGAACCATTGCCCACTGTTGTCGAGCGATTCTGTGTTGCCTAGTCACAGGCTGGCATACCACGGGACGACGTGCTCTCAAGTTCCTTGCGTGCAATCGACTACCTATCGTCTGGTCTGACACATTAATGTTAGTGCCAGCTCTAAACTGTTCACGTAAACGTCTAGAGGTCAGTGTACGTTGGCGAAGGGCACAAGTTACGATGTACTGGTCATCTCTTGCAGACGTCACACGGGGTCTCCCAGAACGCAGCCTGTCTGTGGTGGTTCCTGTCTGAATATACCGATCCCAAAGACGGTCAATGAATCTATGGTCACGATTAAGAGTAACAGCAACTTGCCAGTGTGATAATCTGGCCCGAATCATTCCTATGGCTCTTAAACGTTCCTGTGGTGTCATTCTCTGTCTAATAATAACCATTTTTAGAACGCAATTTTCAGTGCTTTTAGATGGAACCATGCAGTTTTTCTTCAATTGACGAGCTTCAATGATGGGGTCGCTACATGTTTACACGAGTTTGGGCATGAAAATTGTGCTTCCTTGCATGCTTTGCTGTAATTTTTATAAAATTAAATCTTGCAAAAATCGGGCTGATTGGAGCGAGTGTTGACGCATGATATGTATCAAAATACACCTCAATTTGCTCTCTAGTGATATACAGGTATTCTGTCTATAATAACAAATCATACTATTTATTTATTTTACTTTCGTACTCATTTTTCTCCATCAGAATTGAACCTACCCAAAGTTTCAGGTGGGGCTTAACTTATTTTGACCAGTTTAAATGAACAAGTACTTCATCAAATGTTGTAGACCCAGATGAATTGTCACATAGCGTTGTATTTCATCAGGGTCTGCATTATTTGCTAGCTTGAGTGCTTTTTACACACCAAAATAAGTCATTAGAAAACTTTGACTTGTGACCCTAGCATACACAAGGGGTAACCTAAACCTCATCGTTTCAAACTAGATGTGCGAATAAATCAGTCAAAGAAGAGTGAAGTTTTGACAGCACTTTACTGTAAAACACTTATATTTGGTATGTTTTTGGCTCTTTTGGGGGTAAAAACAAAAATCGTCACAATATGAGGCCGCAAAATACAGTTTCGAATTCAGTCAACACAACAAGCAATCTACAGACAATCATCCTTAGTATGTTGGCATCTGTATCGTCAAAAGGTAGAGTTTGCTTCAACATAGAGGAAACCATGTCTTAAAAGGGGCTACTCTTATAGGAAAGAATATACTCCCATATTCTTTCCTTTAAGAATATCCCCTACAAGAAAGGAAAATAACTTTAAAGGGCATTAAAATAAGAAACCGCCAAAATTAAACTATGCCAACATGTCAGTATTTTAAAATCATCAAATTTTGATGCCACCAATATTAAACGGTTTACAGTACTGATCAAACACAATACTTATTACAATTAAGAAACTCGCTATCTAATCTTAATCAGATTTATCCTAAATTTACTTTGAGTTAAGTAGATACTTTGTTATTTAATGACTTGAGTTATCGAGAGTCCAATGTTCACATTATTCTGGAGATGCCATTAATTGCTACCTTAAGACACTTAAGTGCTAGCTAGTACTTTCCTAAACTATGAGCAAAAATTTCTTCGACATCAGACCAATAGCCATAAACATCTTGACCAGGAGATGGTTAAACAAGAATTTCCTATTCCCATTGACTGATATTTTCTTTTTATGTGTCTGAAATAATGTTTATGGTCAGTATCTGGTTGAAAGATATTATTCAAGGAAATGAAGATAACAACACCAAAAAACAAACTTTCAAAATGTGATGTAAACAGGTTTCTCCCAGCCTCTGATCAAGCAAAAAATTGCCTGCCAACTCATGTTTTCCATGAGTCATAAGAAATATATAAATTGTCAACTAACAACAGGTTCAACACGTTGTGAGAGGGACAAGTAATCCACACATGGTGTTGTTTGTCTCAGCGATTTCACTGTACATCAACTTCAGATACTTTTCTTTTGTCATTTGTCCAACCATTAACAGTATGATTTGTCATATGTCATTAGTTATTGACATAAACATTACATTCTTTAAAACAATGATGGGAGTTGGGTTAATATTATAGAAAATAAAGACACATGACTATTACCATCGCTAATAAGGTATCTATACACAGTACTGGCCCAAGAAAGCAAGTTATTCTCTACACCGGCCATTTTGTTTACTTCTGCAGGTAATAAGAACAACAATGATAAAAAAAGGCAGTAGCAACTGCAAATGGCAACAACTTTTTCATAGAATTTGATATGTTTGCAAAAAAGGATTTTCGAAGCACTATCCAGGCATCATTAAGTAATTTTATGCCTGTATTTTAAAATCCTCTATTTATGAAGGCACATCTTATTGATAACAAAGGGACGACAGATACATATTTGATTATCTTGCAATAACTTTTTTTTACAATAAACGTGTATAAGGCGCTTTCTGTCAACTTTAGCTCTGATTAAACTCTAGCTAAAAGACTTAGTCTCTACAAGCTATAACAGAACAGGCCACTAAACATAGTTTGTTCAGATGCATCTTATTGATAACAATTTAACTGCAAAATAGATGCTTATCAAGAAGTTTTTTTTCTAGATGTATACAAAAATCATCGTTGACAGATACACACACAGAATGAAAGATGGGCGAATGGATGGAAATCATAAAAACAGTATACAAACTGTTTTTCATCCAGTCGATAGGTACTGACTTATATTTAACAAATATGCAAATATAATATTTTGAACATTTGGAGAATAAACATGGTCTCTCTTGTGAGTCAGTATATAATGGAAAAAAGACTCATTTTAGGCCTTTGGATGTATCGAAGGCTGATATTGTATTGTTTGAAGTCAACATGCAGTTCAATATTTTTGCGTCTTAAGGTCGCATATGGCTCTCCCCAGACAGACATGTTTGTTTAAACGTGGCAGCCACAATAATTGTTTAACCTGCGAGTTCTCTTAGTGCAGCGAAAACATCCTCGTCTGAAATAGGGTGTTAATAAAGTTCGTTCAACAAATTAAATTAACATATGAATAGTGTGTAATAAAAAACAAAGCAATTTTGAATGACATACTCGAATATGTGTTTTTCAACATGTTTCATAAGCAATCAGTTTCGACATTGACTAGGTCAACACAAGCAAGTGTGTGTGTGTATTACTGATTTTACCTCAGCTCCATACAGCTTACCTGAGGCAAATACTTTTGTCCTCAAGTCAATATTATATGACCTTTGATCAATACAGAAATCCATGCAGTGTAAGTTAATTAATTAATATTTCGCCCTCAAAGTAAGTAAGGTTGCAAAGATCAGGAATCGATACAATCAAGTACCACACCTGACCCAGGATACCAATGAGAAAGTGACAAACTGACAGAAGACACCACAAACGAGAGCCAAGAGGTCAGTCCTTTCCCAGCAGGTGACCACGAAGCACATATAAACAGACGCGCACAAAACATAGCAAACACAAGACAGAACAAAAACATAAAAGATCCACAAAAGAAGTACCGCCTTGGAACGGTCAGTAAAATATTTTACTGGAGGGCTTAAACCGGTTTAACGGCGCCAACCTCACCCTTAATTCAGATGTGGATCAAGACACATAGATATTTGGTTTGCATGAAAGACCCCTAACTTATCAATGCATCATCTCCTCAAACATATAAATCAAGATATAACAAGGAGATAAAGCAAGGATAAGGACTCAACAGTAAATTAAACTGAATACCGGAGCAAAAGAAATCCAACAGGTAAACCCCGGTGGGCCCGACAAACAGCCAAAGCATCAGGCCCCTACCATCTCATCAATAGATAAGTCTTTAAGTCGGAACCATCATAGAGTCTGAAGTCCGACCCACCGGCGTGCAATTAAAGAGGAAAGCAAAGTTGCCAACTGTGATTGGGTTGACTACCAAGCATGCAGTCTGTTGCAATACATTAATGTTATAGCCAATCTTTTTATAATGGGAAATTATTTTAATGAACTGCACTGAAAAATTATTAGAGCCAACAATCTTCTTCAACTTATACACCAAGTCACCATAGAAATCAGGTTCCGAAAGTCCTTGGCGCAAGAGAGATTTAAGTCCAACTTGGAATTTAGAAATCAAATCAAAGTATCGTCTATAAAATTTTGAAAATGTTTTGCGAAGTTTATGATACCGATAGCCCTGTTTAAGAAGTTTCTGAGTTAACAATTTATTGCGAGTGTTGAAGTCAGTAACATAGCTAGATGCTCTAGCAAAACGAATGAGTTGAGAGATATAGACTCCATAGGATGTAGAACGAGGAACATCACCATCTAAAAATGGGAAATTGACAATTTCAAAATCAAAGTCGTCACGTTTATCATAAATTTTGGTAGAAACAATACCATCAGAAATTGACAAATGCAAGTCTAAAAATGCGGCTTCGGTATCAGAGGCATTGGCTTTATTAAGTTGGAGCTCTGAAGGGTATATTTGACTAACCATATTTTCAAAATAAACATTATTAATATTTAAAATATCGTCCAAATATCTGGAAGTAGTGTTAAACGCATCAATAACATCAGCCTGCTTATCATCAGAAAGAGACATCATAAAGTCCCTTTCATAACAAAACAGGAATAAATCTGCAACCAGGGGAGCACAATTAGTGCCCATAGGAATCCCAACTACTTGTCTATAGAGCTTGGTGCCAAATCGAATAAAAATGTTGTCCAACAAAAAGGTCAGCGCATCACATACATTTTGACACGACCATGCATGATATTTTTTAGGTTTTTCTGAAGTAAAAAATGCATTTCTGTCACTACATGCAAGGTAAGGAGAGCCTTCTCTCTGGAAGGTTCTATCAATAAGATCAATAAGTTTATCTTTAATTAAATTATGAGGTAAAGTAGTGTAAAGAGTAGAAAAATCATAAGTAGACAAACTGGTCGCATTGAAATCTCTAGCTTTAAGTTTATTTAAAATTTCACCTGAATTTTTAATCGACCAAAATAGGTTTTTACCGGATCTCTCATATACTTTTTCACAATATTTGATAACATGTTTTTTAACAGCTGTAAGACACGAGGTTAACAATTTAGAAAGTTCTGTTGTCGTACAAGAACTAGAATTTGCAATAAATCTTGCTTTATAGGGTTTTTTATGGAGTTTAGGTAACCAGTACAACGTAGGAACTTTGTCTTGATTTTCTTTAGCTTTGACACCAAAATGTAGGGCTGTATGACAACCATGCCCATCAACAATAACCCTTTCACTTAAAGAAGGCTGCAGTTTATAGGTATTAGTGTCAACAAGCTCACGCTTAAGAGTATTAATTTAATACAATCGTCATACAACTACAACATTGTTAGCAGCTTTATCTGCTGGAACCAAAACATAGTTCATATGAAAATCCTCAAGTCAATAAGCTGACATCAGACCTGTTACTGGGCCAATATGATATCACTTGACTAATAACATAATATTATTACCCAATTAATAATCTTATTGCACCTATGAGTGAGATTCCAATGTTCTACATCAAATATCTCACCATGCAAAAAGTGCACATGCATGCTTGTACAATAAGGCAATTTTTGTATGGTTTGTGCGCATGTAGTGGAGGATAATCCACGAGCTTTAGCGAGTGGATTATCCTCCCACACATACGCACAAACCATACAATAACTTACACTTAACATATTGTTAACTGGAAAACTTCTAAATATCTCGTTAAGTATACGAAATATGAAATCTTCTTTTTCTAGTTCTCTAGAATCTAAATAAATATATTGGTCAGCACACACACTTTTGTCGTATCAGCGAGCAGTGAAGGCTTCAGCGTGTATGTGCATATGCACACACTCCCCAGAGCTTTTGCTGCTCCCATACACGAAATATGGAAATAGATTAAAGCTCAGACCAAACTTAAATCATCTAAATATGCTAAATACATCAGAATTAGAGACATCTGCAGATATATGAGTAATACCAAAATCTTTTGCGCTGATCCCAACCAGTGAAGCCTCATGAGCAATCGATCATGTACATCAACGGTCTCAACGGAGCATTCACAACTTGCACACACAAGCTATCAAAGATTAGCTACTGTAAAATTTGGAAAATTTTGCAAGAATTTTATTTTCTCGAATAGCGTTAAATGACATATTTGCGATGTAAAAAATTGCAATTTGGGCATTATTTATTTATATCAGTAAACAACAGAGTGATTTCGCCATTTCACGAGGATTTTATATTCACCAAACTTCGCATATGCGAAAATAAAACCTTCGCGAAAAATTTCTGAATTTACAGTTACTGTAGTGTGATGGTAAATTCCAAAATCTAAAACATAAAGGTTAATTGGATATCTGCATATGCGCGCTTGAATAAAAAGAGAATCCCTATGCATAAAGAGCTGTTTCTCACCAGCTTGTCCGCTTAATACTTTTACATTAGGTACTGGTTTGCAGGTTCAACTTGGCATCACAACAGAAACCGATGTCCGTACTGTATGTCGAGTAGTGAATGCTCCCCCATGCATACAACTCAAAATATTCACTTACCATTGATATTTTCTCCGTGACGCTGACGTCGTACTTGCTCTTTCCACGCCGTCCAGCGCTGCAGACGTTCTTGGTTGACGTGACTGAGGACATAGCTCTCTAAAAATTCTGGATTATCATTTAGATACTGAATTACCACATCAGGGTTCAAATCTGAAAAAAATATAGACAATCTACAATTTCCAGTTTACCACAAAATATCTAAAATGGCACCCATCTCAGCCAGTTTACGGTCTCTGCCCACTATCAGCTCACAAGCTAAACGCTATTTGAATGGTGTTTCATGGTGGGCTGATAGTGGCCCGTATTTATGCTTACTGGGATTGCCACTGAATATGGAATGAAAACAAAACACATATTGAACCTACTCTTTTTTAGGTACATTATAATTACCGGTCTGCTAATTCTTAGGCTGCTTTTCCACTTTAACATTTGGCACATTACCTAGGTCTACAGTACAGCCTGGACTACAGTTTACACATGAGTGCATATGTTGAGCACTTTTGGTGCACAACACTGCTAAAGGATTTTAGCTTGCACTGGTTGATGCAAAACATTTGCTTCTAAATGTCTATGTGAATCATAAAAAAGATATTAAAAAGCCTAATGTTTTGCATCATCCAGTGCAAGCTAATAATCTGCATTTTAATCCTTATATTTACATTTTATATATTCAATCAAATATGCTGTACAATCTTACACCCAGACCATTTTATTTGTAACGTTGGTGTGGGAACAGCAATCCAGCGAAACTGTTGTACGCAACGTCATGACGATACGTTAATTACGTCATGGTGATACGATAATAGCATCACATAAACACAATAAACAGAGTCAATCACTGGATGACGTTCACGTTAGTCCACCCAAGGCGCGTGTCAGATCATGTGATTGTTCAATGTTTTGCAAAGCAAACAGTGAAAATCCTGAGGAGCCGTCTCATCTGGATTTCTACTGTTTACAATTGTATGTCCAAATTTACCTGATGTCAGATGTTACCCAACTTTACCCTAATGTAAATGATTAACAGCTGTGATAAGGTGCTGAACAAAATTTGTTCAGTTTGTTGCCTTTATATACATGTATCACACACTGCAGGACCATCATGATCTCCTTCATGATACCCTGGGGCATTCACAGTGGTCGAATTTAGGTCATTCTGAAAGCCATAGGCCTCAGCGAGCACTGAACATATACTTTGTGTCATGTTTGATAAATACGGCATATTCTGGATGGTTATTGTATATTATTGCATAAAAAGCTGTGTTGCACGCTGTTAACAGTCATGTTTTAACCGGCAAAAACCCATGTATTAATCAGGCAATTCAAGTGCTGTTGATGCATTGCTTTTGTAATTTATATATACACATTCTAGGCGTAACAAAAATGACGTCATCAACAGTAACGTTCATTGAAATGAATGTAATTAAGTAACGTTAGGACGACGTAAGTCTTTGCTCTGGAACAGGAGTTTTCAAAACCTACGAATCCTTCATACTTTTGCACGCCATTAATGTAATACAAAAATGAACATATCGAAGCGTATTTCCAAAGTTTTCAAGTGACAAAATAACTTTATGCAACATGGTTTTCTGATACACTTACATCTACTAGACCCCTTGGTTGGTCGTCTCAACACAACCCTAGGAGTCTAGCAGATGTTAATGCATAGAAGAACATGATTGATCCCAATATTATCAGTTACCTCTCATATTAATTGTATTGCTGCACGTTGCCTGATAAACATGGTCTATCCAATGGCATGTTCCTTTATCAGGTCAAGATTATGTTGCACTTTTTGAATGACGTCGCTAATGACGCTGAATCAACACAAAAATTACGTCATAATCGCTAGTTTGAAGAGTGAAAGAACGGGTAAACTGATAAATACAATACAAGGTTTGCGTCTTTTAATATCAAGTTTACCAGACTCGGCTTTGAGAACGCATGTTGAATCGCTCGGCAAGCCTCGCGATGTCAACAAGCGTTCTCAAAGCCTTGCCTGGTAAACTTGATATCAAAAGACACTCACCTAGTTTTCTCTATTTATTACTCACCGTCTACATTTTCAAGCTCTTGTTGATATTCTGATACCTTGTTAGAATTAAAACAACAGTCCATTTTAGACAAGAACGCTGTCACAGTTTTGCTAATTCTTTTCATTATGTTTGCTAAAACGTCCATAGGATATTGTTGGATCATGTCATCATTTTCTATTTAATGACAACAAGGTTAGTTTTGAATACTTTTAGAAATATTACGGAAAATGGGGCATTTACTCCAAAAGAGCAAATGCTCAATTTTCCATAATATTTTCAAATACATAATGTTTCAAGCGTAATTATGGAGTAAATGGTTAAAACGTCCAAACACATGAGAAGACGGTTTTAGTTATTCGTCCTCACACATACACTGCTGATATATCACGTCCTATTGTAAATATAGTTGTATAATACATCCGTACACTAAGGAAATATTTCACATTGTTTCTTTGTCTGCTTGCTACGGTATCCCACTCTGTTGGTATTCCCAAAAGATTTATTTTCAAAAAGTTATATAATTTTGAAGAAAAACATGAACAGACGAAGAAAAGCTGGCTTGCCCAGCATGCATTTAATACTCCTATAGATTGATCAGCCACTTTTAGAAAAGTTCTAAATGCAATGATACATTATAAAGTGTGTAGTAACAATCATGCTCTCTAGCATGTCTAATAGTAATTCTCAAACGAGCTGTAGTATTTATGTAGGATCAAGTCATCATGCAACCTGTGGCTTAGATTGCTCACGTGCACGCCAAGATATGGTGCCAAAGACTGCTAAAGGTCATTATTGATGAGATTACGGAGATACGCGGTTGCAACTACGTCATAGAGCAAGCGTGCTTAAGTTTTGTACACAGAGGGACTTACATCAGGCCTAGAGGTTATAAAGCTTGAGTACATTCTCAGACTCAAAATAAAGCATAATGATTGGCTGCTTGCGGACACGTGTCCGCAATCAGCCAATCATTGCGTTTATTTTGAGTCTGAGAATGTACTCAAGCTTTATAACCTTGAGGCCTGGGTCGTATGCAATATCACCATCTGTTCTGAGACCAAGGAACGAATTTTTTCCGCAGTGATTTTCCATTTGTTTATGACCAATCACGTATAAGTTGTAGTTGTTTACTTCTTAAATGAACTTTAAAAATCTATTATACCTTATACCTTGATGGCTCAGTACGTTAATTGAAACAAAGAAAAAACTGTTTGCGTCAATACGCAATGCACTATGTCGGAGTCAAAAAGGTTGCACGTTGCAGAATTGCATAATGGTAGCTGCACATTTATTGATCAAAGATATGCTTACAAATTATCAGAACAACGAACAATAATTGTGCTACGTCACCAGGCTTACCGGGCACCAAGGTTATTTTTTTTGAGTGCAGCTCAACCTAGCATGAATTTTCATCTCATAATAAAAATCATTAACTTTAAATAATGAACACTCTTCTTGTTTTAAAGTACTCAAATGTTGTATTTATCTTGCTTATAAATGTTAAAATGTAAAAACAATTGTAGACATTTTGATATTTATGAGCAGGATAAAATTTCTCCCGCTATTTAATGGTAACATGGCACCAATTGTTGGTATTTTAACATTTATGAGCAGGATAAATTTTCTCTTGCTATTTAAAGATAAAATGTCACAAATCGTTGGCATTTTAACATTTATGAGCAGGATAAATTTCTCTTGCTATTTAATGATTAAATGTCAACAATCGTATGAGCAGGATGAATGTCAAGCTCAGTTGATTGAGCATAAAAATGTTATATACTTTTTACGGCCTAGAAAGACTCTAAGGTGGTAAGGTCGATTTCTGTTTAAGCTTAAAACTTGGAGTATAATAACCAACAAAGACGCAAATGTGCACCAAACCCTTTTCGCCATCATTATTTTAACTTCTGTATCTAGAAAACTTAATGTCAACATAGTCATGAGAATTGTTGACATTTGATAAAAATTCTAGTAATATATACTGACGAACTTTAAAAACGCAACACTTGGATAGCAGCTTTAATTTATGTCTCAAAAAAAGAAGGCGAAATCATAATTTTGCTTGTACGTTAAAGAGAGTTCATTTGTTAGTAATAAATGAAAAAAAATGTTCAATTAATATGAATTTAACGAATTGAAGATGTAAACTTTCTGAGATAGGGGTCAATCGCTTCATGTGACAAAATGTTATCAGTTTAAGATTCCCTACTTCTTGAATATAAGAAACACCAGAAGTATCAAATTTGCGTCGTGGACCTCGTTAGTCATCGAGGAATCACTCTCATATTGTTTTGCAAGTCTGATATAAAGCAAGGTTACTTATTTTGTACCCTTTCATTTGATGACTTAAAATCTCCTCTACTTAATAAATGTTTCAGTAACCTAAATTTATACGAAGCAGTAAAGTCATCAGATTTAGTTGTACAATTCAAACTGAAGTGTTTGCTGACGAAACCAACTCATGATGACATCATCGAAGCAAAGGAGGTTATAGTCAACTGTCTTTTGAAAGCTATATAGGGAAGTTAATGTTGCGTAATTAAAGTCCGTCAGTGTATATTATTGTAATTTTGAATGGTTACTTAATGAAAGGGACACAGTTCAGTTAACAGTTCATGCAAAGCTTAAAATCGATCCAAAATCTCCGCTGCAACTGTCAGTGACTTCTGTGGTTGTAAAAATAAAAATTGTTTGTTTTTACAGCAGAGCTGCCACTTGTCTTGGCTCTATATATGTATAATTTTATTGAGAATAACTACAATATTAATATATATCATATAGTGTTTCTAAAAGGTTTAATATCATTCAATGACATAATGTTGCTACCAAGTTCTTTTAGAAGGAAATTCATTGTAAGTTTTAATACAGCAAAGAGGTGACATAAAAGCTGCCATCTATTTTAGTGTAAACTCACGCTTGTTTTTTTTTTACAGTTTAGCATTAAATGTTATCCCGGCATTTATCCATGAACTCGAATATTGTGGGTGCTCATTGCATGTTTCTCGATGCGATCTGCGCACCTTGCACCGCAAAAAAAGTTTTCTATTGAGAAATAAGAAGTTGAAAACGTTACGAGCCAAACATACTAACGTCAGAATGAAGCAATAGTTAAGGTTAAGGATTGCATATATCGTTAACTTACTAATTAGTTTGCCCTTGAAATAGATCAATCATAAGGGAGGGTCATCGCGCCGGAGAAAACCTCTCTTCGCGGTTTCCGACAGAGACGAGCTAGAATCTTATTTTTTTTTTGGATGAAACTAGTATAGCAATTATTTTCTTCTCAGAAAATGAAAAACAAAGGCGCTGATCAGACTGCGCATTTGCGCAGTCTTGTCTGCGCTTTTGTTGTTTCACATAATACAAACTCATTTTTCTTGTGAGAAGCCTCACAGGGGTCTAATTACTAGCTTGCGACCGGGAAAGACTTGGATCAGACTGCTCAGTCTGATGTGATATTAGACCTTAATATGGATTTCTAGAAAAATAACAAAAAAGGCGCTGTTCAGATGCGCAAACTGTACACATATTGCATACACTTTTTCGCAAGGATAGGCTCAATAGACAATAACTGCGCATTTAGGTGTAAATATCAATTAACAAACTGCACGATTAAGTTGCACGATCAAAGTTTTTTGTGCATTCATAGACCCCATTCAAATAAAAAAGCAAAGAAAAAATGAATCAGCAAAGTTACTAACATTTCGTCCTTGAAGAGCTTAATGACGGGTTACAAAAAGTATGCTTTTTCACAGCTGTACACGTACATTCTCAAACTCGGTGAAGGGAAGGGAATGACTACTACAAATTTATGGCAGTTTATTATATGAAGGAATTAAAAAAGCAATCCATGTAAGCCTCATTCACGAAACTATGCCAAACATTCTAATAAATCTATAACTTCAAGAGTTACTGAAGTTTTATTTGCTTTTTGCTTTTGATGCACAGACAACTTCTGAGAGCTGACACTAAATCCTCCATCTCGGCCATTAAACATGAGCGAAACGTGACACTGACCAATTTTAACAAGCAGCACGTAATTGTGTTACTTTTTCGCATCACTGTTCAGTTACAGAAGAGACTGTGCATCGGATCAAATTATTCGAGCGATCTTGGTAGAGGGTCACCCAAGGACCATTTGTGCCAAATTGTTTTTAAATTTGCCTTGTTTTTTAGTTTAAACTTTTATTTAATTTTTGTATAAAAACATGTGTACATATACATGTAATACTGTTATGTTCAGAAACAGGTCTTTTCTAAATACAAACAAGTAGCCCAATGGGCAACGATCGCTCACCATGGAGCCAGCCTAATGTTTCGAGACACCATAATTTACGATGCTCAAAGGCAGATAACTCTGAACTTGAAACAGTGACCAGGAATTAATTCAAAAACATAAGATATTATGCCGGTTCTAGTTATCTGCAAGTATTAAAACGATCTGAATAAAAATTGCATTGGCAACCTGGTGGAAGTGTAGTTTTCAGATACTCAAGGGCAGCTAACTCCGTAGTCAGTCATGGGATCTGACTGAAATTCAAACTCATCCATACTTTTTATGTATGTCCTGGTAACCTACAGGGATGAAGAAAATCAAATGAAAAATGAAGGTGCTAGAGTGGTCACAACATTACATAGTTATATTTTAGATGCTCAAGGGCAGCTAACTCTGTAGCTGGTGGATGGGTGTGGCGGAAATCAAACTCATTCAAACTTTTATGGAAGTCCTTGTTACCTACAAATGAGGAAGATCCATTCAAAAATGAAGGTGCTAGAGTGGTCACAACAGATCTCCCATTGTAAGCCTATGCAGATTTTTTATGATGCTCAAGGGAAGTTAACTCCAGAGTCTAAAGTTGGATCTATTTCAAACTCATTCAAGCTTTTATAGCTGTCCTTCTTATCTGCAAGAATAAATAAGATCCATTCAAAATTGAAAGCACTAGAGTGGTCACAACGTTTCTCCCATTATAAGTCTATAGGGATTTTTCCAAACCCTCAAGGGCAGGTAACTCATAAGTCCCTGGTCAGATCATGCTGAATTTCGACCCCATCCGAGATATTATGGGTTTACTTGTTGCCTGCAAAAATGAAGAAGATCCAATCAAAAATGAAGGAGCTAGAGTGGTCACAACATTATTCATTAATTTTTAAGATACTCACGGGGAGCTAACTCCAAAATAAAAAAAATGTGATGGGATCTTGACGAAATTAAGACTTTTCCAAGCTTTAATAGTTGTCCTTATTGTATGCAAGAATGAAGAAGATCCATTCAAAATTAAAAGCACCAGTGTGGTTGCAATATTTCTCCCATTATAAGTCTATAGGGATTTTTCCAAACTCTCAAAGGGCAGGTAACTCATAAGTCCCTGGTCGGAACCTGCTGAATTGTCAGTGATGGAATCTTGCCGAAATTCAAACTCATCCAAGCTTTAATAGTTGTCCTTATTGTATGCAAGAATGAGGAAGATCCATTTAAAATTGAGGCACTAGAGTGGGCACAACATTTCTCCCATTATAAGTCTATGGGGATTTTTCCAAACGCTCAAGGGCAGGTAACTCATAAGTCCCTGGTCGGATACTGCTGAATTACGAACCCATCCAAGATATTATGGGTTTACTTGTTGCCTCCAAGAATGAAGTGGATCCAATCAAAAATAAAAGTGCTAGAGTGGTCACAACATTATTCATTAATTTTTCTGACACTCAAGGGCAGCTAACTCCGAAGTCAGAAATGGAATCCTGCCCGAATTCAAACTCATCCGAGCTTTTATGGTTTGTCTTGTTATCTGCAAGAATGAAGAAGATCCATCCAAAAATGAAGGCACTAGAGTGGTCACAACATTTCACCCATTATAAGTCCATGGGGATTTTTCCAGACGCTCAAGGGCAGCTTACTCATAAGTCCCTGGTCGGATCCTGCCGAATTTCGAACCCATTCGAGATTTTATGGTTGTCCTTGTTACCTACAAGAATAAAGAAGAACAAATAAAAAATGAAGGAGCTAGAGTGGTCACAAGATTTTCCCCATTATAACCCTATGGGAGCTATCTGTTGCCATGGACACCAGAGTTCTGATCCAACCTTACCCAAAACCAAATGCAATCAATCCCCCACCCCAATAATGCTCCTGATGAAATTTGATTATGATTGGCCAGCTGGTTTCAGAGATATTCATGTTTGAAAGTGTGGACGTACGGACGGACGCACGCACGGACGGACGCACGGACGCACGGACGCCGACTCGAGTCCCATACTATAAGCTCACCCTGAGCCTTCGGCTCTGGTGAGCTAAAAAGGGATTCAGACGAAAGTCTATGAGAAGATAGTTGAAATCTTATCCCATATGTACACAGATTTAATCCTGCCCCACCCCCATATTTTTCAACGGATCGATATTTGAACAATCATATGTAGAGAGTCTCCCAAGGAGCATTTCTCTTAAAATTTATTATTTTCAAATCGGCTCAATACTTTTGACGCCAAGATGTTTGAAGGTTTGAAGTTTTATTTACTACCTTGATGCGAAGCCGGGGTATAAGTAAAAAAATCAACATATAAACATATAAAACAAGTAATAACAAAACAATTTGAAGAAAGCTTCGAATGTACATTTGAAAACACTCGGATGGCATTGTAATGAATTATAATAATCAGACCTCCAGATATTTCAGTGAATTTAGCACTTGCTAACTAGCTAAATGCTGGTAATTTTTCTCCAACATTAAGGTGTTGACATCACATGCTATTTTAAGCATGTGAAAACAAGTCACCAACATGCAACATAACATAAGCTGCATGGTAAACAGCGAGGGGGGGGGGGCTGAAGGGGGGAGGAGAGGAAGACTAACTAGCCCCTCCCCCTGGCGGCCATCTTCTTTAACCGATCAATTTTATTTTAGTAATCTTGGTTAAGGATCACTCAAGGACTACTTGTTGCAAATTATTTTCAAATCGACCCAGTAGATTTTGACAAGATTCTTAAAAAAATGTTTTTCCTATATACATTTGTACATAGGAAAAATAGCCACGCCACTGGCGGCAGTGAATAGTTTTACAATCTTGGAAGACGGTCATCCAAGTAAAGGAACATTTATGTCAAGTTGTATTAAAATCGGCTAAAAAGTTTCCCCTATACATACATAGGATAAACTGGCCCGAAGCAAAGGACCATTTGTGCCAAATTAACTTCAAATCGGCCCTGTTTTTTTTTTACTACTATTGAAACCAGAATTCTGCATGGAATAAAATGTTTTGAACAACTCAGAAACATGACGATCAAATGATCATTCCTGTGAAGTTTGGTGTTATTCCATCAAGTGGGCTATGAGGAGATATTGGTTTAAGAAAATTGTTGACAGTCGAAGAATGGGTGGACGGACGACGGACACCTTATGATCACAATAGCTCACATTGAGCCTATGACTCATGTGAGTTAAACACATGCATGTTCTGACTAAATTATAAGAAATATGCTAATCTCCAAATTAAGATTTTTCGACAACTTCAAGGCAGTGTACTTAGCTACAGAAACTAGCTAGAAGCTTGCAATTTGGATATAAACCAAGTTAAACTATAATATTTTCCAATATACGAATTACAAAGGCATAGATACGCAGTCTGATCTACACCTTTGTACTTTGCATACAGCAAAATATATCTCCCACAACGTATTGAAAACGTGGTTTAAATAATATTAACTGAAATATACCTTTGTGTCCGTTTGGATCAGCTGATTCACGTTTTCGTCTCTTCCAGGTGCTTGAACAATCATCATTGTGGGAGTAATCCATATTTGTTATATAAAAAAGGTTAAAACTTAATCAACCTTGTCCAAAACTGTTTCAGATTACGTGTACAATACAAGTACTAGCATAACCTTACTTGATTAACCATCAATGTTAAGCAGAGTTCGAATAACTTAAGCATACGTGTACGTCAATCTAAACTCGAAAAAAAGCACATGGGATTTAGGTACTTATCTCATAGGCGAGCAGCGAGGGCTCAGACGAGCCTGCGCATCCGCGCAGACTCGTCAGAGCCTTGGCTGCGTGTACACACAAAGTTGGGACGTAGATAAAGATACAGACGAAAAATTAGGCTTCTAGACCCACTATATAGCTGTATATGCATGTAAGGAATATACGATAAGTATCAATATCTTATTAGCTGCCCCATTAAGCCTCGTGCGTACAATGCAAACGAGCGTACAGAAAAACGTCACGTAAGCGACTGCTGAGATCAACATGCGCCTAGACAAACGTACTTTCCATATGACTTCACGAACACAACGATTGTACAGGAATACACACCCCCTGTTTATGAATTCACTACTTTCAGATATGATAAAGTCTATTTTAACATGGAAGCCTAACTGAACAAGCTACTTGATAGAATATACAGAAATCGGTGATTGCTATCGGATGGTATAATGATGCGCTTCCGCGTTTTACATCAATATATGAGTGAGCATATGCGATCTTGGTACATATCGCATTGTCGAGCAGCGAGGCTCAGGCGAGCCGGCACATGTTCGAAGACTCGCCAGAGCCTTCGCCCCTCGCATCACAAAATGAAGACGTTGATTAAGACTTTGCAACTGAACGATTCTCCCACACAATTTCCAATTTAACAATTCACCCATGGGGAGCCAAGTTCCAGTTATCAATCATCCCACATCAAATTTAAGTCTAACAATTATCCTACTTAGGGTTGCAATTGAACAATCTACATCATTTGTCAATTGAACAATGCTCCCACATCAACTACTAAGCACCAATTCTCCCACATTAAATTCTAAGTAACAATGCTCCCATAACAATTCAATAACATCAAATTCCAATTTAAAAATTATCCCGCAACAAGTTCCAATTTTACAATTCTCCCACATGAAGTTCCAATTTAACATTTTCATTTCTCCACATCAAACTCTAACCTAATAGTTCTCCCACATCAAGTTCCAATTTAACATTATTCCCACAGCAAGCTCTAACCTAATAATTCTCCCACATCAAGGTCCAATGTAACATATTCCCCATACCAAACTCTAATCTAATAATTCTCCCACATCAAGTTCCAAATTAACATTTCTCCAACACCAAACTATGATCTTTTAATTCTCCCACATCCAATTCTAAATTAAACATTTCTCTCGCATCAAACTCCAATCTCCCAGATCAAGTCCAAATGTAACATTTCTCCCACATCACACTCTAATCTAATAATTTCCCCCTTATCAAGTTGCAATTTAACATTTCTCCCACATCACACTCTAATCAAATAATTTTCCCACGTCAAGTTCCAAAGTATCATTTCTCCTATACCAAACTCTAATCTAAAAATTCTCCCACATCAAGTTCCAATTTAACATTTCTCCCACATCACACTCTAATCTATTAATTCTCTCATATCAAGTTCAAGTGTAACTCCCACATCAGACTCTTATCTAATAATTCTCCCACATGAGTCAATTTCCAATTTAACAACTCTCCCACATCAAATTTAACCTAATAATTCTCCCATATCAAGTTCCAATTTACTATTTCTCCCACATCAAATCTAATCTAATAATTCTCCAACATCAAGTTCCAATTTCACATTTCTCCTTCATCAAACTCTAATGTAATAATTCTCCCACATCAAGTGTTATTTGAATTATCCCCCACATCGCGGGTTCCAATTTAACTTTAAAATAGTTCTTTACTCGCGCATATGAAATTCCCTTGGCGACGATTTCAGCCAATATCAGTATGGTGCATCCTTATTAACATGTACTTTTGATCTCAATGTATACACAATCTCTGTCAATGACGCCAAGCATCTTCATGTAAAACCATGTATGGGGTAAAGTTACTTTTGATTTGACGGATGATGTTCTTAATCGCACTCGGTTCACTAATCTGTTATTCATCGCAAACTATTTGCATGCTGAATAATTTTTGGATTCATTTTTGCTGTCTGCTGATGCTTTTCAAAATCAACCTTTACGTCACGAATACCACCAGATAGTCAAACGTTTGGATACAGATCAGGTCTGACAATTTGTGGGGTCCAAACTGTTTGCTAAGGTTACCCGCAGACGACACCTGCAGGTAAAAAGTTAATGCTATTCGGTTCATGTCTTGGGGAAGCATGTCCTGCTACACATTGAAAAACCTGCACATGCTCTGCTCAGCCTTATTATACTGGCAGTGCAAGGGCTTGCAAAGCAAAACAATTAGAGTTGGACTGTATTAACCAAATGCCTATATTCTTATCCAACTCCGAATGCACTGCTTTTCAAGAAAAAAATGTGGCTATCGTTCTCCCAAACATATTTTTTCATGAAGCGTCTCAATTATTAAAAATGAAAAACAGAAATTGATTTTATGTTTATACCAATAAGTAACGTGTTTCGGTTATTAGATGCATTCAATGAACGTAAGTCTTGGCTAACCAGTGTCGTCTGGTGGTGATCTTTGCAAACAGTTTGGACGCAGATCAGGCCCGACATAAAGTCGGGCCTGATCTGGAGCCAAACTGTTTGACACTCTGATGGTATTCCTGAAAGAAATTTTCGAAAAAGTTGATTTTGAAAAAAATCAGAGGACGACAAAAACGCATGCAAAATTGCCAAGTAGGCAAAGGGTTGATTAATTCTGTTGCTTTACTCTTTTAGTAAAAATGAAATCAAGGGTATGTTAGCGTACTGGGGCAAAACCAAGCTTTTCAATTTCTCCACAAAAGATCAGCAACATTATTGAATTTTCGCGTGATTTTGTTAATAAAAGATGAAAAGTAGCCTCAAAGTCATGTGGTTAGTTAACCTATGGATGATGATAAGAAGGTGGATTCGAGGTTAATTTGAGGACAGCCTCGGTACATGTTGATTGTGAACTCGGTACGCGTTGAATGTGAACCCAAGAGCTATTCTCTAGCATCCGTTACTGGAGCTAACAAATACTTATTTTTTTTTCATGCTGGGAAATTGTCGTCTGGTGGTGTTTTTCATAATCATTTTTTTTTCTTCAAAAATGTATTTCAGGAATACCGTCAGTGTGTAAAACATGCTAAATGTGTTTACCATCTGAAAATATTGTTAATAAGTAAAAAATAAGAAAATAAAGATTAATAGATCCTGATCAGGCCCGTATTTTTTGTCTGGCCTGATCTGTAACTAAGCTGTTTGGTAATGTTATCAGCAGCCGACACTTAAAGGCAAAAACAACCAACAGTGACCTTCAAGGAAGCGGAACTATAAGTTTATGAAGAAAGTTGAAAGATCCTCTTTTGTTGTATTAAAACAAAAGGGACAAGTGGCCCTAAAGCGCTCACTTGAGTTTTGTTTAAAGCTTACATATAGGTATCTGTAGAAAGCTGACCATGTCCCTGGCGACCCTGGCGCGGGGCCAGTTTGGCTCCAGGGCCATAATTTATACAAACTTATTTGAGGTCCACAAGGTGAAGCTACATGCCAAATATCATGGCTCTAGGCTTACGGTTTCAGACAAGAAGATTTTTATGTTTCTCCCTATATAAGCCAAAGTAAAGCATGTGATCCCTGGGACGTGGCCATTTTTGGTCTAATTTGAACTAACTTGGTAGAGGTCCACCAGATGATGCTTCATACCAAATATCAAGGCTCTAGGCTTTGTGGTTTCAGACAAGAAAATGTTTTCATCTTTCTCCCTATAAAAGCCTATGTAAAACCTGTGACCCTCGAGGCGGGACCATTTTTGGCCCCAGGGCTATAACTTCAACAAACTTGGAAGATGTTTACTAGATGATACTACATACCAAAACTCAAAGCTCTAGGCCTTGTGGTTTTAGACAAGAATATTTTTGTCATGTTGCTCCCTATATAAGCCTATGTAAAACATGTGACCCCCGGGGCCAGGCAATTTTTAGCCCCAGGGCTATAATTTCAACAAACTTGGTACAGGTCCACTAGATGATACTACATACCAAATATCAAGGCTCTATGCTTTGTTGTTTCAGACAAGAATATTTTTTCATGTTGCTCTCTATTTAAGCCATGTAAAACATGTGACCCCCGGGGTAGGGCCATTTTTGGCACCAGGGTTATAATTTGAACAAACTTGGTAGAGGTCCACTAGATGATACTATATACCAAATATCAAGGCCCTAGGCCTTGTGGTTTCAGACAAGAAGTTTTTTTCATGTTGCTCCCTATATAAGCCTATGTAAAACATGTGACCACCGGGTCGTGGCCAATTTTGGCCCCAATGCTATAATTTGAACAAACTTGGTAGAGGTCTACTAGATGATACTACATACCAAATATCAAGGTTCTAGGCCATGTGGTTTCAGACAAGAAGATTTTTTTCATGTGCTCCCTATGTAATCCTATGTAAAACATTTGACCCCCAGGCGGGGCCATTTTTAGCCCCAGGGCTATAACTTGAACAAACTTGGTAGAGGTCCACTAGGTGATGCTACATACCAAATATCAAAGCTCTAGGCCTTGTGGTTTCAGAGAAGAAGATTTTTAAAGTTTTAATCTTGTGTGATCTAGATATGCAATGGACCGAAACCATTTTAACAATTTTAGAAGAGTGTCATATAAGAATCATTCCTACCAAGTTTGGTCAAAATCCAGCCAGTAGTTAAGGAGGAGAAGTCGTTTGAAGCAATTGTTGACGACGGACGACGCACGACGTACGACGGACATCCAACGATCACAATAGCTCACCATGAACCAATGGCTCAGGTGAGCTTACAAAAGAGGATCTTTCAACTTTCTTCATAAACTTACAGTTCCTGGGGTAAACGCTATTGAAATATATTTTTTTCATTTTCCTAATTAAATAATGAGTATCAAATTCTCATGTTCTGGCCCAATTTTGTTTACTTAGAAGATGATGAAGCATCTAAACATACATTTTTTTGAGATATAAAAACTATATACTGACATACAAAAAATATAATGTCACGTTCATCAAAACATAACTTAGGTCCCTGATTTTCACTGTATTTAATGTTAAAACTCGGAAACACTTTTATAGGGGATAATTATGTGATGGATAGAACACAATCAAAGGAACCCTTTTTCAAACAATTTGCATTCAAATTTTGAATATTATACTTGATTGAAACTTGCGACCTTGAAACGTGACCGTAACAAAGTCCATTATTTTGTATACAAACTGACCCCAGTGCCAAGCATTTGCATGCACTTGTCGACTCATCGTAAAAACCAACGATGTTACAAAAGTACTGTGTACGTCAGACAAACATCTATTGTCCTTCAGTAGTATAGCAGAGTTATCAAACCCTAGGAGAACAATACTTAGCATGCCACATCACGTGAAATCATGCTTTTGGGACTTGCAACCAAATGAGTATACAGAAACAGAGAAATCTACTAGGGAAACCAATGCGAGTACTTAGAGGTCGAATGGTCGTTGGTTCAAGACTCACCTGTGGCACTGCGTTGCGGCTTTGGGCTTTACACTTTATACTCTACTAGATACGGTTCAACCCAGGGTGAAAGGAAATCGTTCCGACTTGAATGAAATAAATTTGACTGGCACGCAAGCTACTACAAAAACAACTAAATGCACCCTGTGATTGAATGAATAAAACAACAACAACAACCAAAAACAACAACCAAAAACACTAGAAATTTAGCTTAAAACTTCTTATATCTAATCGCTACTTGCTTATTATGCAGAAGACAAACACTATTTGCCACGGCACGGCTCCTTTGATCTATACATTGTATTTTATCATATTTCAGCTGATCATAGCTATGACCTGTCATGCCATCTGATGTCTGTATCATTGAATGAGTTTTGTACGCTATGACGTAGGACAGTGATGACGATTACTAATCGCTTTGTACGCCTCGCCAACCAGTATTTATCTTTCACATGAAGCATGCCAATGCTAATTCATGTAACATTAAGATGATATACCTATGTAAGCATGCATGACCCGCAACACTGTAGTCAGAAACCAACCTTATTTTGTGTTTGTGTTTAACGTCCCACCAACAGCCAAGGTCATATGGGGACGGGGCCACAGCTTGAAGTCTCATCCGACAGACTGGTGAAGCCGGGAATCAAACCTGCGACCCCTGGTTTACAAACCAACCTTATTACGCCTTTAATTGATATTCCAATGTTTAATATCACATATCACACAATTTACAAAGCTAAAGCTCGTACAAACGCAGAATGAATAAAATAACTTAGACTTATTTAACACTTCAAAACGCGTTTTCATGGAAGATATACCCGTTTTAGCTCTTAAAACCATTTAAAAAAAGGGGGTGTGTGTTTTGGGCCTCCGTGTCACGGTTGTGCTTTAAGTTGCCATTTTGTCTATTTGGTCATACTAAGGGCACGTCCATTACTTATTAGAACGCAAAATATGTTTGTTTTATTGATATGCAACAGCAAAAAGTAAAATTCACATTTGTTCAAATAAACATGAAGAAGGTAACATGCAATGACGCGTTTGGACCGCTCAAATAAGCAATGCAAACCATCTTCACTAGGTTTAAACAGTTCATAAAGATATGATATTAATGTGCTTAAACATTTATAGGAAAGTAAGGGGCACTTAATACGTTTAAGAGTATTCACTTTCACAATAACCAGGTCAAACACAAACAATTTTGCATTTAGTTTCCGGCGTATTTTCTTCATTTAAATTTCAAACCAAATTTTCATTTTATCTCTTGTTTTTTTTTCTGGGCGAAAAGAAACAGTAAATTTAGATACAGCAAATGATTTTGTTTTGTTTTTAGGTATGTATATGAACAATTTTGTATTAATGTTGGCATTTGTCGCAATGAACATACCAATTAATATTGCTTTATCTATCCTCCTGCAAATTAAACTTGCTTGGGTTAAAAATACACATGTACATGCATTAATTTGTTTATTCGTATTTAACGTTTAGAAAAGATACCTTGTTACTACAGCATTGAGTATAAAAATACAAAGAAAATACAAGCACGCTTTTTCATACAAATACACAATGTTTGATTCACTCAGAATTAAATACAACATGTTTTGTATGTTTATTGCATTGCCAGTTTTCAACATGACACCCATCGATATCACGCACTGGGTACAATGGGTTTTCAGATACACTGTGTGCACAGCGGGGCATATGTTGGCCTACTGGGCGCCAGGTAATATATCGAAGACAGCGATATAGGGGAAATACCAAGAATGTCAAAAAGGTTCTTTCCAGATAACAACCCTTTATTCATTGAAGGATTTTCCTTGAGTTGCCTCACCAAGTCTTCATCAAACATACAACAAGCAACCTTTTTGCGAATACTTCTTAGGCATCACATATGCTTTTTGTTCAAGAGGTGTTTAAGTAACGAGCAAGCAAATTCACCTGTATACAAATTCGCGAATATAAGTTAAACTAAAATATGTGTTATGATACACTGTGTCCCCAACCATTAGCTTGTCGATAAGGATGATCTCACCATCCTTTTCAAAGGTAATTGCTCTATCAGCTTGCCAAATCTGAGGCCACTAGCTGTAATAGTTTTCGAAGTATCTTTATTATAAGTTTTCTATGACCAAATTTGCAAAGGGCAATCACTCGAAAAAATGTAAAAGACCAATAACTCGACAGAAACAACCTTTTTTAAATTTTTACCAGGGAATCTACTCATAATCTTCTAATGGCTGACCGCGAGTTTGAAGCTCATAGCTATTATAGTTTTTGAGATATCAAGTTTTCTATGTTCAAATTTGCAAAGAGCAATATATTTTGTTTTATTTTCACCAGGTAATTTACTCATACTCATCTTTTAGTTGACCTAGTTTGGAGCTCATAGCTGTAACAGTTTTTGAGATATCTTTTTTTACAAAATTTCATTATGAGCCTTTAAAAGGGGCATAACTCAACAAAGGGAGATAAACCAGACTTATTTTTTAATCTTATCACTATCCTCTATCAGCTGACCAAATCTGAGCAACTAGCTGTAATAGTTTTTTGGAATATCTTTATTATAAGTTTTCGATGACCAAATTTTCAAAAGGCAATCATTCGAAACAAATGTAAAAGGCAATAACTCAAAAAACAAAACAAAAAAAATAACCATTTTTTAAAATTTTCACCAGGTTATCTACTCATTATCCGCTATCAGCTGTCCAAGTTTGAAGCTCTATAGTGGTAATAGTTTTCTGACATCAAGTTTTCTATGTCCAAATATACAAAGGGCAATAACTCGAAAAATTAAAATAACTTATTTTAATTTTCACCAGGTAATTTTCTTAATATTCTCTATTAGCTGGCCAAGTTTGAAGCTCATAGCTTTTATAGTTTTTGAGATATCTTGATTACAAAATATCACTTTGACCCTTTAAAAGGGGCATATCTGCACAAAAGGAGATAATCCAGACTTTAAAAATTATGTGTCAAATATTTTTGATGAGGAGTCCATATATGAAATATCATAACTGTATCTTAATAAATTTTGAACGGACACACGGAAGGACGCACGGACAAGCCCAAAGAAATATGCCCCTTCAACTTTTCCAAAATTTGGGGCATAATAAAAGTCAGTTAATTTAGTGGACACTAAGTTTACACTGTGCAAGTTTGCTACAAAATCGGTGGCAGCTCAACTGCCATATATTTTTGTATAATTTTCAAACTGCTTTAAAGGTTATGTTCTGTTTGATTGCATTGATCCGTTGAGTAACTCCACCAATAGATCAGTAGAAATGTTTAACATATTTATCCCTGGAGAAATGCTGGTCTCAAGTTGTTAAACTAGGAAAGTTAGTATAAGTTTACATTAAAAAGGGATGGCAGCTTAGCTGTATGTTAATGCATATAGACAAGCAGTGTGGAGTCTGATATGGGTCCACACTGTTTGCTAGAGAGACCAGCAGACGACACACAGCAGTCGATAGTCGCGGTTAGCAGTCGAAGAGATTCTGGTAGTTAACCAATATTGACTATCTATACCTATAGTAACTTTAAGTAGTTTTCGAGAAAGTCTGTCCTATTCAGTTTGTGTGTACAAATGAAATAAATACGAAATGTAAATACATCAATCCTTAAAACAAACTTCGTTTTACGTCAATGGTATATTTACATACTTACAACAGGCCCAACAAGAGAAAACAACTTTTATAACAAGTACATGAGCCAGCCAAGGAGATATTGTTACTTATCGCATAATGTAATATCATGCATACTTTAAGTAGTTCATTTTCCATAAAACTCGATTAATGATAAATCGTTTTTGTTGTGGTATATAGCTCACACCAGAATCAGATGCCACATTTAGCGACATTATACCTCAGTCTACGTTGTTTAATGCTCGCCCTTTATAGAACGCAAGACGAATTTGGAAGGAAACGTTTATTCATAGTATGCTGTACAGAGCCGCTTGGAGTTTCGGGTAAAACCTCCCAATTCATCGATATACATACAAGTAAATCAATGTTTCCCCCCTAATTCATCTCATTCTCGGATGACGTACCCAAACTTAAACTGTCCGTTCTAAGGCGCTGGTTCTGTTGTTGTTGACTTTTTGTTTATTGTTACTCCCTTTGTGGGAGTCTGTAATTGTTCTATGTTTTGAAGTACGTAACTTTATGTCCATTCTAGTATTGCAATTATCTTGATGGAGATGAGAGAGCTGGTTGCTTTGCTTAATTTGTCTCCCTGGTGTCTCGTGATGGTTGAGCGGCTCTACCTCGCGGTGCCACGGGGTTGTCTGCGGTTTGTGATTGTGGTATTTCCTGATCATACTCACTTACTATTTTTAAAAGCGATGCAACTGATGAAGAGTTGAAGTTTAAAGTAAATTGAACACTGAAGGCATGTTCATTTACAGAAGAGATACTTGTCTCAAGTAATAATATCAATTACCAAAGACAGTAAAGAGTATTTTGAAATGTCTCATCTGGCAAATTCATTCTTTTTTTTGAATTTTACACATCATTCCAGAAGCAGAACGAATCAATAGCCAAAAGCCATACATAAAGGCCATGTTGAGGAAGAGAATAAAATGAGATTTTAAGACGAAACGACGACGACGACGACGACGACGACGACGACGACGACGACAACACCAACAACAACAATTGGGTGTGCCTTTGCAGTGACAGGTTGCAAATTGCTACAAGGGTACATTTCAAAAGCCATAACAAACTTTGATATGCTTAGAAGTGCATATAGAGCAGAAGATAGAACAATGAACCCACATGACTAACCAATAACAATTGAATAGGAAGAGATAAGGTCAACAGCTCTGATGGATAAGGATTTGGAGGAAGGCTCTGAATGATGACTTTGATATCTCCTTCATTGTTGTTATTTTGATTGTGGGTCACAAACTTACATCCTCACAAGAAAATGCTAATAATCTAGAAAAGAGATTTCTTGCAGACTGGACAAAATTCTATCTAAAAGATGGTGTCCTATCTAAGTTCATTACAATAAGTGATGAAGAGTTCTAACATCTGTGTTTCCCACACTCATTGCGTGATGAAAATTTTAATGTATATCACACTGACCTAGGACACCAGGGTCGTAATAGAACTCTTTCTTGAAGTGATGGTTTTTCTCCCCTGTTCTTAAACACTTTATCAAGAAATGCATACAAACATGTTGCTGTATAAGCTGAAAGACAACATGTGAAAACTGCTGAACTAATCAACATCACATCATCCAATAAAATTAATGTGAATTGATTACCTTTCGGTTAAGCCATCCGAAGGTTGATATGAGAACCTATTTGTCATTACAGACCATTTCACCAGATATATATAAGCATTTTCCACTAGAAACTAGTCACCATATACAACAGCAATAATCTCTTTTTGAAAATTTCTTCGTGCATGCGTCTTCCCATTGAAAATTCATAGTGACATGGGTGCAGAATTTGAAACCAAAATAACCCAGAAACTCTGTTACATTTCAGGCATAAAGAATTCCCATGGGAAATGGTATGACAATGCGATTTAACAAAACATTGTTAAATATGATGACAAGTCTCCCAGAAACAAAGAAAGCGAACTGGAAAGCTCATGTTTCAACTCTCACTCCTGAATACAATGCAACTGTGCTTGACAGTACAGTTATTTACCTTACTACTCAATGTTTGGACAGCATCTAAGGTTTGCAACAGATGCTTCCTTGGCCTTGTGTCAAATGGTACTGTTGCTAAAAGCAAGAATAACTATTGTGACAACTAAAAGATCAGCGGCAGTTTGTATATGACAAGGCCAGCAAAGGAGCAAAACATGTTGAGGCTAAATACAAAGAGAACAACGACAAGCAAATTGAGCATGCCCCAACCTGGAGATTGTGTCTTGATTATAACGTGGGTCGCCAAGAGCGTCAACTCAAAAGTTTGGGATAACCATACATCGTAACTGCATCCTATAATTTTTATCCATACATATGAAGTAAAAAGGGAAACCATGGAACGCAAAGCAATTGTCATTCCACATATGAACACCCTCTATCATTCAAATATTGAAAGAGTTCTCGTTAAGAGCCGTAAGACAGATCTTAAGTATATTTGACATTGACCTTTGACTCCGAGGTCTTATCAATGATTTGAAATCTTCGTTGTAAAGCAATCGTTGAGCCAAATATGAATACCATAGGTCCAAATAAGAGCAGTAGAACAGCGTCATTTACCGTTGACTCCAACGTCAAATTGGTGACTGAAACTAACGTTGTCATCTAATACAAATAAGCAACCATTGTACTAAATATGTACACTTTCGATCAAAAACGAAAGAGTAGTTCGCGTTTAGAGCAGAAGGACAGGTTTATGTAAATTTGACCTTGACCTTTGACTCCAAGGCCATATCTGCGATCTGAAGCCATCATGAAATCTACACATCATTGTGTAAAACATGAACACTATCAGTCAAAACATGAAAGAGGGGTTCGCGTTACGAGCAAAACAGACTGACTGACGGACGGGGCAGATGTATCTATATCCGACCTTTATTTAAAAAACGCAGATATCTTATAAGACACAAAGGCGGATTTTTATCGTGGCGCGGCAAATGTCATCTTAATATATGATAATGAAGGTATACAATGACAAAGTCACAAACTTTACATATGAGACGCGACATGTGATTTCCAAACAATGTTGCAATTTTGACAAGTGAAGACTCAGACAAATCTGTGCAGCCACATTTCAAACTTTGAAACTCCAAATGATGTTAAGTAAGTAGCTTAACACTCATAGAATATTCAAGCGACTAGCAAAGACTCTGATTAGACTGCGCGTATGCGCAGGCTGATCTGAGGCTTTGCTGGTTGCACATACCACATTGTTGGAAATCTCGTGTCGTGGCTCAACTATCAAAAGATAACCCTTAGAAATATGCGCACTAGTGATCTAGTTATCTGGACGATCAAATATGAATTTATTGCTTAATCTATGACGTCAAACTGAACAAAATATTAACCGTGACGAGAGAAAATTAACCCAAATATTCTGGAAAAAAAGACCGTTCAAAAATAGCAAAAAATTTGAATTGAGAATTAATCGAAAGTGCAACAATACTAATACAATCATTTGTCTTTGTTTATGCAATTCTTCAAACATGCATTATATGCATAACATAAGCATAAAATAAGCATAAAATAAGCATAAATAAACAAAGATAAGCATAAAAGGTTTTGGAATGAAATTATGGTTATTTTCTTATTAAATTTAAATTATTTCTAAACATATGTTTTGGTGCTCAAAAGAACCGTTTCAATGAGACGGTTCTTCTGAGCACCCAGACATATATGGTGGTTTATGCTTTGAGTACTCAAAAGAAACGTCTCAATGAGACGGTTCTATATGCTGAGGTTGAGACCTGTGCATGTACAGGTATATAGTACCTATTCAGTTTGTCCAAAACGTTTTCCTCGCCACTTCTTTATGCATGTGATCAGAGAAAGATCTGCCCCCAAGGTTATAACACTTTTTCCATGCTCAACTCAGATGAGTACGAAATTTATCCTGCTCATAAATTATAAAACGTCAACAATTGTTGGCATTTTAACATATATAAGCATGATAAATACAACATATGAGACACTTAAGCAAGAAACTTCTTCATTTGTAGGTATTTTTTTTATTAGCAGATTATTTCGTGCTCAGTTGAGTTGACCATGAAAAAAGCTTTATAACCTCGGGGTCTGGCTTGTCTAGGTGCATAGTTTATGTGCTCGAATATGCTAGATAGCAAGAGAAAAGTGAAGTAAGGACCTTTTACCGTGATAAGGCTTATTTAGGTTTGACCCACACTGGTGTCGTCTTGTCTGACGTGTCTTGTAAAACCAGACCTTGTATTGTAGTTATGACCTTGACACATTAACGGTTGAGTTAATGAATGCTCGAAAGACAAATTAAAAATCAACACGAGAACAAAAGTCAAACAACAAAACACACATGCTGCCCATCCCTTGTCCCATATATCACAACACGGATACTGAAAATAATTTGGACAAACTCTCGTAAATGAAAAATTGAAGGATTCACTGACACTTAATTAACCACTTATCTATGGAAATTAATTCAGGTCTATGATTTAGTTGTACTTATATGGTGTAAATCCACATTTCCATGTGAGGACATGACCCTCATGAATGCAGCAACGGCACATATCATTGCACGCCCGATTACCACAGTTACATGTAACCACTGCACTTCCAAGGCATTTCCCTAAAAGAATACATAATTTTTCTATTCGATCTTTTTCGCTGTTGCGAAAATAAAGTAATGTGCGTATTTGTAAAGAAGATGCCTCTTACGTTATTCTTTGCATTTTTTGCAAAAAAAACAAGCGAGTATGACAGGAAATGCCACAAATATAGATCACTGACGAACCGAAGGTGTCGCGAGGTAGAGACACAGAACGCTAACAGCCACGTAACTGTTACAAGTATTAGCTTTTCAAAAAAGCTGGCGGTCGTTTAGCCCTATCATTGTATGTATTCTTGCCCACTGCATGCTTCCATTTTTAACTTCTAGAGCTTGTACATGTAGATTTATTCTAAGCTCTGATTGTTAACATCTGAACTGTGATTTGTCGCCATTTAACACATGCTTCCAACGAGGATGTTGCTTGATCTTTTGAAAGCACCCGGTTAATGCATGGTATGTTATGGTAATGTATCTAGCATGCGAAACATTTATGGAAGATCATTTGACAACACTAGACAGCACATTTTTCTTAAAACTGATGCCAGAAAATCAAGATCACAGTGGTCGCTTAACTGTATATGTACAGACTCTGTTACCCCAAGATGTGTTCACAAACCAAATTTGGGATTCCTAGGATTTATGCTCGTGACACGATTTTTCTAGATCCGATGGCAGTGGTAAAGGTGCGTGACGCTCCATGACCCTAAATACATTAAGACACAAATTTGGCATTCCTACCTAAAATAATTTAAGAGATATACTCTGGATATGATATGAACACTCAAACACTTAGGACATTAAGGACAGGCAGTTTGATTACTATATGCCTCCCTTCGGGGACATAAAACCTGTTTGTCATGACCGTCATAAGAAAGTGCCTGAATCATTGTAATTCTATGTGATCAGATGTGGATCACAATCATATAAGTACGTTTACTGATGTGAAGTTCGCTCGCACTCTCAATCAAGGACGTTTTGACTTTGGGACGTTTAACTTTCGCCAGCTTTTTTGAAAAGCTGATACTTATTGCGTTATATAGGTGACAGGGCAAATTGACGGTACTTCTTTTGTGGATCTTTTATGTTTTTGTTCTGTCTTGTGTTTGCTATGTTTTGTGCGCGTCTGTTTATATGTGCTTTGTGGTCACCTGCTGGGAAAGGGCTGACCTCTTGGCTCTCGTTTGTGGTGTCTTCTGTGAGTTTGTCACTTTCCCATTTGTATCCTGGGTCAGGTGTGGTACTTGATTGTATCGATTCCTGATCTTTGCACCATTACTTACTTTCTATAGGTAGCCCTACAGACTTCACGGACAGTTTACTTCGCGCTGTAGGCGAACCCACGATATTTGGTACCCCACTCGTTGTTCGGCAGCGAATACAATATAGCCTGAGCTAGGCATAAAGGTTTGGTCAAAACCTGAATTTGATGTATGTTTTGATTGAAGTTTATATAAGCGGCCGGCCACGGCCGATCGCAATAAAGCAACCAGGCCCCGAGTTTATAAAACTTGAGTACAGTCTCAAACTAAAAATAAAGCGCAGTGATTGGCTGCTTGCGGACACGTGTCCGCAAACAGCCAATCATTGCGCTTATTTTGAGTTTGAGACTGTACTCAAGTTTTATAACCTTGAGACCAGCTCTCTCCTCCTCAGCGAGATGATTGCAAAACTAGAATTGACACTACGCACTACATTAAAAACATTAAAAACAGAGATAAAACACAAAACTCCCTTGCAAAGTAAAGGGTGCAAGTCGTCTTTTAAGTCCCTACGTACGCGTATGGAAGAAAGTGAACTTAATACCCTTGACTTGTGGGGTCAGTTTAAACCCCAAAATAGAGTCACGTCTTAATGTTGCCTATGCGACCAAAATGTGTGCCTTGGTTGCTGGCAGATTGGATATCTTAATGAATATGCTGTTTAAGCTA
This sequence comes from Loripinus fragilis, assembly GCA_964019695.1. Lineage (NCBI taxonomy): Eukaryota > Metazoa > Mollusca > Bivalvia > Lucinida > Lucinidae > Loripinus > Loripinus fragilis. The sequence continues at coordinate 51,555,831 of OZ026518.1, forward strand.
AATTCTCTGTAATTGGGCCAGGAAGTCTATGCCTTTCGACAAGACAGGTTTCTAATGACATGGCACAATAATTAGTGCGCATGGGACCACAAAACGCCTAATTACATTAACCCTATACAGATTCGTCAACCATTGTATTCCCCCAAACACCAAAATGTACTCTATTAAGTTAATCTGATCTAACAGCCAGACAGTTTAATAGTCAGATTAAGCACACAAAGACTTATCTTTATTCACGCATAGTTAGACAAAGTTATTTAGATGCAACATGTAGTATATAAGAACAGAAGGTGAGCGAACCAACGTACACAGCCTCGGTTCAAATTATATCTTGGCATGCTGGGAAATTGTTATGTTTTTGTCGTTTTCGGCCAAAAAATGAAAATTGCTTTTCACCAAGTTCCTATTGCTTTATTAGAACAATAGCCCGAGCACTATAAAGTCTGGTATTAAGTTGACTTTTGCCGTTGCTACGGTAAGAAAAAAGGACGCCAAAGTGGAACAAATTTGAGACGTTTGACAGAAATATGAACAGCCAGGGGCATAACCTGTATAAGTTACAATATATATCACTTGAAAAAGTTAAAAGTGTGTCTTTTCAAGAATGATTTCAAAGTGAGGCTATCGAAAATAACTTATTCAGGTGATATCTGAAATTATTTAGGTCAAGGTCAAATTGCAAGCCGTCAAGTTATTCAAGTTAAAATTTAGCTTATTTTCTGATCTTCAATGACCTCGCGTACAAATTTCTAGACGATGCGTACAAAATTGTATCACATAATCGTAAAGTTATGTAATAGGTCTTTCAGATAAAATTACCCACATGACCGTGAAAATTGCGGTAACTCCGGAACATGAAGATGAAAAGACACTTTTGTTTAGTTGCTAAAAAAGTTAACTGCTTTAAGTTATATATTTTTAACTTTTGGAGGTTATGCACCTGACTGATGAACAAAGAGAAGAAGCATTCACCAAAAATATATGTTAACAGATGAGCAACGAATGCTATTGCGAGCCCTGTGTGCCTTTGCTTACGCTGCTCGTGTGCACAAAGTAAGGATAAAGAATACGATAAAAATTTAGAGTTCTAGCCCCCCTGACGTTTATGAGGGTCTAGATGGGGTATAATGATTAGTGAATAATGGCCTTTTTTATTATGAATAGTGAATAATGAGCCAAAATAAAATAATGAATAGTGAATAATGAGGGCTTAAAATAATGAAATTAATGAAAAGTGAATAATCAGATTTCTTTGTCACCTTTCTTACTTTTGCATTGTTAATGCTTGGCATCTAGGCTAGAATTATTCCTTGGACTATTACAAACAATACAAGGGTTAGATGCCAAGCGTGATTTTTCGATTTAAGGTCACAGTGAGGTCAAAGGTCAAGTAAGTGCAATAATGTAGAAAAATGACATCTAAATACAGCAACTTCTTTTCTCCGTCACAAAATGCTAACAATATGAACGGAAACAAATCCAAATGAACATAAAATGGCACCGATTCATGCCACGGCCTCTAAATTGACATTTTGCAGGAAGATGCCATCTTTATGCTGTTAAAGGTTCAGGCTCAGTACGAATTAAAGAACAATATAGTCTGGGGGCAAATTTAGCTTATCTTGCATCATCAGGACATTTTTTTCATGGGTGCCAAAGTGTTCATCAGGATCACCTACATGCGAAACACAGTTCCCTTAAAATAATCCTGTCTTGGCTATGTGAAAATGCATCCTAATGCGGTTCTAGAATGGGGGCGTGCCTTCAAAATTACTTATATCTCAGCTGCTACTTATCTTAGACTACTAAACATGGTATCAAATTAACCCTTAGACATCTGCCCTTCATCCATTTGTCGCATATGCAAATTATCTAATTTGCACATTTAAAAATAATCATGAAAATATTAAAAAATGTGATTCAAGAATAAGGGCATACCTAAAAATCAATAATATTTATCATAGACTACTAAAATTGGTACCAAATTAGTTTAGACATATGCCTTTAAAACTGAAAGAGGGGATGGTTGGTAATTAGACCTACCTTGCATCCATTGGAAGGACATTTTCTCATGTATGACAAAATGTTTAGTGGGACCACCAGAATACAAAAAAGATATTGTCCTAATATTAAACCCATTTAGAATCCATGGCAACCCTTCATGGATTATGAAGAATGAGGGTGTTTGGGGGTCTCCAAAGGAACAAGTTTGCGGTCATGAAAAATTGTCCTGGGATGGGGGAGGGGCGTGCTAGGTACGCTAAATTATCTATTAGTTCAGGGTATGATTATTATTACCACACACCTAGCTTCTTATAAGTGCCTGTATGTTTATAATTAGAGACACCTTTTTGAATGTAACCTAAGTCTCTACAGGCAGGGCTGTAGAAATTACGCTCATTCAGCCTATTCAATTGCCAACAGGATAGCTTGAAGTCCTACAGGATAGGCACATCCCGCTGCATCGCATGCGCATAGTATCATACAGATCTGATTATACTTTAACATTTACATCTGGCAGAGCTACATGCACAACTGACAGTCTTGCTTTTAGCCCCAATAGTAAGTGAGTTTGATCAGGAAATACCACAAACACACACTGTAGACCAACCCATGACACCATGAAGAAGTGCCACAGAAGACTGACAGTCACAATACTCCAGATAGACAATTAAAGTCTAGCAACCAGCTCTCCCTCTCTTCCTTGTCAAGATAATTGCAAAACTTGAAAGGATACTAAATGCGAGTAATGCATTACAAAACAAGGACAAAACACACAGTCCCCAAAAACAATGGGAGCAACATCAAACAATGCATCAATATCACAGTGCCACCGCCAAGTTTCCATCGACTTGTATCAGTTGCTGTTCCAACATCCATTTGAGCATAATTAGCATTCAGTAAATGTTTTGCCTGATAATCACTCTCAAACAATGCATCTATTGTAGGTGATCCAATCCTTTTCTCGCCCTGGAGAAAAGAATGAATCGTATCATATCAATATCTACATTTTCCATTTCAAAGTAGCTGCCATACAGGCAAAAACACACTCAAATCTTTTACATAATGACTGCAGCAGTTTCTGAGCCCCTGGAGGTACTGTTTCCAAAGTGTTGTTATTTTACTGATGCCAGAGAATGATGAGGTTGTTTTAAGACCTGTCTGGCCATGAAAACCAAGTATGTTCTCTGGTATATCAGCATTCTTGTTTCGATAAAAGATATCCCTTTTTCAGCTTTAACGTCCCTGACATCATCCATACCTCATATTATGGACAACAAAGGTGGTAAAGAAGAAGTTGCACATCAGTAACTCTGCAAATGACAATTACTTGCTTGTACTTGTTCTGTATTGCATCTTTGGATTTCAAAACTAAACATGTTTCTGCCTTGATGATTAGTTTACCACTGGATCTTGAAAGCCACCTCGAACAGCAATTTCACCGTAACCAGCCAATGATTCAGCTTTTTGGTAAAAGTTCTACTGGCAGGTATGTTGCAAGATCTGCCTTGTTGTCCTCTAGGTAATTGGACTTCAGGTCCCTGAATAAGTTTTCTGATTGATCTCCTCTGGGCTGTTCGTTTGGTACATGTAGACAATGTAGTCAACTGCTGTCCTAAGTAGCAATCGCATGTGACATAACAGTATTTAACTTGTGTTGTAGTGTGTCTAAAATGTTTGAAAACAGATGCCATAAAAGCATCTGCACAATCTCCAAAAGTGCAACAACCTTGTAGTTTCTCAAGAGACTGGATCTTGGCCTGATCATTAATTAAAAAATGGATTTGGGAATATCAGACAGTACTAGACACTTAGTCACATGTTGTTCATCTACTAATTGGCTTGGTCAGGTGGAACTTAGTTAAACAGATTTTGCTTCGTTTTGTGGTTTGACACACTATATACTATGTCTTGAAAGCCCTCTTGGAGTCACAGTTTTCAACTGGTTCTCCCTCAAACCCTCAAAATTATCCATGTCCTCAAAATGGAGACTAAAACAAGTGCAGACTCTCAGGAATGATCCTTTCAACATTTTTTGAGTTGATTTCTAGTCATAGATTAGTTTGATCAGCTGTCTTCTTCAGATCAGCCCTAGCTTTGAATTTTGATGACAGCGTGAACCAGTTCTTGTATCAGACATATAGCTACAGGGCTTTTTCCAGCAATTTCGGGAAAAAGGCTCCTGGCCAAAAATTGGAAAAAATGATCGACTTAACATCAAAATTGGGAGAAATAACCACATACAACATAACAAGGGTAGCAAAATATATCCTCAAAATCAAGTTATTTTAGATTGTATTACTGCCAAGCATACCACTTAAGCACAAGTGTTTGAGTATCATTCTGATATGGGTCATTTTTTTCTCATAAGTAGTAGTGGTCTCTAAAAATAGTAAAAAAAAAATAATTTTACTTTACTTAATTTGGAAAAACAGACATGGTATTGGGAAAAAGGATGGCTATTTTTGGCAGAAAATCCCCTGAGCTATGGTTTCCTCTTTAATTGCAGGGGAAGGTCGTGCCTCAGACTCAATGACGGCTCTGGCGTAAAGCTTTAATCAGTGGGTTGGTGCCTGAAGATTGTCTGTAGCTGGGACCACCGTGGCACAATTTGAGGTTTTCTGAAGCTTTGACTATCTGTGAGTCTTTGTTTCATCATAGTGTGTAATTTGATTAAATTGTTTCTCTATGACGATACGCTGCAATAGTTAGGACGCTTCCATGCGAGCTTAACATTTTTGTGCTTAACAACAGCAAAATCTTGGTGGCAAAGATATGGTACCAGTAAAACGCACTTAAGCCCCCCCATTGGCTTAGGCTGCTGTACGTTCTAAGGCGGTGGTTCTGTTGTTGTTGTTTGTTACTGCCATTGTGGATTTTTGTAATTGTTATATATTTTGTTGTAAGTTACTCTGTGTCAATTCCTGGTTTGCAATCATCTTGGTGGGGAACAGAGAACTGGTTGCTTTGCTTTGTTTGTAATCCTGGTTTCTCGTGACGGTCATGTGGCTCTTCCTCACGGTGCCACGGGTTTGTCTGCAGTTTGTGATTATGGTATTTCTTGATCATACCCATTATATTTAAATCGTCTTGTCATCATGTCATCTTCAGAGGATTATTCTGAAGAGATCCTTCTTTGAGGCCTTTGTTATTGTTTTGAGAGTGACATAGTAAGATTAATATATATCGGATACAAGAATAGTAGGGCCTTTATATTGGAAGGGCACCCACATTTATCGACCAAGATGCATTCGTGCATCATCATTGAATGATTGTCGTCTTGATAAATATCTCTGTGATATTTCAGATTCGGGCTCTCTTCCGTAACTTGCTGCTACTTGTACTATTCCCACAAAACTCATATCAAACACATGGCAAAGAGCCAAACCATGCCCAGAATTGCCCAGAATTGTGCAAAGTTCACCCCCTCCCCCATTATATGTGCTTTTGACACAGTAAAACACCATTCAAATGTATTGAAGACCCCATTACCAATCAAATAATACAATCATCATTCGATCTGAGAGGTCTGTGACAAAGGCATGACTAAAAATGTCCTTAAAAGACAATACATATGAAAAATCTACTCCACAATCACTGGTTATTTTGCGGAAAGTACATTTTTCTATTCCATAATAGCTATAGAAGTCCACAAAATATTATTTTCAACATTTCTATATCTTGCTCTTTAGTTTGCAGCATATTAAACATCATTAGAATGATTTAGATAGCATGTATAGCAAAATGAGAGTTTGAGAGTTTTGAGAATTTTATTCATTGACCAAAACCCCTAACCGGGGTACAAGTCAAAACATACTAACAAATAAACATTTGAGGAAAGTTTAAAATATGATTACGAAAATCAGCATAATCTCCTCAGTGGGTATTCATGTCTACTTGAAGCAAACACAGTGAGACCTCTTAGCAATTAAACACCACTTTTGATGAGAATAGCCAGGCCTCCAGATAAGAGTGCGTATTGGAATATTATTTTCTTTATTTCTCATCCAAAACATATGGTGTGGGTACTCAAAAGAACCGTCTCAATGAGACGGTCCCCCTGAGCACCCAAAACACATATTCAAATTAATGGGTAAGAACATTAAAAGTTTACGCAAATAAAATTTCCTTATCTGGATCTAAGAATAGCAATACAAAACATATGGTGTGGGTACTCAAAAGAACCGTCTCAATGAGACGGTCCCCTCCAGCACCCAAAACACATGTTTTAATTAATTAAAAGTTTATGCAAATAAAACAGCCAGGCCTCCAGACAAAAAAAACACAAAACAACAACACCCTTTTAGCGATTCTAATACGAAAATTCACCTGTTTGACCTTTGACCTTGCTGTGACCTTAATTCGAAGTTTCAGACGTGGTATCCACCCTGGGGCACTTAGTCATACCCCAAAGAATATTTCTAGCGTGGATGCCGAGCATTAACAAAAATGCCATCAAAACCATTTTCTAGGGACCTTAAAAATTATAGGTGGCAGACTATAATGAATAACCCAAAATTTTAATGAGATGAATAATTGGCTAAATTTTTAATGAAAAGAGAATAAGGCCCCCCCCCCCCCATCCAGACCCTCTTTAATGGAGGTTTTAGCAAATATGCAAAAATACCTGCTAATCTTGTGTCAAACATTGGACTTATGGAACATGTTGCAAACCAATGTTTAATGAACCTTGAGCTTGAGCTTGTCACTATAAATCTGAACAAGCAGCCTGAAAATACACGACTGTTAAACATTTGCGGCAAAATCGCGACAGAACGTCCCCAAACAGAATAGTGTTTCTGAAACAAAGATAATTTTGATAAAAGTCAGATGACAACAAAATCATGAAAATTATCGAACAGCAAGGAGTTAAGTCTTATTTTTCCAAGTGGGACTTGTCATAAATGTTCAATCTGGATAATTCTCCATTTATCATGCAACGAGGTCACGACCCAAACGTTTAACCCCTCTTTAAATCTTCTAAACTTCTTGGTAGCAATTACTGCAATGCACGGATTTTATCTTTGCTTGTTTAATTTACCTACTTGTGACAAATACTTTATTTCACTTTCCTGCCTTCAACAAATAAGTCTATCAATATCACCACGAATGCCAAGAGAAAAGGCCCCTAAAGTTAGCAGATTCGCACACATAACGAGGCAAATATCGTGATTTACTCTGCGTTGGTGCCTTGCTAGAAGTTTGGCATGCCATTGTTTTACACACAATAGACACATATGAACGTATGTATGATGACCCTTTTGACTAACAAAGCAGCACAGGCAAGTTTAAAATCAGTGGGCAAATTGTCTAAAATTCATGGTTACGTATAGGATCTTTATAAATGATGGGGTCATTTGCAAACACCTGTCACTTCTAAAATCCATACATTTTAGGATGAAATATAAATTACCTCTTGCAAATGGCATTTCGCTGCTCGGTCGATAGGCTATAGTCATGTAACTTCGGACATCAGGTAAATTCGGACATACATTTGCAAACAGTGGAAATCCAGATGAGACGCCTCATTATCTCAATTTTCACTGTTTGCTTAGTTAGTTTATTTTTTATTCCAATAATTAAAATATGAAACAAACAAGGTCGCTGTCAGAATATAGCTGACAGTACGAATTGACCTAATTTACCATAGAGGCCCGAGACTGTTTGTTGGAGGGGGGGGGGGGGGGGGGGGGGGGCTAATGATTTGATCAGAACTCGTCTGAATATTTCAAATTTTAAAATTTATATTACATGGTGTCCTTGTTGTGATCCCGCTCAAGCATTTGCTGACGTATATATAAAATTTTTCTCTGACATAATAGAGGGATTTAATGATTTATAATGAAATATACATAAGCTGCAGAAATCTGCTCTAATCTATATGTCCAACATACAGTTCGAGCTATCTGGGTAGTAGAGGCGGGCATGATAGAATAACCTTTGAACATTATATGCTTGAGATTTCAGTACTTAACGCATATGCACCAAAGCCTAATTTTAAATGCGCACTCTGGCGTATTCAGTAGGGCTAGACGTCCTAATGTTTGTCTGAGTCTTCATCTATATATCCATATTTTGTGTGTTTCAACAGCGAAGTGACTGGCGAGTCTTTGCGTTTGTTGGGGCTCACCTGAGACTTGGCGGCTAAATGATATGATAAGTACTAAAATCTCATGTGCAACATTACCTTTAAGAAATGATAGTGTGACATCAAAATTCTTCAACAAAAGCAAGTGAGTAAGATCAAGAAATACCACAATTTCACACAACAGACCAAGCCATGACATCGTGAGGAAGAGCCACAGAACACTGACTGTCACAAGACAATAGGAAGACAGTTAAAGTAAAGCAACCAGCTCTCTCTTTCCCATCAAGATGATTGCAAAACTAGATAGACACAAAATACTAGATACTAAACAAGGACCAAAAACAGAATCCCCACAAACAACGGAAGCAACAATAAACAATAAATCAACGACAACAGAACCACCGCATTAGAACGGACAGCAGCCTCAGCCTCATGGGGGCTTAAATGCATTTTGATGGTACTAAATCTTCGCCCTAGATTCCGTTGTTGTTAAAACACAAACAATCTTTTTAGCTTGCATGGAGGCTTCCTTACTATTGCAATGTATCTTCATAGAGAAACAATCTAATCAAATTAACACACTATGATGATACAAAGAAATGGGCTCACGGCTCGCAGATAGTCTGAGCTAAAGAAAACCTCAAGTTGAGGCACGGTGGGCCCAGACAGAGTCGGACATCAGGCTACCAATAAAGTGTTACGTCAGGGCCGTCATCGAATCTGAGGCCAGACCCACCGTCGAGCAATTAAAGAGGAACCTTAGCTAAAACCGTGATTGGGTTTATAACACGCAAGCTGTCGTATGATATCCATGTTATATCCAACTTTTTTTATAACGTTTGATTATCCTTTTGAATTGATCACTAACATTAGGTTTTCCAACAATTCTTTTGAAATTATAATATACAGTTAATTCATGCCTGCGTGTAGTATAGTCAAAACTTTTACCCAGTAGTGGTGTGGACGACCTGGTGCACTATTGCATGAGGCCGAAAACCAAGAGCAATAGGGCATCAGGTCGTCCACAGCACCGAGGGGTGATACGAGGGACTTTTTTATGTTCGTAGAATGGTAGATTTATTAGAAACAGCGAAAGTAAATACATACATCATATACATATTTGGAAATATTTAGGGGGGGGGTTCAATATGTAAGGAAAACCCATTTATAACTCCATCCACAAACACGTTGTGGTGTTATATCATATGCCAAACAAAAGATCAAAGCATCGCCGTTATAATGGTGCAAGAAACATTATTTTATCTTTCTAAATTAATAAGTTACAGACTTTTTAAAAAACACACTAATATACACTGCATATAATCTCCTCCGAATTGTAAAGACTCATTTTAACAAAGATAGAAAGGCATGCTGTATTTTCTAAAAAAGACATTTAACATGCATGAATCACATATCCATAGTTTTCTGACTCGTTTCCCCTGTATCTGCTATAACGATACAAACTTTTGACTGGTACCGACTTCTCGTGCAAACTGTTTTATTACGTTACCCCTCTTACGTTGACGTCGTTTAAACAAATGGACGTAATACTAAAATATGCACGGTTCTTGAAAATCGCAAATTAGGCTTTGTACCAGGAAAGGACAATTTTGATTGTATCGAAGTTTCAATACACACAGTGTATAGGCAGCAGACCAGTTAAACTGTAACCAATATATATGGGTGTCTCATCTGAGTGGTTCCTATAATTTTATTGTCTGAAATTAGCCAGCCAGAGTATGTAAATGTAAATACGTGTAACAGTGTCCAAATAATGCATTCGAATGCAAACATCGATGAAACGCGGTATTTTGTCTGATCAATTTCAATGTAAGCCAGAGATGGCATTCTTTTAAGTGATTTTCTTATTTCAAATCACGTACTCGGGGGTACTTTATGGGTGAGATTAAATATGAAAATTTCAAAATCAGCTGTATTGCTTGCAAATGAACATCAAAGCGACCAGAAAAAACGTGATAAATGATTTTCGTATAAATTTTCGCTATGTATTCGTTCACACAAAAACGACGCTGTCAATGGAATGCCAGAAAATGTAGCATCAGGGAAGATTTTAACCAAAATGGCAGCCTCAGTATATTATAGAATATAAAGCAATACCAAATATTTTGCAGGTATAAATCACCAATACATGGATATTTACCACACAAAGAAGCAGACTGAAAACATCCCTCGTTCATGCAGTTATCTGCTTTTGAAAACATTGTTTTATTTCATATCGCCGTGTACTTCAGCACCCTATCTTAAAAGTGACTTGAGTAAATTAGATAAGGAGCTCGACGACTGCAATTTTACATTTATTTAGCCAAAGGACAGACCTTTTAATGAAAGCAATTATGAAGTGTGTAAATAAAAACTTTGGGATATACTGGGCTGTTTTCATTACATATTGAACGCCCCTCGTAGGTTTTATCGATAGAAGCAACCTAAAAGTATTAAAAAATGTATTACTTTAATGACTTCCAAGACTTTCATGACATGTCTATATATTGGACACTTTAAACATCGTAGAAATATGACATTCATTGACTTAGTCTCTGACAGAACGTAAGAAACAATTGCATAAAATTGGTTCAGTACCATACACGGATTCTGAAAATATGGCGGCAGATATTAAAAGGAAACTAAGCGCTACACTACCATATGACCATTATAGCATATACGCAGCAATTATTGGCTATAGTTGAATCGTTTGGAAGCACAGCAAATTGTACAATAGGCATATAAATTTTTAATGAAAAAAGTTGACACAAGTCGAAGTTGGGTACAGGCTTTTGAATGTGGATTGATATGTAAGCTGTAAAGTAATATTATATTTATCTTGTTTATATGGTAGATGGAAGTGTTATTGTAACATTCATCAGAAACGAAGTTAATACTTTTGTTCTTTTAGAAATGAACTGCAAAACAAATATATCCCTTACTTTGTACATAAATGACGTCATGAAGTGTTACTATATTTAGAAAATACATTAAAACTGTTTTTGTGCCTCTTAACAGGTGTTGGAATCATTGCAATCAGAAAATTATGCAGATCGGATCTGATTGTAATTGCTTTTTCTACCTGGGATTGATTTACCCCACCCACTTTTTATAACATGGGGTGTGACAGTACCGGAAGTTGCCAGGTGACGTTTTAATCGATACATCAATATAACTGCTTGCCAAAAATCGAGTATATCATGGACTATGCAAAATCAGAAGAAAATTTAAAATCAGTTCATAATCGTACCTTTAACAGGTATAATAACCAGCACTTGACGGTGATTATTTTGGTATATAGATGGGTGTTTTAAAATTGTTATAGAAGAGCAAACAACATGCCAATAGTTTTGCTGCACTTGTATACGATTAGGGACAGGTCTCTATACTCAGAAGACTGACACCAACACTTTTGTTTACCCTTTCTTATTTCCAAATATTTTACAATTCTGCGAGAAGTTCTATATTTTTCCCTTGTATATCTTTAATAAAGCCCTGGACTTAAACCATAATCTGGTTCATTTAACACAGGGTATTAGTTAGATTGGCAAGCGTCCAAACAGTAGAAATATGCTTATACTAAATCAACACCTCATACTAAGAAGAAATTATCCCCTCAAATAGCACTTTAACTCTTCTGTACTATCATTCAATTCTCACAAGATTCTTTGAAGAGTCGGTTAGATATGTATTTGAGGGAATAGTTGTTACATGTATACATGAAAATATAAAACCGAATGGAATGGACTGCACAAATCTAGGTATTAGTTAGGTAGTGACCACAGTTAGGAGAAGGTCAAGTTGGGGATTAAAAATAAATTGTTAGGTTAATCTTGTTTACAGCTAGGTGTTTGAGAAATGTTTTGATTCAAATTTGACAGACATATATAATGTCAGTTTAATGCCATTGTATTGCTTTTTGACATTCTAATAAGGTATTTAAGGTTATTCTGACAAAATCAAAACTCTATGTCAGATGTTTGGTTTGTTTGTTTGGTTTGATTCTTTACGTCCCATCAACAATCTTTCAGTTATACAGGGACGGGTCTTCCTGGGTTAAACCAGTACTAAGCTTGGATTAATGTGGCTTGCTCGAGGACACGACGCAGTGACGCCGATGAGGCTTGAACCCGCGGCACCTCGGTCTCAAGTCAAGCACTCATCCACTGAGCCACTGCGCTCCCTATGTAAGATGTCAACAATACCGATCATGTAACCTGTGTGCTGTTCTTCTTAGCTAAAATTATTGTATTTATTTAATCGAAAATGGCATATTATGATCCTTGGACCTGCCAAAAAATAGGGAAAACCATCATTATTTTTTATCAGTATTGGAAAAAAGTCAGTCAATCTGACATGCGCGCATCCAGAAAGTTTTGTCAGAGGGGGTCAAACTTTGACAACGTTGTTTTTAGTTGATGAGGGGAGGGATGATCCAAACACCACTATAAGCGGGCCATCATCGGCACACCAGAAAAATGGCTTTAAAGCTTTGTGATTTCCAGGGGATCCGGACCATTTTTGTTAGGAAACCTTATTTTTTTATTTTTCGGGGGGGGGGGGGGAGCGGTCCGGACCCCCTGTCTCCCACTGGATCCGCGCATGGGCGTGTGCATGATAAACCAGCGAAATCAACTGTGCGGTAAACAATGACCCATATCAGTCTTAACATTAACACAGTCAGATCAGATATACATGTTATGAAGAATCTGATCGGATTGGATGCCAAGGATAATCTGAATCTTCTATGGGATCACATATGCTTTTGTTGGTAATGTTAAATGTAAAAAAGAGTGAAAACATGTTTGCAATGGCATCAAAGAATCCATGAGAAGAATAATGGTCAAGGGTCATGGATTTACCACTCAGAAAAAAAAACCACAAAAAAATACTATTGCAAAACACCTTCGCAAAGCATCCACCAAGAGACGAGTATTCAAGAAACCATGCTTTTTAATTGTCTTGAAATATACCAAATACATCAATCAGCTGACTGTTGGCACATCCTATATTGCTGTAAGTTTTAATTTAATTGAAAATTGAGAAGCTTCGGAGCATGCGCCGTTTAAATAGAGAAGGTCTGAAGAAACTAGCTTCTTTACAATTAGATGAAACACCGCTGCAATAAAATATAAATGGATGATGTTTGTATGAGATGAGTCGAAGGAGAACATAATTAGCAATATGTGTCAACTGTACCAACATATATGCCAAATCTCCAAATAGTTATTCGGAGTGTGAACATTATGCTGTGTCATGGCGATTTTCTCAAATCAAGAGTAAGATGTTATGGCGTATTAAAATACTGCTTGACGAACGAGAAAATGCATAGTATGAACTTGAATAAATATCTTTAGGGGGCCGTTTTGCACCATTGGTCTACTATGCAATACAGCTTTTTTCTTCTTTTTATTATGTAAACTCGAGATACCTAGGGTATAAATCACAGTTATAAGGCTCATTTTACGATAGAAAAAAGTGAACTGGAGGTAAATCATAACTATGACGTAAATAGGCCTCGACGCGACAAAGCCTGCCTTCGAGGTTTCCGACACAAGACTCAAACCAGTCTCCTCAGCTAAAGAATCTACCTAGAAAATTGAAATTTCGCTTGTAGCAAGTCTAGTTATGATACTTTCCGAAAATTGAATAACAAAGGCGCTGATCAGTCTGCGCGGATGCGCAGGCTGGTCTGCGCCTTTGTTTTTTGCAAACCCCCGAAGACAGATTTTCTTGCGTCGAGGCCCAAATAGTATTTCACTATGTATGCGTCAAACGAGTTGGAATTATCAGCATGCTTCACGACGACAAGAAAGCCTGTACTTGATTGCAATGTTTGGTTAAACGTCACTGAAGTTCTGACATTACATATAGCAAATTCCTCGCCCAAATATATACAGGCCTCTTTTTGGATAAGAGTGCGTAATAAAAAAAGTTTCTCAACTAAGACATACCGGTATGTCGTTGATACCCAAAACATAAATTTAAACTGATGGATAAGAAAATGCGCACAATTTATCACCGAATTGATCATTGTTATTACTAACACTCCTTACAGCAAATCAAAAGGTCAGTCAAACAAGATGGAATATCATCATGCTTCATGACGCCCAGAAAGCCTGTACTTGATTGCATTGTTTGGTTAAACGTCACAGAAAGTCTGGCATTACTTATGGCAAATTCCTCACCCAAATATATACAGGCCTTTTTTGGATAAGAGTGTGTAATAAAAAAATCTTATTTCCCAAACAAAACATACCAGTATGTTGTTGATAACCAAAACTTATATTTAAACTGATGGATAGTAAAATGTGCACAATTTAACATCAAATTGATCAATGTTATTACTAACACTCTTAATGTCAAATCAAATGGTCAGTCAAACAAGATGGAATACCATCATGATTCACGACGCCATGAAAGCCTGTACTTGATTGCATTGTTTGGTTAAACATCACAGAGGGTCTGGCATTACTTATAGCAATATATACAGGACTTTTGGATAAGAGTGTGTAATAAAAAGTCTTATTTCTCAAACAAAACATACCAGTATGTTGTTGATAACCAAACCATATATTTAAACTGATGGAAACGAAAATGTGCACAATTTAACATCGAATTGATCAATGTTATTACTAACACTCTTAATATCAAATCAAATGGTCAGTCAAACAAGATGGAATACCATCATGATTCACGACACCATGAAAGCCTGTACTTGATTGCATTGTTCGGTTAAACGCCACAGAAGGTCTGGCATTACTTACAGCAAAATCCTCGCCCAAATATATACAAGCCTTTTTTGAAAAGAGTGTGTAATAGGCGCGTTGCTGAATTTCATATGAGGCTTACTTTTTGAGAAAACTTACCTCATCGTCATAAAGGATGAAACCGATCTCAAATCAAAACTAAATGCCTCTACTTTAATTTTGATTGGGTCGTACGTTCGAAAATTGGTAGCGTCATATCTAAAAAGGGGGAGATAACTCTATCCTTGCAAAAAAGGGAATTGTGAAGTACGAATTTCGAATCGATTTTTTGCAGTGTTAAAACAATATTTTTTCGTAAATTATTTTATTTTCTAAAATAAATTTAACTTTTATTTATTTTCAAATCAAATTTGGCTCATTTTCTTTATTTGCAGATATAGCTAATGGGGGATAACTCTTACTACCCTATAAAATAGAACATTTCCCTCGATATCGTTTCTGATGATACCGTTATTTTTGGTAAAAATGCGTAAAACTTGATCAATTCGACGAAACATATAAATTTGCTATTCAAAAACATGATTAACAGCATTCTGACATGCTTGACGGCTCGGAAAATCGCTTGCAAAGTTGCTACCCGCGTGTGAAAATACTCTGTTTTCGTGCATTTCACCAATACACTTGATATACTATTAGGCGCAGTCTCTGAATGCTTTTGAGAGAATTTACCTCATCGTCCTAAAGGATGAAACTTGTCTTCAATTGAAGATAAATGACTACACTTAATTTTTTGGGGGTCGCACACTCAGAAATTGGTAGTGCTATATTGAAAAAAGGGGAAATAACTTTATACTCGCAGAAAACAGAATCACGAAATACGAATTTTAAAAGTATCAAGTATGGACTTGTTTCTGAAGACAAAGGGTCTGACATATTTCTTCAAATATTTTTTGGTATGCTAAATCCGAAAACCAATGTTTGCAAGCTGAGAAATGGCGTCTTATTGAGCTTATTTGCATGTTTTCAAGATGGCCGCCAAAATTATACAGAATCTTACATTGTTGTTGATTCATTGTTTAATGTACCTCGGAATATTTGGGGGGTTCTGTGTTGGTCTTTGTTTTATTATGCATCTATTTGTGTTCTTTCTACTTTTGTTAACACCTTGATGAGGAAGAGAATGATAGTTGCTTTGCTTAAATTGTCTTCCTGGTGTTTTGTGACTGTAAGTGTTTTGTTCCTCTTCCTCACGATGCCGTGGGTTGATCTGCAGTAGTGATTGTGTTTTTTCCTGTTTATACTCACTTACTTTTTGCGTATTTAGTGTCAAGCTATTGTAATGAATGTTTCATTCATAGCACTATTTTGGACTAGGTTCTGTTACGATACAGAATGGCTGGAATAACGGAATCAGCTATGGTTGCGTATACGCACAAATACGCAGTGGTTTAGGTATGCACCTGGGCACCTATTCGAACCATGATACGGTACTCTTTCTTTTGATAGTCCCAATAAAAGGTCGGTTTGTCTGAGATGGAATTCATTGTATCTATATTTATCAACGCTTGCACGTTTTCCTTATTCTTCTTGAATATCTCGGAAATCTTGTGCGTTTTTCAATATATAAAGGATGGAATTTCCCATTCTTGTTAGGGGACATTTTAAACATACCGATGAAAGGTTCGATATAGAGATGCTATTCATTATTATAAAAGGTACGTGAAGCTATATATATTGTTACTGTATTGATATTGTACATGACAGGGCGATGGCGATCCGTGTAATTGCATTGAATCGCGATGTCTCTAGCATGTCACATTGTATTGAAATAATAAGTCACTCGTTTTCTATTTTGTCGTCTGTTGAATCGGCCAGCATTCCGTGTATGTGTTCTTTCGGGTGTTATCAATAACGTCCCGTTTTTTTTGGTGAAAATTGCGATTGTTACGCACTTGCGTATGAAGTTACGCACATGCGTATTGCCTAAAAATCTGCTGGGACCATTCTTGCGGCTATAGTAAAAGCTGTCCGAATGGACTCGTCGGGTTATTTCGGACAAATGTAGTCACAGGCCATGTCGGGCCGCACCTAAAACTATAATGGCATGCTGAAAGATTTACCAGGGACCGATAGGTGAAAAACAATTTTAGCAGCTAGATTTTAAATTGTTGTGATTTGTACGGCGTTGTTGGAAAGACGATTTAACTGCTAGTGATAATCGACTTTCTGTAGCGACCTGTCTGTGTCACCTCGAGTTATATCTGACGCATATAAGAATAAGGGTTAGGTGCATACACTACAACACACTTACATAAATAAGGTGATAGCTGACATGTATGTTTAGAGATTAGGTAGGTGTAATGTTACACCAAAGTAAATGTAAAATAATTTTTGTTACACCAAAGTAAATGTAAGATATTTTCGTTACACCAAAGTAAATGTAAAGCATTTTGTGTTACACCAAAATAAATGTAAGAAAGCATTGTACGGTTTTACACACATAAAACAGCAGAATGTAATCTCTCAATATTGATGTATATATTTTGCCGAGAGGTCATAATTAGTTGTTTACAACTGATACGTTATACATGTACGAAATTAGTGCGTGGGCAGGGTGATGTCCGACGTAAACGTCCAAACGTTACGTCGGCACCACACTGTTCAACCTTTTTCCTGGAATTTTAAGAGAATTGGTATCAGTATGTGTAAACCTCGAAACTATCTAGATAACGTGACCTTGAAGGGAAAAAGGGCCACAGGATCTTGATGTTTCGGCTGCGATAGCGTCTCAACCAGGGTGACGTTACGACAGTGTATAGAAGAGTTTGTTACGTATGGGTTTGTTCGTTTGGCATAAGAGGTATTGTTTAGCGCTGACATAGGCCAGTCACTAAAAAATACTTCTCTATTATATAAGTTTAAGTGTGGGTATTTAGAAGAGCCGATCCATCCTAACCGCATGAGAGCCGTTAGCCATACACCCACGGGTGTGGGCTAATCGCGCGCTTATAGGGTTAGGCTGTAATTTAAAAAAGTAAGACCACTGAAATTATTTCTATTTTTGTGAACTTCGAACGAACAACCCCATTATCGACGCAAAAGAGTGATTCTGAGATTCTAAATATAGATTGTTTTTTGCAGAATCATCTCTTGTGTCCCCTCCTACGTTGGAGGCTGAAAGTTGGTGAGCCATTGATAAGTACCTGAGGGCACATAATAGTTGTCCCCCTTAGGCCACGACCAGCGTGGATCAAAGCCCCAATCGTTACAACGTAGTGCAACAAAATGGGAAGCCAACCGGCTCGAATGGTTATATGAAAAATCTGACGTCCCAACGTGGGATATGATCAGGAGGACATAAATTAATACTGACGTCTTTAGTAACGATCAGTAGTACGCGTAACAGATAACACGAATACGTTAATCCAGTGACGACCAAAGTACAGGTTCGATCACCTCAGCGCCGATGGTCTGAAAGAGACACACGTGCAGCTTAGAAGACATAGTGTTCGCGAGACGCGTATAATCTCGAGATTTCTCGTCAATACGAGAACTTAAATATTAAAGGATCCAATTGTTTTTTTTTTCTTAAGTTATATGTTAGTCATATTCTTTACGTCTCTTATTTCTGGCTAGTTGACGTACATCTAGAACAGGACAGTCCAAGATTGGTTCTAATTGAAACGATCTTGGAGTGGCAACTTGCTCTAGTAGAGGATGGTCAATTAGCCAGAAATAACAGCGTAGGTGGTGTCATTGTATATTAATGTGTTGTTGATGTTTTCTTAGTACATAAAGTACTGAAAAGTTTTTGCTAGTTGTGTGCATTATTTTTCCCTGGTAGCATCGTCATCGCATAAAGGAATTTTCCAATAAGATTTCCCCTCTTCCTTCCTGACCGGCTTTATGACGTAACAATGGTGTCAGAAGTGGGATTTTTGAGGTTTCATTGGCAAATTTCTCTGCTGTGACGTTGCTACGGGCGCACACTAGTAGGTTTTCTTTACAAGAAAGGTGGTGAGTGTCAACACACAGTACTGATTGCATGCGTTCCCCTGTGATGAAGTGCGACACATGTAAATAAGTCATCACATAACATTCTGAGGGGACCCATACTTTCTTGTTCTGTGGATTGCTATTAGGGTATAAAACCCAAGGAAAATTTGACAGAGTTTAATTATTAGACTTGTCCACCTTTACTTTACCCATATCATTGTGTATTGACTTATGCCCTGTATTCCTATTAATTAAGGATACTGATGTGGAAAATTTCATATCGTTTGGGGGTACTAATAATTTAAATCACCTCAGTGACGTCATAGTGTGTGACGCCACTTAACTGATTTTTATTATTAGAAGAAGTCCATAGAAAGATTATTTTAGTCAATTATTATGTCTTGCTATGACAAGTGACTGTTGACTTGACTGTAACGCGTTTATATTAATATCGCGTAGGTATACATTTCTTGACGTAAATGCGAGAAAATGAATGACGTTTTTTAGTCAAATACATTCAGTGAAGGCCTATTTAAAGTTGATATATATCCTAGGCACCTTTCCGTGGTGATCTCTTATACGTTGTACTTTACGTTACTCATATGTAACATCATTTAAATCCCTAGTAAAATTATTAGTTTACCAGCGCGAACGTTGGTTAGCCCATACCTATTTTAAAGGGACAAAGCGAACCCTTATTTATTTTCAACAGTATAGTTGACTTATACCATTCCCAACAATAGGCTAAAATGGATAAAATCATTGATATGGCGAGGGAATTAGGTTATGAGGGCCAAGAATTGAGAGATTTCATTAAAAGGCAGCAAGATAGGGATTTTGAAAAATTTAAAATTGAGGCTGAAAGGGAGATTGCCATGAAAAAGTTGGAGTTAGAATCGTTGTCACATTCGGGAGGTCCCAAGAGTACGGAGTCAAATGCCCGTTTTCCCAAGTTACCATATTTTGATGAAAAAACGGATCAGATGGATAGTTACTTGACCAGGTTCGAGAGCTATGCCACTGCATGTAAATGGGATCCTGCCATGTGGGCTTTGTATTTAAGTGCTTTATTAAAGGGGCGTGCTTTGGAGGTCTTTGTGAGACTTTCCAAAGACGATCAGTGTGATTATGAGCAAATAAGGGAGGCCCTTCTTAATAATTTCAACCTTACAGAAAGGCAGTTTAAGAGAAAGTTTAGGGAGAGTAGGCCTGAAAAATCAGAAACATTTAGGCAGTTTAGCAGTAGAATGGCGAGTTATTTGGAAAAGTGGTTGGCTATGGCCAAAGTTGAAAAAACTTTTGAAGCCGTTTGCGATTTTTTGGCCCGTGATCAGTTTCTTGAAATTGCTAATCAAGATATGTATGTTTTCCTGAAACCCAAATCATTTAAAACTTTAGGAGATATGGCCAGGGATGCAGATTTATTTGCAGACGCATCAGGGGGTGTGTCCTATTGTCTCGCAAGCGGGCAACGTGATTCCAAAAGTTCAGGGCAGACTCATATTGAGTCAACATCAGTTAAGAGGCCTAAATTGTCCTGTAATATTTGTGGTAAAGCTCATTCCACGCATGAGTGTTGGTATAATCCGGATCAGAAGGCGACATCGAATGTTGATGTTGCCGTTGTTAAGCCCCAGTATAAGGGAGATAATTCGAACAGGCATGGCAAAAGTTGTGAGAATTATGATGGTAAAATTAAGGGTGTACTTAAAGGTGTACAATCGAACAATAATTTGACCGAACATCAGGTCAACTTTTGCAAAATTAAGAATGCACAGTCAGACGAACACGTAGCCAAAGTGAAAAGGGTTCATTTTGCTGAGGACATTACTTGTAGTAGGGAATATCAAGCTAAGTTAAAATCCCCACATTCTTCCAAGGAAGAATCACCCCACCAAGATAAAGAGGGCGCTTGCCATTTCCCAAGATCAAGGTTGCCTACAGCGGTAGGTACCGTAAATGGTCAAGAGGTCAGGGTGTTAAGAGACACGGGGTGTACTGGGGTAATTGTTAAGAGAAACTTAGTTTCTGAAAATCAGTTCATAGGTAAGGAGTGTGGTGTAACCCTTATTAATGATTCCCAGCATAAATGTCCAGTAGCCCGTATCAATATTGATTGTCCATTTTTTAAAGGAACAACGGATGCATTGTGCATTGATGATCCAGCACATGACTTAGTCATTGGAAATATTGAGGGGTCCAAATTTCCCGATATGACCCATTTTTCATCAGGGGTAGTTAAGAATAAGCAGTCAAGGAATGATAAGAGAAAGGATAGAAAGGTCAAGGTGGCAGATAAGTTTATAAGGCAGCACAGGCAAGAATTATGTATGATGCAAGCGTCAGATGCTAAGTTAGCAGATATTAGAAGTAGAGTAGAGTCTGGTAGTGTGACTAAGAGTCGCAGTTTCTCTTGTGGTGAAACTAAATTCATTCGTAGGAATGGCTTAATTTATAGACATTTTAAGAAAAATGCAAATGTTTCACTTCAGTTAGTAGTTCCTTCTAGTTTGACGCATAGCGTTATGAATTTAGCCCATGAATCACGAAAGGTGGTAAATCATAGAGGCAGAAAGGAAACTATAGCTAAGGTCTTAGATGAATTTTATTGGCCCGGTGTTTGTAGGGAGGTAACTCAATTTTGTAGATCTTGTGCCATTTGTCAAAGGACAACTCACAATATAAAGGTCGCAATGACTCATTGTTGTAGTGTACCCCAGAGAAACATATCCTCTAAGGAGGCAGTAGTTAGCCGTACAAGACGGACTGACAGCCAGACAGAACGACGACGTTCATATGGTAGTGGTAGACGTTGCCCAATACCATATTATTGGCGCAATATGACAGTGACTGACAGCAGTAGTCAGCATTAGTGTTAAAGGTGTGCGATGGTGTAATGACCCAATTGTCTCGGATTGTTGACCTATATTTTTAACTATGATAGCATAGTAGTAGTCACATAGGTGTACTTTTGACGTGAGGAGTCACGGAATTATATTTAAGTCATGACGTATGACGGTAGACGGTTGACGTGAGCAAGTCACGATAATAATATTTTGTAACAGCGGTTGGCTTCAACGTGAAAAGTCACGTTAATTTATTTGAGCAAAGATTGTATTATGGATGGTGTTATTAATAGGTATACTTGGCATAAAAATGCATAACCTGTGGATCTTTGCAAAAAGTATTGGCTATTGAGCCTTATATATTAAATGTCATAAGACATAAAACTTCATAGGAAGTTAAAAGGGTACAACCCCATATGTGGAAAAGTTAAAGGGGTACAACCCCATACTTATGTGTTGAGCATTAAAGCTTCAACAATGAATACAGATTTAGGATTGTGGCAATCCGAGGACAAGACAATGTGGGGGCAGACTATCTTTCCAGGTAGTCCGCCATTGAAGTCGCACGTGTATATATGTTGTATTATATATTTATTCTGTATTATTCCTTCTTTTCTGCATCGTGTATCGTAAGAAAAAGTCATTCCTTTTTCTCCCAAAAGGAAGGGCCTTTGTTACGATACAGAATGGCTGGAATAACGGAATCAGCTATGGTTGCGTATACGCACAAATACGCAGTGGTTTAGGTATGCACCTGGGCACCTATTCGAACCATGATACGGTACTCTTTCTTTTGATAGTCCCAATAAAAGGTCGGTTTGTCTGAGATGGAATTCATTGTATCTATATTTATCAACGCTTGCACGTTTTCCTTATTCTTCTTGAATATCTCGGAAATCTTGTGCGTTTTTCAATATATAAAGGATGGAATTTCCCATTCTTGTTAGGGGACATTTTAAACATACCGATGAAAGGTTCGATATAGAGATGCTATTCATTATTATAAAAGGTACGTGAAGCTATATATATTGTTACTGTATTGATATTGTACATGACAGGGCGATGGCGATCCGTGTAATTGCATTGAATCGCGATGTCTCTAGCATGTCACATTGTATTGAAATAATAAGTCACTCGTTTTCTATTTTGTCGTCTGTTGAATCGGCCAGCATTCCGTGTATGTGTTCTTTCGGGTGTTATCAATAACGTCCCGTTTTTTTTGGTGAAAATTGCGATTGTTACGCACTTGCGTATGAAGTTACGCACATGCGTATTGCCTAAAAATCTGCTGGGACCATTCTTGCGGCTATAGTAAAAGCTGTCCGAATGGACTCGTCGGGTTATTTCGGACAAATGTAGTCACAGGCCATGTCGGGCCGCACCTAAAACTATAATGGCATGCTGAAAGATTTACCAGGGACCGATAGGTGAAAAACAATTTTAGCAGCTAGATTTTAAATTGTTGTGATTTGTACGGCGTTGTTGGAAAGACGATTTAACTGCTAGTGATAATCGACTTTCTGTAGCGACCTGTCTGTGTCACCTCGAGTTATATCTGACGCATATAAGAATAAGGGTTAGGTGCATACACTACAACACACTTACATAAATAAGGTGATAGCTGACATGTATGTTTAGAGATTAGGTAGGTGTAATGTTACACCAAAGTAAATGTAAAATAATTTTTGTTACACCAAAGTAAATGTAAGATATTTTCGTTACACCAAAGTAAATGTAAAGCATTTTGTGTTACACCAAAATAAATGTAAGAAAGCATTGTACGGTTTTACACACATAAAACAGCAGAATGTAATCTCTCAATATTGATGTATATATTTTGCCGAGAGGTCATAATTAGTTGTTTACAACTGATACGTTATACATGTACGAAATTAGTGCGTGGGCAGGGTGATGTCCGACGTAAACGTCCAAACGTTACGTCGGCACCACACTGTTCAACCTTTTTCCTGGAATTTTAAGAGAATTGGTATCAGTATGTGTAAACCTCGAAACTATCTAGATAACGTGACCTTGAAGGGAAAAAGGGCCACAGGATCTTGATGTTTCGGCTGCGATAGCGTCTCAACCAGGGTGACGTTACGACAGTGTATAGAAGAGTTTGTTACGTATGGGTTTGTTCGTTTGGCATAAGAGGTATTGTTTAGCGCTGACATAGGCCAGTCACTAAAAAATACTTCTCTATTATATAAGTTTAAGTGTGGGTATTTAGAAGAGCCGATCCATCCTAACCGCATGAGAGCCGTTAGCCATACACCCACGGGTGTGGGCTAATCGCGCGCTTATAGGGTTAGGCTGTAATTTAAAAAAGTAAGACCACTGAAATTATTTCTATTTTTGTGAACTTCGAACGAACAACCCCATTATCGACGCAAAAGAGTGATTCTGAGATTCTAAATATAGATTGTTTTTTGCAGAATCATCTCTTGTGTCCCCTCCTACGTTGGAGGCTGAAAGTTGGTGAGCCATTGATAAGTACCTGAGGGCACATAATAGTTGTCCCCCTTAGGCCACGACCAGCGTGGATCAAAGCCCCAATCGTTACAACGTAGTGCAACAAAATGGGAAGCCAACCGGCTCGAATGGTTATATGAAAAATCTGACGTCCCAACGTGGGATATGATCAGGAGGACATAAATTAATACTGACGTCTTTAGTAACGATCAGTAGTACGCGTAACAGATAACACGAATACGTTAATCCAGTGACGACCAAAGTACAGGTTCGATCACCTCAGCGCCGATGGTCTGAAAGAGACACACGTGCAGCTTAGAAGACATAGTGTTCGCGAGACGCGTATAATCTCGAGATTTCTCGTCAATACGAGAACTTAAATATTAAAGGATCCAATTGTTTTTTTTTTCTTAAGTTATATGTTAGTCATATTCTTTACGTCTCTTATTTCTGGCTAGTTGACGTACATCTAGAACAGGACAGTCCAAGATTGGTTCTAATTGAAACGATCTTGGAGTGGCAACTTGCTCTAGTAGAGGATGGTCAATTAGCCAGAAATAACAGCGTAGGTGGTGTCATTGTATATTAATGTGTTGTTGATGTTTTCTTAGTACATAAAGTACTGAAAAGTTTTTGCTAGTTGTGTGCATTATTTTTCCCTGGTAGCATCGTCATCGCATAAAGGAATTTTCCAATAAGATTTCCCCTCTTCCTTCCTGACCGGCTTTATGACGTAACAATGGTGTCAGAAGTGGGATTTTTGAGGTTTCATTGGCAAATTTCTCTGCTGTGACGTTGCTACGGGCGCACACTAGTAGGTTTTCTTTACAAGAAAGGTGGTGAGTGTCAACACACAGTACTGATTGCATGCGTTCCCCTGTGATGAAGTGCGACACATGTAAATAAGTCATCACATAACATTCTGAGGGGACCCATACTTTCTTGTTCTGTGGATTGCTATTAGGGTATAAAACCCAAGGAAAATTTGACAGAGTTTAATTATTAGACTTGTCCACCTTTACTTTACCCATATCATTGTGTATTGACTTATGCCCTGTATTCCTATTAATTAAGGATACTGATGTGGAAAATTTCATATCGTTTGGGGGTACTAATAATTTAAATCACCTCAGTGACGTCATAGTGTGTGACGCCACTTAACTGATTTTTATTATTAGAAGAAGTCCATAGAAAGATTATTTTAGTCAATTATTATGTCTTGCTATGACAAGTGACTGTTGACTTGACTGTAACGCGTTTATATTAATATCGCGTAGGTATACATTTCTTGACGTAAATGCGAGAAAATGAATGACGTTTTTTAGTCAAATACATTCAGTGAAGGCCTATTTAAAGTTGATATATATCCTAGGCACCTTTCCGTGGTGATCTCTTATACGTTGTACTTTACGTTACTCATATGTAACATCATTTAAATCCCTAGTAAAATTATTAGTTTACCAGCGCGAACGTTGGTTAGCCCATACCTATTTTAAAGGGACAAAGCGAACCCTTATTTATTTTCAACAGTATAGTTGACTTATACCATTCCCAACAATAGGCTAAAATGGATAAAATCATTGATATGGCGAGGGAATTAGGTTATGAGGGCCAAGAATTGAGAGATTTCATTAAAAGGCAGCAAGATAGGGATTTTGAAAAATTTAAAATTGAGGCTGAAAGGGAGATTGCCATGAAAAAGTTGGAGTTAGAATCGTTGTCACATTCGGGAGGTCCCAAGAGTACGGAGTCAAATGCCCGTTTTCCCAAGTTACCATATTTTGATGAAAAAACGGATCAGATGGATAGTTACTTGACCAGGTTCGAGAGCTATGCCACTGCATGTAAATGGGATCCTGCCATGTGGGCTTTGTATTTAAGTGCTTTATTAAAGGGGCGTGCTTTGGAGGTCTTTGTGAGACTTTCCAAAGACGATCAGTGTGATTATGAGCAAATAAGGGAGGCCCTTCTTAATAATTTCAACCTTACAGAAAGGCAGTTTAAGAGAAAGTTTAGGGAGAGTAGGCCTGAAAAATCAGAAACATTTAGGCAGTTTAGCAGTAGAATGGCGAGTTATTTGGAAAAGTGGTTGGCTATGGCCAAAGTTGAAAAAACTTTTGAAGCCGTTTGCGATTTTTTGGCCCGTGATCAGTTTCTTGAAATTGCTAATCAAGATATGTATGTTTTCCTGAAACCCAAATCATTTAAAACTTTAGGAGATATGGCCAGGGATGCAGATTTATTTGCAGACGCATCAGGGGGTGTGTCCTATTGTCTCGCAAGCGGGCAACGTGATTCCAAAAGTTCAGGGCAGACTCATATTGAGTCAACATCAGTTAAGAGGCCTAAATTGTCCTGTAATATTTGTGGTAAAGCTCATTCCACGCATGAGTGTTGGTATAATCCGGATCAGAAGGCGACATCGAATGTTGATGTTGCCGTTGTTAAGCCCCAGTATAAGGGAGATAATTCGAACAGGCATGGCAAAAGTTGTGAGAATTATGATGGTAAAATTAAGGGTGTACTTAAAGGTGTACAATCGAACAATAATTTGACCGAACATCAGGTCAACTTTTGCAAAATTAAGAATGCACAGTCAGACGAACACGTAGCCAAAGTGAAAAGGGTTCATTTTGCTGAGGACATTACTTGTAGTAGGGAATATCAAGCTAAGTTAAAATCCCCACATTCTTCCAAGGAAGAATCACCCCACCAAGATAAAGAGGGCGCTTGCCATTTCCCAAGATCAAGGTTGCCTACAGCGGTAGGTACCGTAAATGGTCAAGAGGTCAGGGTGTTAAGAGACACGGGGTGTACTGGGGTAATTGTTAAGAGAAACTTAGTTTCTGAAAATCAGTTCATAGGTAAGGAGTGTGGTGTAACCCTTATTAATGATTCCCAGCATAAATGTCCAGTAGCCCGTATCAATATTGATTGTCCATTTTTTAAAGGAACAACGGATGCATTGTGCATTGATGATCCAGCACATGACTTAGTCATTGGAAATATTGAGGGGTCCAAATTTCCCGATATGACCCATTTTTCATCAGGGGTAGTTAAGAATAAGCAGTCAAGGAATGATAAGAGAAAGGATAGAAAGGTCAAGGTGGCAGATAAGTTTATAAGGCAGCACAGGCAAGAATTATGTATGATGCAAGCGTCAGATGCTAAGTTAGCAGATATTAGAAGTAGAGTAGAGTCTGGTAGTGTGACTAAGAGTCGCAGTTTCTCTTGTGGTGAAACTAAATTCATTCGTAGGAATGGCTTAATTTATAGACATTTTAAGAAAAATGCAAATGTTTCACTTCAGTTAGTAGTTCCTTCTAGTTTGACGCATAGCGTTATGAATTTAGCCCATGAATCACGAAAGGTGGTAAATCATAGAGGCAGAAAGGAAACTATAGCTAAGGTCTTAGATGAATTTTATTGGCCCGGTGTTTGTAGGGAGGTAACTCAATTTTGTAGATCTTGTGCCATTTGTCAAAGGACAACTCACAATATAAAGGTCGCAATGACTCATTGTTGTAGTGTACCCCAGAGAAACATATCCTCTAAGGAGGCAGTAGTTAGCCGTACAAGACGGACTGACAGCCAGACAGAACGACGACGTTCATATGGTAGTGGTAGACGTTGCCCAATACCATATTATTGGCGCAATATGACAGTGACTGACAGCAGTAGTCAGCATTAGTGTTAAAGGTGTGCGATGGTGTAATGACCCAATTGTCTCGGATTGTTGACCTATATTTTTAACTATGATAGCATAGTAGTAGTCACATAGGTGTACTTTTGACGTGAGGAGTCACGGAATTATATTTAAGTCATGACGTATGACGGTAGACGGTTGACGTGAGCAAGTCACGATAATAATATTTTGTAACAGCGGTTGGCTTCAACGTGAAAAGTCACGTTAATTTATTTGAGCAAAGATTGTATTATGGATGGTGTTATTAATAGGTATACTTGGCATAAAAATGCATAACCTGTGGATCTTTGCAAAAAGTATTGGCTATTGAGCCTTATATATTAAATGTCATAAGACATAAAACTTCATAGGAAGTTAAAAGGGTACAACCCCATATGTGGAAAAGTTAAAGGGGTACAACCCCATACTTATGTGTTGAGCATTAAAGCTTCAACAATGAATACAGATTTAGGATTGTGGCAATCCGAGGACAAGACAATGTGGGGGCAGACTATCTTTCCAGGTAGTCCGCCATTGAAGTCGCACGTGTATATATGTTGTATTATATATTTATTCTGTATTATTCCTTCTTTTCTGCATCGTGTATCGTAAGAAAAAGTCATTCCTTTTTCTCCCAAAAGGAAGGGCCTTTGTTACGATACAGAATGGCTGGAATAACGGAATCAGCTATGGTTGCGTATACGCACAAATACGCAGTGGTTTAGGTATGCACCTGGGCACCTATTCGAACCATGATACGGTACTCTTTCTTTTGATAGTCCCAATAAAAGGTCGGTTTGTCTGAGATGGAATTCATTGTATCTATATTTATCAACGCTTGCACGTTTTCCTTATTCTTCTTGAATATCTCGGAAATCTTGTGCGTTTTTCAATATATAAAGGATGGAATTTCCCATTCTTGTTAGGGGACATTTTAAACATACCGATGAAAGGTTCGATATAGAGATGCTATTCATTATTATAAAAGGTACGTGAAGCTATATATATTGTTACTGTATTGATATTGTACATGACAGGGCGATGGCGATCCGTGTAATTGCATTGAATCGCGATGTCTCTAGCATGTCACATTGTATTGAAATAATAAGTCACTCGTTTTCTATTTTGTCGTCTGTTGAATCGGCCAGCATTCCGTGTATGTGTTCTTTCGGGTGTTATCAATAACGTCCCGTTTTTTTTGGTGAAAATTGCGATTGTTACGCACTTGCGTATGAAGTTACGCACATGCGTATTGCCTAAAAATCTGCTGGGACCATTCTTGCGGCTATAGTAAAAGCTGTCCGAATGGACTCGTCGGGTTATTTCGGACAAATGTAGTCACAGGCCATGTCGGGCCGCACCTAAAACTATAATGGCATGCTGAAAGATTTACCAGGGACCGATAGGTGAAAAACAATTTTAGCAGCTAGATTTTAAATTGTTGTGATTTGTACGGCGTTGTTGGAAAGACGATTTAACTGCTAGTGATAATCGACTTTCTGTAGCGACCTGTCTGTGTCACCTCGAGTTATATCTGACGCATATAAGAATAAGGGTTAGGTGCATACACTACAACACACTTACATAAATAAGGTGATAGCTGACATGTATGTTTAGAGATTAGGTAGGTGTAATGTTACACCAAAGTAAATGTAAAATAATTTTTGTTACACCAAAGTAAATGTAAGATATTTTCGTTACACCAAAGTAAATGTAAAGCATTTTGTGTTACACCAAAATAAATGTAAGAAAGCATTGTACGGTTTTACACACATAAAACAGCAGAATGTAATCTCTCAATATTGATGTATATATTTTGCCGAGAGGTCATAATTAGTTGTTTACAACTGATACGTTATACATGTACGAAATTAGTGCGTGGGCAGGGTGATGTCCGACGTAAACGTCCAAACGTTACGTCGGCACCACACTGTTCAACCTTTTTCCTGGAATTTTAAGAGAATTGGTATCAGTATGTGTAAACCTCGAAACTATCTAGATAACGTGACCTTGAAGGGAAAAAGGGCCACAGGATCTTGATGTTTCGGCTGCGATAGCGTCTCAACCAGGGTGACGTTACGACAGTGTATAGAAGAGTTTGTTACGTATGGGTTTGTTCGTTTGGCATAAGAGGTATTGTTTAGCGCTGACATAGGCCAGTCACTAAAAAATACTTCTCTATTATATAAGTTTAAGTGTGGGTATTTAGAAGAGCCGATCCATCCTAACCGCATGAGAGCCGTTAGCCATACACCCACGGGTGTGGGCTAATCGCGCGCTTAAAGGGTTAGGCTGTAATTTAAAAAAGTAAGACCACTGAAATTATTTCTATTTTTGTGAACTTCGAACGAACAACCCCATTATCGACGCAAAAGAGTGATTCTGAGATTCTAAATATAGATTGTTTTTTGCAGAATCATCTCTTGTGTCCCCTCCTACGTTGGAGGCTGAAAGTTGGTGAGCCATTGATAAGTACCTGAGGGCACATAATAGTTGTCCCCCTTAGGCCACGACCAGCGTGGATCAAAGCCCCAATCGTTACAACGTAGTGCAACAAAATGGGAAGCCAACCGGCTCGAATGGTTATATGAAAAATCTGACGTCCCAACGTGGGATATGATCAGGAGGACATAAATTAATACTGACGTCTTTAGTAACGATCAGTAGTACGCGTAACAGATAACACGAATACGTTAATCCAGTGACGACCAAAGTACAGGTTCGATCACCTCAGCGCCGATGGTCTGAAAGAGACACACGTGCAGCTTAGAAGACATAGTGTTCGCGAGACGCGTATAATCTCGAGATTTCTCGTCAATACGAGAACTTAAATATTAAAGGATCCAATTGTTTTTTTTTCTTAAGTTATATGTTAGTCATATTCTTTACGTCTCTTATTTCTGGCTAGTTGACGTACATCTAGAACAGGACAGTCCAAGATTGGTTCTAATTGAAACGATCTTGGAGTGGCAACTTGCTCTAGTAGAGGATGGTCAATTAGCCAGAAATAACAGCGTAGGTGGTGTCATTGTTTATTAATGTGTTGTTGATGTTTTCTTAGTACATAAAGTACTGAAAAGTTTTTGCTAGTTGTGTGCATTATTTTTCCCTGGTAGCATCGTCATCGCATAAAGGAATTTTCCAATAAGATTTCCCCTCTTCCTTCCTGACCGGCTTTATGACGTAACAGGTTCAAGCTTTTAAAGTGATAAACGAGAAATGAGTTTTGAGAATCAACAAGTAGCTTTGATTTAACTGTCGTCATAATGTCCATTCTTCCTAGCAATACCCACAAAATGTGTTACACTATCTATATATCAAAAGTAAAAGCATTTAAATTCCTTAGTACCCAATGGTCGAATTAGACCAGCCTTGCGTTCTCAGGACAACTTCTCATGGGCGTCAAATTGTTTTGTGGGACCGCCTTCAATAGGTAAAAGTATTGCCCTCAAACTAACCCCATTTGAGCTATGTGAAATTGTGTGGTTTCCATGGCAACAAACAATGCGCTTCAAAACAGTTGGGTATGTCCCTACAAATTACTTATATCTCAGCAGAAACTCATCCTAAAGTACTAACTCGATAAAAAACAAAAGTAAGACATAGCAGCTTCAATCAGCGGTAAAGTACGAGTATGCTAGTAAGCAAATTTGCATATTCTTGAAAATTAATGAATACATTAGGAAATCATAAAAAAATAAAAAGGTGTGCCCATAAAGATACTTACAACTCAGCTGCGAATTATTTTAGGCAACCACTCTTGGTACCAAATAATGCCAAATCACTGCACTTTTACCAAATTGTCCATTTAACAAATTTTCTAACATTCTCACTCATAAATATTAATCAAAATATAAGAAATAAGAGAAAATTTTGGAAAAATTAAAGGGGCGTACTTACAAAATTACGCATATGTCAGTTGCTAGTTATCCTATTCTCAAATTAAAGCCTAGAACTAAATTTTATCATTCTTTGTTCTTCTTTCTTTTTAATGTTTTCTAATACATTCATGAGACAAGCAAATGAGATCATTTGTATATTCATCATAGGTCTCAACTTTTATTTGGTACCATGGTTGGTAGTCCAGGATATATGGCAGCTGAAATGTAGGTTATTTTGTAGGTCAAACCACTTTAGGTTTCTACTATTTTTGACTTATTCTTTTTATGTGTTCATTAATATACGTGAATATAAGCATTAGATATTTCGAATACCTATAGTCATAGGGTCACATACCTGTATCTCAACTATTATTTGGTACCAAGTTTTGTAGTCTAGGATAGTAAGCAGCTGGTGTAGAGGTTATTTGGAAGAGATACCACCTTAATTAATCTACAAATTTTGTCTTATTTCTTATGTTTTAATTAATATTAATGGGTATTCGTATTAGATCATTTGTATATTTAATCATTTTCATCGAATGAAAATGTCTCAACTTTTATTTAGTACCTAGTTTTGAAGTTAATCATAGTTAGCGGCTGACTTAGTGGTTATTTTGAACGTAAATCACCTAATTTTTCTACTAATTTCCTCTTATTTCTTAAGTATTCATTAATATTCATGAATATATTCAAATTAGATCATTTGTAAATTTAATCATTTTGGTCAAAATGCAATGTCTCAACTTGAATTTGGTACTAAGTTTTGCAGTCTACGATAGTTGGCAGTAGAAATATAGGTAATTTTGCAGCTATACCCCCTTATTTTTTCTATCTATTTTATCTTATTTCTTATGCTTTCATTCATATTCATGAATATTTAAATTATAAAATTCGTATATTTTATCATTTTGACCAAACGGCTATGTCTCAACTTTTATTTGATAGCAAGTTTTGTAAGATAGGATAATTATCAGCTAGCGCCATGTTAATTTTGTGGGTATACCACCTTATTTTTTTTACCAATTTTGTCTTGTTTCTTTTGTTTACATTAATATTCATGAATGTTTAAATTAAATAATTCGTATATTTAATCATTTTAGTGAAATGATTATATCTCAACTGTTCTTGGCTACCAATTTTTATAGTCTAGGATAGTTTTCAGCTGGAGTACATGTAATTTTGTAGGTATACCCCCTTAATATTTCTACCAATTTAGTCTTATTTCTCATGTTTACATTAATATTCATGAATATTGAAATTAGATAATTCGTATATTTAATAGTTTTGGTGAAATGGCAAAGTTTCAACTTTTATTTGGTACCAAATTTTATAGTCTAGTCTAATAAACAGCAGATATATAGGACATTTTGTAGGTATACCACCTTCATTTTTCTACCAATTTACCCTTATTTATACTTTTTACATTAATATTCATGAATATTCATATTAGATTCTTCGCATATTTTAATCATTTTGGTCAAAATACAATGCCTCAGCTTTAATTTGGTACCAAGTTTTGTAGTCTACGATAGTTAGCAGTAGATATATAGGTAATTTTGAAAGTATACCACCTTAATTTTTCTACCAATTTTCTCTTGTCTCTTATGCTTTCATTAATATTCATGAATACTTAAAATAGATAATTCGTAGATTTCATCATTTTGATCAAATGGCTATGTCTCATCTTTTATTTGGTACCAGGTTTTGTAAGATAGGATAGTTAGCAGCTAGCGTACTGGTAATTTCTAAAGTATACCACCTTTATTTTTCTACAAATTTTGTTTTATGTCTTATG
This sequence comes from Loripinus fragilis, assembly GCA_964019695.1. NCBI lineage: Eukaryota > Metazoa > Mollusca > Bivalvia > Lucinida > Lucinidae > Loripinus > Loripinus fragilis. The sequence goes on from OZ026518.1 coordinate 51,589,305, forward strand.
TTTACATTAATATTCTTGAATATTTAAATTAGATAATTCGCATATTTAATCATTTTAGTCAAATGGCAATGTCTCAACTTTTATTTGGTACCAAGTTTTTTAATCTATGCTAGTACGCAGCAGACATATAGGACATTTTGTAGGTATACCCCCTTAATTTTTCTACCATTTTTTTCTTATTTCTTACGTTTACATTAATATTCATGACTATTTAAATGAGATAATTTGTATATTTAATCATTTAAGTCAAATGGCTTAGTATCAACTTTTATTGGGTACCAAATATTGTAGGATAAGATATTTAACAGCTGGTGTAGTGGTAATTTTGTAGATATACCCCTTAATTTTTCGGCCAATTTTCTCTCATTTCGTATGTTTTCATTAATATTCATGAGTATGCAAATCAGATAATTCGTATATCTATTCAGTTGGTCATTTTGCTAATGTCTCAACTTTAATTTGGTACCACGATTCTTAGTCTGGAATGATAAACAGCGACATATAGGTAATTTTGTAGGTGACACCCCTTAATTTATTCCACAGTTTTTCTCATTACTTACGTTTTCATTAATATTCTTGAATATGCAAATTAGATAATATCAATATCTAATAAGAGCGTCATATTGCTGTTTCTGAAATTCTATTTTATCTATCTAAGAAAGAAAGACTAGACATTTCAAACAGATATACTTTTGTATAGAGAGAAGCAATATTTCAAGGAGGTACTTAACGACGCTCATCTATGCTGGTTTTACATTATTTCTAGTACCAGAGTTACTTCCCCATTTTATGAATGACGATACTCGATTTTAACGTAAAATCCTTACAAATTGGTAGTACAGATATATTTATCTTTAATTGAGCCATGTATCATCATTTAGGACGCTAATGTAAGTTTTCTCAAAAAGTAAATTAGCGAATCTCCTATGCTCGTATCAAGTGTATTGGAAAAATGCATTAAAACGCTGTTTTTCCACACAGGGATGGCAACTTAAGAAGCAAATGTCTGAGCCGCAAGGCATATTAGGATGCTGCAAATCATGTTTTTGAAAAGCGAAAAGACAATTGTTTTAGAAATTATGAAGTTTTGCGGGTTCTGATTAAATATAACGGTATTACAAGGAATAGTATAGAGGAAAATATTAAATTTTACAGGGTAGTAAGAGTTATCCCCCCAAAAAACTATGTTTTAATTTATAAAAATCAATAAAACTCATACAAATATAAATGACAGTAAACTTACTTTTAGAAAATAGAATAATTTGCGAATAAGAACGTCTTTTTGTCAATACAAAATCAGTTTAAAAGCCGTACTTTACGTTTCCGTTTTTTGCAAACATTGAGTTATCTCCCCATTTTTTAATATGATGCTACCAATTTTTGAGCGTACGACCCAATCAGAAATAAAGTAGAGTCATTCATCTTGAATTTAAGACCTGTTTCATCCTTTATGACGATGAGGTAAGTTTTTTCGAAAATTTGAATTTCAGCAACGCGCCTATAATAAATAAAACTGTTATTTCTCAGCCAAAACATACGGGTATGTTGTTGATACCCAAACATATGTTTAAACTGATGGATAAGAAAATGTGCACAAATTAACAACCAAATGATCTATGTTATTTCTAACAATCTTAAGATAGCGCAGTGGCTCAGTGGAAGAGTGTTTAACTCGAGACCGAGGGGCCGCGGGTTCCAGCCTCACCGGCGTCACTGCGTTGTGGTCCTTGAGCAAGACACATTTATCCTAGCTTAGTACTGGTTCAACCCAGGAAGACCCGTCCCCTTTTAACTGAAAGATTGTTGATGGGACGTAAAGAATCAAATCAAACAAAACTAACAATCTTAACACGAAATCAAATGGTCAATCATAGACTTTATGACTACCAATCAAACCAGCTCATTCTTGAAAGTATTGGTGAAATATATCTCAGGAGGTGTTCTAAACACTTGCCTAGAATGGCCAAGCTAGCCATATAATGGACACCACCACCATCATTGTTCATTGCTTTTAAACTGTAGAGCAATAGCGATTTACAACCAGGCAACCACCAAGTTAGCATTTCATTCCAATGAAACATCTAAAGAGAAACTGTCAATAATATAAAATTCGCTACCTATTTTTGTTATCCAGGTGCACGCCAAACTACACAGTAACTTGTTCATTTCTACATGCTCATTACACCGAAACATTTTAAAGTAGTTGAGAAATTTGTGGCAAAAAGTTTATGGTGAAAACACTCATTTATTGAATTGACATATGTTGTAGGTGCACATTGGAATTGCCTCGATGAACTAACTCCAATGTGTACCAACAACATATGTTACTGAAATTAAGGAAACATATTATGAAATATACACTAAACAAGTATCATGTCCATTGGATTTGCCTCTTTTAAACATCTTAAGCTGCCAATCAATACTAAAATACCTGTCAATTGTTTATAATTACATGACAGCTATATCATCAAATTTTATTTCATGAACTATGCTTTTGCTAAGCTGCTACTTGCGCGGTTGTATATTGTAGAAAATTGCGGTTTAAATCTTTCTAATATAATTGCACCTTTCATTGATATTCCAATGTTTAATGTCAACTATTTTGTAATGCACAACGTGCAAATGCATGCTGGTACGATAAGCAACATATTGTTTGTTTTTCGCCTGTCTGGGAGTTAATATATTCACCTAAGCTTGTTGATTATCTTCCAGCACAGACGCACAAACCATACAATCACTTATGCTTGTTTTTACAGCTGTACCAAGTCTGAAAAGTCACATACTGACAGCGTCTATTAATTAGTTTACAAAAATTAAATAGAATAAGTGTAAATTATTGTATGGATTGTGCGTATGTACGGGAGGATAATCCAAGAGCTTTAGCGAGTGGATTATCTCCGGTACATACACACAACCATACAATAACTGCCTTATTGCATCAGCAGGCATGTGCACTTTGTAAATTGTGAGATATTTGATGTAGAACATTGGAATATCTCTCAAAGGTGCAATAAAACTATTTACTTATTTGTGAGAAGAGATAAACACTTGTGCAAGTACCTTTTTTCAGAAACAAAGTAGTTCACGAAATCATTTCGACATATAACGGTCATGTAACTATACAAAATTTACCACATGCTGACAGGTTTTTCGATACTGATGTGTAAAAGTGGCACTGACAATGGATATGTTTCTTGATGAGTGCAACTTTCAAAATAGCTTTTCTTTATACAAATATTTTCAGTTAAATATATTGTTGGTACCTACAGCATATGAATGGTAGTTCATGAAATCAAATTTGGTAATATACTTGTCATGTTAATATACACAATTTGCCATAAATTGACAGGTATTATGACACTGATTGGCAGCTTGAGATGTGTTTTAAGCGGCACTAACAATGGACATGATTCTTGATAAGGTTAAATTTCAAATAATTTTTCCTGTATATAAATATTCAAAGTTGGTTCCTACAACATATGCAAACCTTGTAAACTAGCACAATTTGCCATAATGTGACAGGCATTTTGATACTGATTGACATCTTGAGATCTGTTGAAGTGGCACTGACAACGGACATGATTCTTAATGAGTGTCCTTCATATCAGTTCTTCTTTATATAGATATTTTCAGTATCATACATGTATATTGTTGGTACCTACAACATATAAAAGGTAGTGCATCGAATCCTTTGGAGATATACTAATTGTCATGTAAATTTACTTTAAAGTGACATGGCCAGGTATTTTGATACAAATTGACAGCTTGAGATGTGTTAAAGTGGCACTGACAATGGACATGATTATTGATAAGTGTAAATTCAAAATAAGTTCTCTTTATACAAATATTTTCAGTAACATATATTGTTGGTACCAACAGCATATGAAAGGTAGTTAATGAAATCAATTTTTGAGATATACCTGTCATGTAAATACATGTATACACAATTTGCCACAACGTGGCAGGTATTTTGATACTGATTGGCAGCTTGAGATGTTTTTAAATGGCAAAGACAATAGACTTGATTCTTGATTCAGTGTTTCTTACAAATTAGTTTTCCTTGATACAAATATTTCAATAACATATTTTGTTGGCGCATATTTGAGTTGCATAAAAGATGCAATTCCAACGTCTATCTACAACACTTGTCCTTTCAATAGCAGAAAGTTTTACCATAACTTTTTTTTTCACAAACCCCCAACTACTTTTATGTGCCGTTAAAACGAACACGTTTCCATGTACTTTGGAATGCATCTGGATAACATTGATATACTACAGATGTTTATGTTAATGGCAGCTTATCTTGAGACATTTCATTGGAATGAAATGTAACATTGTATCCCTTTAAATAATTGGCCAACTCTTGGCTGGTTTAACCAAACAGTACTACGAAACACTGTGACCCTTTAGTTTAATACATATCGACAAAATGCTATTAAAATAAAATTGACAAACTTAAGCAGGTATAAAAGTAGTCTTAAGCCCAAGCACAATTACTTATGTCAATATGGGAATATACACGAAACCTAACCGTGGTATTTGTCGCAGGGTTTTAATTACAAAGGTTGAATTTATACCGATATATTGTCAATTGAGTGTCGAACCTTATACGTAAGATATTATCTAAAGCGAGAAAGTTTATTCATAAGAGGTTAATTGAGCGGGTCTTTGAAAAATCTACCTTATTACAATCTCCTTAGAGCAAAGGCAATATAAAAATGCATATCTTGCAAATGCACGGACTCGCCAGAGCCATGCCTCCTTGCATACACAATTTATGTATGTAGATAGAGATTCAGACCAAAATGTAGACACCGGATGATCTGTCCCTGCTGGATGTGTCAGCATGGGCGTTTGAAGGGCGCTTATTCGCATACAGGAATATTGGGTATGAATCTGCTGTTCAAATGAGCATGCACGAAAAGTATTAATGCATTTCTGGCCTTTTCAGTGTTGAGGCTTAATGGCTGCCCATACATAAAACATTTGATGTAACTTCATAAACATGCAAATTGTAACTTCATGGTGCTAACATTAGATGTAATGTCTTGAGATAACTTCTGTAAGAGAAGAATCAAAATACACCAGGCCTCGAGGTAATAAAACTTTAGTTCATTCTCAGACTCAAAATAAAGCGCAATGATTGGCTACTTGCGGACACATGTCCGCAAGCAGCCAATCCTTGCGTTTTATTTTGAGTTTGAGACTGTTCTGAAGAGAAGAATCAAATACACCAGTTAAACCACAATGTAGGTGAAGAGTATACCTAAAAGCGATGAGGAGAAAAGAAAGGACATCATATTTTGCCAGTCTTTCGCTTTCCCAGAGATTTATCTAGATATCTATAATGACTTTTTTTAAAAAAAACATTCTCATTGTGATAAGAAAGACGCTGACTGTTTTACTATATATTTTTGTATTGTATGATAAAACTAACTTTTTGTATGGGAAATACCAACACAATTTGATTCACCTTGGTATCATGGAACCCTCGGTACCATGAAAAGGCAGTATTTGCATTCCCGAATATACCAGCATTTCAGTAAACGTTACCACAAAACAGATAAGGAAGGATACTTAATAAAATGGTATCTAGGTTCATACAGGCAAGTTTGAGTGAAATTCAAGAACTTTTCAAGGACTTCTAAAGACTACCCTACAGTTTTCAAGGACTAAAAGTGTATAAAAAATCTGAATTTAAATGTTATAATTCTACTTCAGAAATGCTAGACTGAGATATTAGAAATTAGTACTCGAAAATTAGTCTAAAATTGTTGTGCCTATATTTGGTGCAGCATATGCTGCACCAAATAAAGGCATAACATTTCCATACTGACTTAAATCTTTATCAACAGTGCTAAGTCCTACAGAAAAAATAGAACTCATGGACTTTTCAAGGCTTTTAAGTGATTTTCCAGTACTTTTCAAGGCAGATTTAATTTTCAAGTACTTTTAAAGAAAGCCCTCTAAATTCAAGTACTTTTCAAGCCTGTGCGAACCCTGGGTATCCAGGATGCTTTGACGAATACAGGTACCCTCATTCTCTAAATGCATTGAGTGGTGGGGTAAGTTTTGACACTTCAGTCAACAGTGACGACCCCCAATGCAGTAGGAGTGTTCTTATTAGTACTTAAGAATATAATATGAGTTTGGCTTTAGAAGTAAATATATTTTGCGTGTGAAAGTGGATTATTTCAAAAAGTCATGTCTCATGAATTGCGACAAAATGCTGCAAATTTTCAAAATGTGGGGTACCAATACACTTCTATAAAAATGCCTTACCCTCCATCGTGTTTGGTGTCCTTCGGTTGAGTCAGAAACACATAGAGCAGGAGTGAATGGATAATCCAGCGATCATAATAGGAGGACGAATAAACAACGAACATATCCTTGCAGTTATTCAGTCTATGATAAATGGTGGACGTCGCAACAGTCCTCTCAGTGTATTGCTGGTATTGTGTTGATACAGATGGTAAAATTCGCTATGTGTTCAGAGTCAAATTGTGGTCAATCAAAATAATTCACATAAATCAACAATTCTTCAATCTTTCTGCATGTTTCATGTCAACATAATCGACATATTAGAGTTCACTATGGTAGATTTGCTTTGAGTTGGCTAGGTTGTCAGTCGAAATAGTCGGCAGCAGTTGTAACAGTCCTTTATATGTATTGAAAGTTTTACGTCACTAGAATCGACACAAGTTGAAAAATCCCCAATATGTTTGCTTTTGTGTGCGCTAGCTTTCTGCAGATTTTATATTGATAGAACCTACACATGGTATTAAATCTGTTATATGTATGTGGGTTTTCAAATAAAAATAACCGACATAGGTTAAAATCCGTTACGTGTTCACTAGAATCGACACAAGATGTACATTTCGCTATATATTCACAGGTTTTCAGCGAAAATAAACTACACAAGTTGCCAAAATCTGCTATGTATTTGTAGGTTTTAAGTCACTAGAAAAGACACAAGGCATAAATTTGCAGTTTTAAGTCACTAGAATTGACACAGGGAGTAAATTTCGCTATGTATTTGCACGTTTTCAGTAAAAATAAACTACACAAGTTGCAAATCCGCTAAGTATTTAAAGTTCTATTAGTCACTAGAATAGACACAAGGTGTAAATTCCGCTATGCATTATATTATTCACTGCTTTTAAGTCAAGATGAACGACACAAGTTGCAAAATCCGCTATGTATTTGCAGCTTTTAAGTCACTTAAATAGACACTAGGTGTAAATTCCGCTATGTAGTCAAATGTAAAAGATTTTCTGGCAACCAGGAATTGAACCACACGTATCACAAGCCAATATTCAGAAACTGGTGAGTATACATTGAAAATTAATCAACAACCAATGCTTGACAAGGGTTTCCAGTAAAGTCACAATGTGCTACCAACTGCCACTTAAGTATGCATATCAATGTTACAACCTGGCACGCCAAATAGAAATGAAGCATTTGGTACTTGCAGAATTGGGGTTCCTCAGCGACAAATGATGGAAAATCAGTCGACTAGTATGATGAGGTAAAGTAGCTATGATTGAGTCAGCACATGAGATTTGGTACTTTTTGAATTGTCGAGCAACGAAGGCTCAGACGAGTCTGCGCATGCGCAGACTCGCCTAAGCCTTCACTGCTCGCATACACAAAAAAAGGATGTAGACGAAGATTCAGACGCAATTTTAGACCTCTAGCTCGCAGGATACGTTAGCATGGGCGTTTATTTGAGGCATTCGCGCATATGCGATAAGTACCTAAATCATGCCCTAGCCCAATTATTCTTATTTCTCCATAGCAACAAGTCAATGAGACTTAAAATACATACACCAAATGCCTGTCATGTGCATCATCGTGCCTTAAAGCTGCATAGTCTGTAACTTTTGATCTTTTAATTTTAAAACTTATGTTTCTATTTTTCAAGAACACAGTAAAATAACTAAAATTCAGGTAAACATTTTACCAATTTCGTAAATCTTAACAAATTATCAGTATCAAAACAACAGCATTTATGTTAAAATTAATTGTCTATAATTATTGAAGGGACGCAAATAATTACCAACAAGAGAAAAACACACCTATTTTATAAGATAATTCACTTTTCCGTGCAGTTTTCAGCTATAGTGAACAGATTTATTGTGAAAACATAACTTACTTCTACTTTTACAAATAATTTAAAGAGAAAATAAAAAAAAAATAGAAAAAATATCAAAAGTTACAGACTATGCAGCTTTAAATTCCTGTCAGTTACATCAACTTATAGATTTTGAACAGCTGTATATAGTCACAGGAAGAGCCAGTAGGCTCCAATTTATCACCCAAACCACGTATCTATGTGTGATTTTAACAACGATGCATGACTAAAATCTTGATTTTGCACAGTGCTGATTAAACATGAAAAAGGCAAACACAAGAGAAAACGATGTCACAAGATCAGAATATAGGCAATCATCCAAAAATATAAAATACTGGAGCCATGTCGTAAGAAAATGGTATGTTTGTTCTCCATTTAGTTATCAGTTATTACAACACAAAATTCCAGCGTAAAATTGTTAATATTTTCTTACCCATCATCTATAACATATGTTTTGGGTGCTCAAAAGAACAGTATCCACAACATATTTTTGGTTGAAAAATAAGAAAATTATTTTCTTTTACGCACTATTAACTAAAGGCCTGTAAATTACTAAACATGTCAAATGCGCATGAGTTGCTAAATATTTGGGCGAAACTGTGCATGGCTCGTCTTATTCCAACCTTTGCGTAGGCGCCTATGAGTCTGTAACTTACAGGAGCCCGTGCTAGTCGCAAACGTGTGCGAGTGGCGCTATTTTCGCAAAAGCTGGCTAACTTTAAAAACATCAAACTGTTCCTTATTCACTTTATATCATAAACTTGAATAAAGAAATATTGACAACGTTTGAGCCAGTTCATGAGATTTTGGTACGTATCGCATATGCGCAAAGTCTTTCTTAATACAGAGATGTGCAGCTATCTATTGGGGCTAGAAGGCTAAAAATTCCATCTGAGCATACATCAATGCACCTACTTCGTGTGTGCGACAAGCGAGGCTATGACGAGACTACGCATATGCGCAGTGTCGTCTTGAGCATTCGCAACTCACATATGTGGTAAGTACCAAAACCTCGTGAACTGGCTATTTTATAGTTTATTTGACACCAGTTAAAGCGTTTAACAAAAACAGACTGCGAAATTAAAAATTTATATTCCACCCCTGTCGTCTCCTTTTTCCAATATCTATTAAAAGAATGGGGCTAACGGGACACTAGAAAATACTCGCCAAGCCAAAGCTCCAATCGCATTCCAGTGTTAAGAAAAGCCAATGTGTGGAGCAATCTAGTTCCGTTGGAAAACACGAAAAGAACCCAAGATAACGCAAACAAAAACAAATAGATTACTATGAGTCTTCAAGTGCACGACCTATTGCATTTGCGCATATGTGTTAAATTTCTTTTTTGACACGGTTATCGTTTTAGTTCCTTTCAAAGCAACACCGTCTCCAGCGGCTTGATAAAATTCCATCGCAAATAGAAGCCTTTATTATTTAGAAGTTGCCCTTCACACAAGGGCCCTAACCTTAATACGACCAGTGACTATCCGAAAATCACATAAGACGAAAGATTCGCTCACTCTACAAATGATGTTCGCATGTTGAGTAACCAGCCTTGAACAACATCAAAGACCTTCCGCGGATCCAACTTAAGGACCTTGCATGGAGCCAGATTGTAACCGATATCCCACAGCAAGTTTCAATAAGATCCGTTTAAATTGACATGACATATTCCTTTCACAGATAAATAAATCGAATTACGTTCTCTATTCAAACTCAGTGTTGACACTAAAATCATATGTAAGTATTCACAGCCAAGATATATTCAGCTTTCTTATCTATGACCGTGTTGTGTCATGGAAGAGTTTAAAATACTAAACCACACTAAAATTGTTTTATTACAAATTGAATACGCAAAGAAAATTTACCCGCCCTGTCCATAAAAAAGCATATTCATCCTAAATTTACCATAAAAAAACAACGTATTTCAAACGTATAGCTCAAACCGAGCTACGCACAGCGCAGTTTTATTTGACACTCACTGTGGTCCATTTCACCTATACACTTGTAAGTGTATCACAGGTAACCGTAAGTATACTGAACACATTATGTGACTATTATAAGTGAAATGTCCGTATATTTAGAGTAAAATCCACGCGTAATGCTGTACAAAGTCCAGTAGTAAAATTCGGACAGCTCGAGCAGAAATTAAAATCCTTCAATAACAAGGCCGAGGGTTTAAAAGTACTATCATGTGTAAAATTTACGTACCTATATATAAGGCTTAAGTTAGAAATTGGACAAGGTTGCACCTGTCATTTAAAGTGTAGGTAATCTATTATCCGATAATCAATGCTTTATATATATATTATATATGACCAGCTAGCCTGGGTTCCAGCCTGATCATTTTTCTTTCTTTTTTTAATTTTTCCGTGTCTTGGTCAAAATGTCAAAATATATAGAAGTTAATAACGGACAACCAATACCTTTGATGTGTTATCTTTTTATTATCTTAAGGACCTCGGACAGTTTCCTATTCAATCTGCCCAAATTAAATTTTGACAGCCTGTGGCTAGCATAATGCTTAATTGACAACTATAGTTTTGTGCTTAAATCAAACCCTTACATTTAGTGCATCTATCAAAATAAAAATATTTTGAAAATATTGCATAATTATGCCAGGACTTTAGGGTTTAGGGGGTGGGGGTATTTTTTGTGAACAAATTTTATTTCACAAAAAGTCAAAGTTTCGTCGAGTATTCACCTAAATACATGTTAATATAATGTTTGCGGCATAAAACATGAGACGAAAGTGATGCGTTTGCATAAAATTCGGGTTGAGAAGATTTCATTGTTTCGTCTAAAGAAGTGTGCTGTCAATTACTTTTAACTTTTACCTGTAATGTTTAAGTTCAACCAGTTCGACTAATGTGCACTGAGGTGTATCATATCTGTATACTGTATAAATCATAGTCTAGATAAACACAGTTTTTTAGCTTAAAATCGTAATATTTTCTTAAACATCAGATTTAACCTATAATTTTGGTGCTTAAAAGAACAGTCTCATTGCAAAGGTTCTTTTGAGTACCCACAACATAATGTTTTGGTTGAGAAATGAGACAATTAATTTATTTGTAAGCACTCATAACTAAAGCCCTGATATATGCCATTGCAAATTGATATTTACCTACAGGTTTTTACAAAATAAGTTTCTAATAAGCTTTTATAATAAAGTGTTTTTGAGCATTTTGACAGCGTTCCCCCCCCCGTGACCAAACATGCCGTTTTTATATGATGTGTGAAATGTAAAACTACAACTGTATGCAAAAGGAATAGTTTGGTCACGGGGGGGAAAGCACCTCAGTAAAACTTTTTCTATTTTCTATATGTTGAATAGCAAAGACGTAGTTTTCAACCCATATTTTTTAATTGGTACTTGTCCAATGAGAAAACAGCTTTTGTGGATAAGTCGAGGGTTGAACCTACTCTCTTTTTCATGGAAAAAATATCATTTTCTTTGAAACTTTTCTCTGGCCATTTTTATGGGCAATCTTTCATTAAGACTGTCCGAGGTCCTTTTTAGATTATCAATATAAGAAAATATTTGCAAAACATATTGACGACTGGACCCAGGCTAATGACCAGCACATGGGACCTTGGTACTTACTGTATATGAGAGCAGGAAAGTCTCAAACGACGTAAAGGCTGCTGAGAGCTTTTGCTGCGCACATACACAAATTATAGAGTCTTAAAACTGATCGATGTCTTGAAACATCCCAAGATAGAAATTCATCGTTGTATTTTAAACTGGGCGATGTTAAACAACAAGAAACCGGTCGGTGCCTAGGAACTGATAGAGACCTAGATACAGAATATGAATATGAACTGATCGATGCCTAGAAACTGGTCGCTGTTTAGAAACAGATAGATGCCTAGAAACTGTACGATTCTTAGAAACTGGTCGCTGTTTAGGAAAAGATTGATGCCTAGAAACTGATAGATTCCCAGAAACACATTGATGCCCAGAAACTGTTCGATTCCTAGACACTGATCTCTTTTTAAAAATATATTGATGCCTATAAACTCATCGATGCAGAGTAACTCATCGATGCAGAGAAACTGATCGATGCCTAGAAACATATTGATGCATAGGAACAAATTGAAACTGATCGATGCATAGAAACTGACCGATTGCTATAAACTGACCAATGTCTATAAACAGATGGCTGTCTAGAATCAGATGGATGCCTAGAAACTGATCGATGCCTAGAAACTGGTCCATGTCTAGAAACTGATCAACGTCTAGAGACAAATCAAAATTGACCAATGTCTAGAAACAGATGGATGCCTAGAAGCAGATGGATGCCTAGAATCAGATGAAGACAAGAAATTGAACGATGCCTAGAAACTTAGTGATGTCCAATAACTGTTTGATTCCTAGACATTGGTCGCTGTTTAGAAACAGATCGATGCCTAGAAACTGATCGATTCCTCAAAACAAATAAATGCCCAGAAACTGTTTGATTCCTAGACACTGGTGGCTGTTTAAAACAGATCGATGTATAGAAACTGATCGGTGCAGAGAAACTGATCGATGCCTAGAAACATATCGATGCATAGAAACAGATTGAAACTGGTCCGTGCCTAGAAACTGGTCTATGTCTATAAACCGATCGATGGATATAAACAGATGACTGTCTAGAAACATATGGATGCCTATAAATTAATAGATGCCTAGAAACTGGCAGATGTCTAGAAACTGACCGCTGCCCAGAAACAGAGCAAAGATGATCGATGTCTAGAAGCAGATGGATGACAAAGATCTTAACGATTCCAAGAAACTGACCTATGTCTAGAAGCTGATTGATGCCTACAAACAGATGGATGACTGGAAACAGATGGATGCTTACAAGCATATGGATGCCTACAAATTGTTAGATGCCTATACGCTGATCGATGTCTAGAAACAAATCGATGCCAAGAAGCATATCAACAGCGTAAAATATTAAACAATTAAATGTATCATAACCTTAGCCAAGAGAGTTTACTATTATCAATAGCGTGAATCATAACAGTCATAACATATCATGCAAATAGTTTACCAACATAAACAGTTAAAATATATCACAGCTTTAGTGTCGACAGTTCACTTACATGAACAGACTGGACTGTGAAAGATTAAACGATTAAAATGCATCATAGCTTTAGCCTTAACAGTTAACTAACACAAACAGCGTGAAATCATAACTGTCATAGATTAAACAGTTAAAATGTGCCATAACTTTTAACCCTAAGCAGTTTATTAACATTGATTGACAGTGGGAAATCATAATAGTCATAGGTCAAACAATTAAAATGTATCATAGCTTTAACCTAAGCAACATACTAACATACTAACGTTGACAGTGTGAAATCATAAAGGTCATAGGTTAAACAATTAAAATCTATCACAACTTTAGACTACAAAGCATACTAACATTAACAGTGTGAAACCATTACTGTCGTAGATTAAACAATTAAAATGTGTCATAAATTAAGTCTAAACAGTTTACTAACATTTAAAGCGTGAAATCACTGGCATAGATAAAACGATTAAAATGTATCATGGCTTTAGCCTAAACTGTTTACTAACGTTATCAGCGCGAAATCATAACTGTCATAGATTAAACAATTAAATGTGTCATGGCTTAAGTGTAACAATTTACTAACATTAACATTCTACAAACATATTTATATTAGATGAAACAGTTACAATGCACCAGAGCTTTAGCGTCGATAACACTGTGGAACATGTTTGAATTAGATAACATAGTTAAAATGTATCATAGCTTTAACGCCAACAGTTTACTGAACTTAACAGTGAGAAAACATGTTAGTCTTTGATAAAACAGTCAAAAGAACCGTCTCAATGAGATGGTTCTTTTGAGCACACAAAACACATGTTTAAACAGATGGATAAGAAAATAATCGCAAATTTACGCTATTTTTTGGCTTAACTGGCCCTATGCTTAGACAAAACAGTTAAATGTAGCATAGCTTTAGCGTTAGCAGTTTACTAACACCAACAGTGTCCAAAGAGGTCTGTCTTAAATAAAACAGTCAAAATGTATCATAGTTTTAGCGTTTACCGTTTACTAACACCAACAACAGTGTCGAAAGATGTTTGTCTTAAATAAAACAGTCAAAATGTATCATAGTTTTAGCGTTAACAGTTTACTAACACCAACAGTGTACAAACATGTTTGTCTTAAATAAAATAATCAAAACGTATCATAGTTTTAGCGTTAACAGTTTACTAACACCAACAGTGTCCAAAGATGTTTGTCTGAAATAAAACACTCAAAATGTATCATATATTTAGCGTTTACCGTTTACTAACACCAACAACAGTGTCGAAAGATGTTTGTCTTAAATAAAACAGTCAAAATGTATCATAGTTTTAGCGTTAACAGTTTACTAACACCAACAGTGTACAGCGATGTCTGTCTGAAATAAATTAATCAAAAAGTATCAAACTTTTAGCGTCAACAGTTTACTAACATTAACAGTGTTAAAGTTTAAACAGTTGAAAATGTATCATAGCTTGGTTCAACTGTTCAATAACATTTATAGTATGAAAACATATTTGTCTAAGATAAAACAATTAAAATGTATCATTTACCTCGAACAGTTAGATGTGTTGTAAGCTTAGCTTAAGCAATTTAGGTATATCATAGGAATAGCTTAAATAGTTTAGATATATCACAGATTAAGCCTAAACAGTTAGATGTATCGCAGGATTGGCTTAGAAGTATAGATGTGTCGAAGACTTAGCTTAGACACTTAGGTATGGTATACCCAAGATTTGATGTGTTAGAACCTTACAACCGCGCAAGTACCAGCTTCGCAAAAGCAAAGTTCATGAAATCAAATTTGGTGATATAGCTGTCATGTAAATATAAACAATTGGCAGGTATTTTAGTATTGATTGGCAGTTTGAGATGTTTAAAAGAGGCAAAGACAATGGACACGATATTTGTTAAGTGTATATTTCAAAATATTTTCTCTTAATTTCAGTAACATATGTTGTTGGTACACATTGGAATTGCCTCAATGAGGCAATTCAAATATGCACCTACATTATATGAGTGTTTTTCACTATACACTTTTTTCACAAATTACTCCACTGCTTTTAAATGATTCAGTGTAATGAGCATGTAGAAATGAACAAGTGATTGTGTAGTTTGGCGTTCACCTGGATAACAATAAAAGATAGCCAATTTTATATTATTGACAGTTTATCTTTAGAAGTTTCATTGGAATGAAATGCTAACTTGGTGGTTGCCTGGTTGTATTTTAGTTTAAACACATTCTATGCATTATGTGTCCCGAGTTGAATCAATAGCATTATATTTAATAGTTAACTGAAAAAGGACGTTTACTGTCAACACTGAGTTAGAATTGAGAGATGATCAAATAAATAAACGGTCCATCAGCGAAACGCCATTTAAATGGCATTTCACTGCTGGTCCGATTGTGACACGAGATTGTATGCTGGCTATGCTGTTTAAGAATTTTAATTTTCAAGAATCTAGTCTAATAAACACACTAAATGCGCATGAGTTACAAACTGAACGATGTTCCAATCTGAAAAAGCCACGTAACAGTCCACAGGTCCAGCTCGAAACCAACCTTCACAACCATCAGAGAAAAAACAATACTGAATTAAGTGATCACTTTTATTTCAGAGAAAATAAAGCCCAGTGATTTAAAGTATGATTTAATGGAACATATGTCAATACAGTGGCGGACTATGTATGCGCAGGTTAGAATCGGTGCCTATGGTGTCCGCATATGTTTTAAGGTCGTTTTTCTCGTACTCACATTACATTTATACAAGGAAGCATTATAAATCACGAATGATTAATTCACAAATGAGTCGCAACTTTTTTTTACACTTTTTGCTTTTTTGCAAAATTTAAGAACACATTTCCTCTTCTCATTAGTTGAGAATTATGCAAAATCTCCGTTCAAAAATTATAAATCCCATATACTAATATTTTGTACACAACATTGACCTTGGTCTATACAAACTCAATTGAAAATCAAACCACTAAGGGGTAAAATGTCATTCAAACCCTTGCGCCCACCAAACTTTCTGACCAGGTCTGTGGATGCGCAATGCTAAGTAACCTGCAAGATATATACCCAAACTACAAGTACGTCGTTTGAAGAAGGCTCTCAGCTGTAGCTAAAACTGAAGTCAAAATCTGCACAGGGTTGGCAGTCATAATCTGGACTGGACGATTTCACGGTACCCTTGACACATTAACTGCTATTGTCGTCTGCTTAAGACATTTCCAAACAATTTGGATCCAGATCAGGCCCGACAAAGCATCCGGCCTGATCTGCATCCAAACTGTTTGAAACTCTTGTGGTATTCCTGAAATAATTTTTCGAAAAAGTTAATTTTGAAAAATATCAGCAGACGACAGGCTATTCTCTTTTGAAAAATTACTCAGCATGCAAAACGTTATAGCGTCTTAGCTCATTCGTTTGGAGATTAACCAAGATTATGTTGTATAAACAGAGGCCATTGTTAACCCGTAAAGCGACACCTATAAATTGCAGCAGACGACGATTAAAAATTTTGCTGCTTTTTCAAAAATAACAAATAAGGCATGATATTTCATGAGAATCGTCTGCTGGCAGACGATTCTCATGAAATATCATACATTATTTACTCGAAATTTAGGAAAGATGTTGCAAAACTTGTCGTCTGCTGCAGTTGTGATTGGCGCTCTAATGATTAAAGATCTGGCGTAATTTGTTAGTAATCAGATCAACACTATTGTCTAAGTCGTGAGATAATCACAATTTGGACTAGGATGTCGGTTTTTGTTTTCGCATTGCGGACAATGATCTTGTATGAGACGAGTTATGGCATACTTTGTCATTAACTTGAATTCTACCTTTATAACAAACTATGAGTATTCGCAGTCAAAATTACAAGAAGTTCATACATGAGACTTTGGACCAAGCGGAAAGGCGATCAGCGAAGGTTCATGGACCAAATCATACTTTTCTCTAAGAATTACACCCGTTCTACTATACTATTCCCACAAAATCTGGTATTCATTCGTTTACAACTGAGAACAGTTTCCCTGACGGTAGCTATCCTTTCACCAAGGTGTAATTAAGAAAGCAAACTTTGCAAGTTTGATATCCTAACAATATGGTATTGCGACCGGGAGTAAAAT
Source organism: Loripinus fragilis (assembly GCA_964019695.1). NCBI lineage: Eukaryota > Metazoa > Mollusca > Bivalvia > Lucinida > Lucinidae > Loripinus > Loripinus fragilis. The sequence continues at coordinate 51,606,615 of OZ026518.1, forward strand.
AACGCCATGCAATAAAATCTATAATCCACTATTTTTGGGAAACCTTATGACATCTGTAACAGCGTTGCATACATAATTACAAAATCATAACGTTTTAACGGCAGAAATGAGATTTCAATATTATCTTAATGTAATATGATATATAGAATCTAACATTCGTGCTCTTGTATAATTGACTTTATTAAACTCATTGCTATCTCTCAGATCGTCTTCAATGGTAAATTCTCTAAGTCGGAAGAGAATTTGTAGTGTAACTTGAATAATCGACAACGCAAAAAGTAGTGATCAGTATTTTCCACATTACCAAAGAGACAGAGAGGTGAATCATTTATACGTTTCTGAAAGAGGTCATCGTTAAGTGAGCTATACTTTGTACGTAATCTGGTGTGAAGTACCTGAGCATGTCTATTACCGGCATAGAAATATCTAGATATGGATTTAATGTCAGAGTTCAATTTACGTTTACAAGTGATAGTAGAATCGCTGTTTCTCACATCAAGTGACAAGTTATTCCATTCTCTAATAGAAGATGGCAAAAAAGAATTGAAATATTGAGTAGTTCAAGAGTCTATAGTCTGAATAGTCTGTGCATTACGCAGATTGTACCTTGATATATTGTTGACAGTAAGGGAATTAGCGGAGAACGATATTCTGGAAGAGAGAGAGAGAGAGTGTTAACCATTTTATAAAGAAGTTAAAGTCTGTGCTTCATGCGCCTAGCTTCCAAAGGTTCCCAATTAACTTCATCCAAAAGTGCATGTAAAGATACAAGTTTAGTTGCCCCAGTCACAATCCTAGCAGCCTCTGTCTGTATTTTGTCAAGTTCTTGCTTCTCATAGTTTGTACAGTTGTCCCAGACAACATCAGCATATTCCAGAATTGTTCTTATAAAGGTAAGATAACTAGTTTCAAGAGATTTTCTATCAAGACAAAACTTCAACCTTCTCATGACATTCATTCTACCCCCGGCTTTTTCCTTGACATAATCGATATGCTTTTGCCAAGTACAATCATTTGAAAGAAATACACCTAGATGTTTATGAGAGTCTACTTCTATAATAACTTGATTGTCCATTAGGAGAGGTGGGTGTACAGGCTTATTCAGTTTACGAGAGATAAGAAGAGACTCTGTTTTCTTGAGATTAAAAGAGACAAGCCAGTTTTGGTGGGTCTGGCCTCAGACTCTATGACGGCTCTGACGTAAAGCTTTAATCGGTGGGTTGGTGCCTGATGCTTATCTGTAGCTGGACCCACCGTGGCTCAACTTGAGGTTTTCTTTAGCGCTGACTATCTGTGAGTCATGAGCCCTTTTCTTTGTTTCATCATGGAGTGTTAATTGATTAGAGTGTTTTCCATGATGATACATTGCATTAGTTAGAAGGCCTCCATGCGAGCTGAACATTTCTTGTACTTCAACAACAGCAGAATCTAGGGCGAAGATTTGGTACCAGTAAAATGCATTTAAGCCCCCCGTGGCTTAGGCTGCTGTCCGTTCTAAGGCGGTGGTTCTGTTGTTGTTGACTTTTTGTTTATTGTTACTCCCATTGTGGGAGTCTGTAATTAGTCTATGTTTCGTTGTACGTTAGTTTATGTCCATTCTAGTATTGCAATCGACTTGATGGGGAAGAGAGAGCTGATTGCTTTGCTTGATTTGTCTTCCTGGTGTCTCGTGATGGTTGAGCGGCTCTTTCTCGCGGTGCCAGGGGGTTGTCTGCAGTTTGTTATTGTAGTATTTCCTGATCATACTCACTTACTATTTTTTTTGTCCAAGTCATATTTTTTCAAGATCCAGATTGAGAAGTTCAACAGCAGTATCTGGATTTTCAACCATTATAAACAAGCTGGTTTCATCAGCAAAAAGACGAATGTTGGATCCATTATCTGTTACAATGTCGTTAATAAAAAGTAGAAAAAGAGAAGGGCCAAGGATAGAACCCCGATGAACACCAGCTCATATAAATTTCCAAGCCAACTCAGCACCAGCAAGAACAACTCTCTGACGTCAATCAGATCAATAAGAATGGAACCATAGAAGATTTCCAGATATACCAGTAGCTTCAAGCTTTTTAAGAGACCTTCATGCCAAACACGATCAAAAGCCTTGCTTATGTCGCAGAAGACTACACGTACCTCTTTTCCAAAATCATGAGCTTGAGAAAAAGCATTGCATAAATAGGTCAACTGGTTGACAGTTGAGTCACCTGGAATAAAACCAGACTGTAGCGAAGTGAGTATACTACTGTCTCTGAAGTGATTAAAGAACCTGATTTCCCTTCCTTGGCAGATGAAAGAGCCGAACAACGCTCAGATATGAATATTAAAGTCGCCGCCTTTACAGTAAGCGAAAAGTATATGATTTTTTAATACTAAAAGCATTTGACTGCCGTTTGTGCACTGCAATGTGTTTCGGATAGAATTGTTCTTAATAATGAGGTATTTCTGTCCCTGAAGGTTGTTTTAATCTTAGCAAACAGTGCAGACCTGATGAAATACAGCATTATGCTGCATTTCATATGGGTCTGCATTGTTTACCAAAGTATACATGCAATAGAACTTTTGGGAGGCTACTTTTTGGTCACTTTAAAGGCGGCACCTCAGAACTAGTCTACCTCAGACATAGGTAAAAGCTGAAACTGAGGCGTGATTTTATTCGAAAGTAACTGTATGTTCTTGCCCTGTAACACCTCCGTACAGACACAAACCATATTATTTAAACCCTTAAAACGCCAACAAAAAAACGTCTGTTTATTGGTTGACGTAAGTATAGGGGCAAATAATGTGGACCTAGGTCAGACTGCTCACAGGAGCAGTATGATCTAGTTCTACACTGTTTGTCACAGAGGCTTCATAAACTTTTCTGCAGACAACGAAACCAGACGACTTGTTGTGATTGGCATTTTAATAAAAATTGTTTAAAACTGCATTTTAGTGCATGTCGGTCGCATATGATCATTCATATGATTTTACATTCGTGCAAAAATATTTTATTACATATAGTTTGCTATTCGCCATTTATTTCAAGAATTTAAAAATTTGTAGCACCAAGTTTGGGAATAGTAAGTCGGTATGGGTCCATGTAAAAGACTGAATGTGTTATCGTGACTATGGGGTGCGAAACAACGACAAATGATGCTATTTGATTTTCTTATCATTTTTTATTATCTGATGCTCAACCAGATTTTCCGTGACTTTCCACAAAGATTTTTCGCATATTGCACAAGCTCGATGAAAATAACCATCTGAATTCCAGTAGCCCACCTCAGTCTTGATCAGGCCTGTATATATCACAGTCGAGCACATCATAAAATTGAATACACAGCCCAAAACAACACGAATTTCTACACGTTTATATCTGCTTCTGGTACACCGTCATCACGCAAAAAGTAAATCTGACAAAAGGAGAAAATTCTCTGACCTCCTATTTACACCATAAACGTAGGGACCCGTAAGAGGTTGCATGGCATTCCCCGATTTTTATTTACTTCCTAGGACTAGAAATATTAATTATAATATACAGAACATGCAACATTTGTTTACCTTTTTAGCTCCTCGAAATCTCAACCGGAAGACCCTCGAATTATTTTTCTTGCTCAACCAGCGGTTGAGCATCTGACCGTTTGGTATGCGTGTATTGAGTCGTTTTTGCGACGTCACAAACAAGGCATGTTTTTTGGCGTTTTTAACGCTATTGACTGGCCCATTAAAACTTCGTATTTTCGCAATAATTTTTGAAGGAATGGGCCGATTTCTAAAATGTTTGCACCAAAATGTTGATATTTATAAATGCCAACCGTACCTGCAAAGTTCATATAGTTTTTACACATGGGACACTTTAAATCGCAAGAAATTGTGATTCCGAAGATATTCAAAATACGTTCATTATTTGCCTTTGGTGAAAAAATACTTGAAAACAAAGCGGAAAAGCCTATCCAAATTTTAGATTACAGTCAAGTATAATCTTATCAGAATAGATTGTGAAAGAATAAACAAACTTCCCTATGCATTTTTTTCAGAATTTGTGCAACTTTACCCCTCATCGAGTCAACGTTATGCAAAACCGGAGTATCGTAACGTCGCAGTAACATGAAAACCCATGGAAAGTAACTAAAAAGAAAATAAAGCTACATATTCTCAAGCGATGTTAGGTCCTATCGTTTTATAAACGTTCATGCACAGAGTTGAGTGCATGGTGACAACATAGTTTTTTTTTCAAATGAATAAAGGTTTTCTTAGAACACTTCGAACACAATAAGAAAAATAATCTTATATGTTGGGCGGTGTTATTTTACATATTAATGCAAAAAAATATCAATAGGTCAATGATAACATTCATTTTAGAAAGAAAAACGACGACAACTTAAACCTTAGAAACATAGTTGTTCGCATTGACATCAAACTACTAGTTTGTGCATGATCAGCTCGAAGCTTTCGTAGTAAACCCTTGTCAGTAGTGCCATTTTCCCTCACCATCAAAATACGAAAGGTCGTCCCATGATAAGCGAACTAAAGTGACTCTTTTCTAAAACGGAACTACTTATCCACATATAGGCTTTATGATCGCCAACTTAAGTATGGAAGCTTGTGGGTGTAGTTTATCTCTGTATGCCATATTGTTTCATGAATTGTGAGGCCCCCCGAGCGGGGTCTGTGCTCCCTTGATCCCTGAAAATAATGCATTGATCTCCCCAAACCCATGAAAGAATATTCCTCAGCTCCCTGAAATTATTTGCTCCCCATTTGCTCCCCAAATCCTTAAAATTAATTCCCCTTCTCCCCGAATCCCCCAAATATAAGCCACTTTTCCTGAAATGTAATTTCTTTCTAACGGATTAAATTCATATGCTTAAAACTATGTGGCTATACACGAGCGGATGCATAATATTCACTTAATATTTTACGTTATGCATGTAAAGATAGGGCTAAGCCACGGAATACAAGCTATATAATTATCTTAGGGCAATGGCCCCCCGGAAGGCAAAGATTTTTTTAAAAAAATAATGGAGGCTTTTCCTTTTTTACATCAAATATTACATACCAGGCACGAATGTAGCCCTGTAGTGACGTAGATTCAGATGCGTGCTAGGGGGTCCGGGTGCATGCTCCTCCTGATTTTTTTATCAAAATGGTGCAAACTGGCACATTCTGAGTGTTCCAAAATAAGTTATTATCAACCTAAAAATTAACAATTTGAAGGATACTTAATCGACAATAGTAAAACTTATTCGCCATATCTTTCACCAACACCAAACCAGATACGCATGTTAGCACGAAATATTTAGATCTGATAAGGTTGTGTGTGTGTGTGTGTGGGGGGCTTCCCCCAGAAGCTGAAGAATTTTTTAAAAATCGAACGAAATGATGGCTTTTCCATTTAAGGTTAGACTTTTAAATTTTATTGTTTACTTATTTGCAGGGCTCCCTAAATCTCCAAAACTATGAGCTTGCTCCCCAAATCCCTGAAAATAATTACCAGTGCTCCCCAGCTCCCTGAAAATAAATAACCCTTCTCCCCAGATCCCCAAAGTCCAGGGGCCCCAATTGTCCCTGTCATATAACCCCACAGCTTCAAAGTAAGCACATGTTCAGGATTAACCCTTTGTAGACCCGAAGCCGTCAACTGCCTCTGCCAATTCCGCGAAATTCCGCGGAATTCCGTGGAATCATACCACGAATGTACATCGAGGATCTAATTTGATAACGCGGGTGATAACGTGACGCTGACGTTATATAACGTGACGCTGACGTCACGTCACAGAAACCGTGTTATCACAATAACACGCGTGAGTGCAGCAAAACAAACTGCTTAAATGAAGTTTATGTTTTTTCAATAAAATATCGCTATAGCGATATTTTATTGAAAAACCCCCATAAACTTCACTTCTTCTGCTGATTAAACTTTTTGGACAATCAGAATAATCGATTTTCCATACAGCTGAACCCACATGCTACAGAACTTATTTTCCATACGCCAGTTCCAGCTAACAAAATGGAGCTTTTTGGTACAAAGTAGTATGCATAATGCTCCTTACATACACACAAGCCACGATTCGAATCTCGAATTGTGGCGGACATTCCGGAATGTTAAGAACCAGATTAAACGCTGCAGAACGCGGCATTTCATCAGTGTCTGTACTGATTGCTAGGACAAACTCGACCTTCATTGAAAGAAATGCAATATTTTTGGAAAGTATAACCTGCGATACCTCAATCAATACAATGGACCATCCTGACTTTATTGTATGTAGCTTTACGGAAAATGTAATTGTTCTGAAAAGGGTTACCATTAATGCAATTGGAGTAGTGTATATATGCACAGTCTGGTCAGTTTTGTTACTATTCGCTGCCTGAAAATCATCGTCTAAGCATGCTTCGAATACTGGTTTAGCACCTTACCTGTTTGCATGACCTTATTGTGGTTAATATGTCGAGTCGTATGCTTTACCACATTAAGCGAATGGCATTGCTATTAAATAGGTTCGTTTGTATGTTCAGCTTAGCGACTCAAGTGATTCAAACAATATCCTGCCTCAAATCGCAGGAGATTTTTAATACTGATAAACGTGAAATGTTTTTGTTTGTTTCTTTTTTTAATTTATTAGCTACCCAACCCAATTTTTAGTCCAGAATTCTACTGAGTCACATGGTTAAAGCTACTAAATAAATCAAAAGCCAATCTTTGATAAAGACTAAAACGTGCATACATACATGTATTGACCAACAGCGAAACAGCAACCTAAGAACAACAACAAAAAACAAAACAATACAAAAAACAACAGCAACATTTTCAGCTGTTAGTTCAAGTGCTTAAATAATGGAGCATCGGCACACGCTGTCTTCGGGTGTGCGACCATGTCATACCCAAACCAGCTTGCTCAGCTACAATGTCTAGCTAGCAAAATTGAAACTTCGCTTGTAGGAAGTTTTCAAAAAAGAGATGAACAAAGGCGCTGACCAGACTGCGTGGATGCGCTGGTTGGTCTGCGCCTTTTGTTCGCAAACCCCTGATAACAGGTTTTCTCGCGTTGATGCCCATTATAATGAAGCGAGTATAGTGACTGCGCACACTTGCGCCATACTACATCTTAACATGTGACGAAGTGGTCAAGAAATGTGAGGATGCGGGCACAGATGGCCATGGCAGCAATAAGCCACCATACATGGTTAATTGAACAACACTCAATTGTTTCTGACATAATGTAAATTGCTGTGTTTTTCTCAGTCAAGCTGCCTAATTAAGAGAAAAGAATCACAAATTGACAAATGGAAAAGCCTCTGTGTATAGTAAGCAAATAATTGTTCCTTTTACGTGCAAATATTTGGGCTTTATTTTCAGCGAAAAGACAGATTGGGACTGAAGATGCATTTTTGAGTTTTTTGCATTTCCCCCAGAAAAAAGGGCTAATTTCAAAGAGCGGAGATTTGTTCGTTATGAAGAGAATAAAGTTTATAATTACATTATTTATTCTGTATGATAATAAATGAGGCTATAGTACAAAAGCAGTCACTCGCAAATGAATGACATTTCTTCGCTGGATTTTACATCTTCGTTCAGATAAACTGCATTTTTAAATGCTTTTTGTGTCAAGCATGGAAATAAATGATACTGAAAGAAACGAACTAGAAACAATAGAGCAGCTAAACGAAGATGAAGTGATCACTTTGATCCCTATGATCTTATTTTTGTCGATCATCGGTATAATCGGGTTACCCGGAAATGGATTGGTTTGCTATATTTACAGTACTAAATATAGAATGTCCAGTTCGCGGTGGTTCATATTCTTCTTGGCTTCCGCTGACCTAGTAATGTGTGTTGTAATTGTTCCATCAGAGATCGGTACCAGTCTTTACCAGTACAATTTCACAAATGGCGCCGCCTGTAAAATAACAGCGTATCTGAACTTATGGACGATGCTGACACTAGGCTTTACGCTTGTGATCGTGTCTGTTGATCGGTACAGAAAAGTTTGTAAACCACTGGGATGGCAGATAGATTTCAAAAAGGCCAGGTTCCTGTCAATTTGCGGAATTATCATAGGATTTCTGATAGCACTTCCAGTGCTCGGTGTGTATGGAATACATAGGTATGAACTCAAAGATTATAATGTGACTGTTAGCGAATGTTCATTCAAACAAACAAGTGAAGGTTCATCTTTCGCCTTCTATTTTATTCTATTTGGAATGGTTCTATTCATATGTGCATTAACAACAATCTGTGTTCTGTATTGCTTTATTGGGAAAGATATCAAACATCATATTCACAAGGAACAAGCTCGAAGACAAGTTAGTCTCAGTGCATCCATGGCTCACAGAGACATAATCCGAACATCCGTTTCTCCAAGGGACGTAATCGTTTCAATGAATCACACAGACATGCTTAGGAATATGAGACCAACCAAAAGGACTGTAACTCAGTTTGACACTCAGTTCGATAGCCAACCACAGTCGTGTAGAAACAGCAATGGAATTGACCTTTCTAATGAACTTGACGACCAGTATTCAACAAACAACCTGTCAGATGGTGACACGTACGATTTTGAGATAACCCCTCCTCCAACTAAACCACTGGAGCGTAAAAAGACAAAACGCATTAGAAGAGCACGTGCAAGAAAAGCAACTTCGAGTATGTTTCTGATATCATTAGCCTTCGTACTGAGTTATCTCCCGATGTTGTTGTTGCTTATGGTACGGAGTATTGATCATGAATTTGAGGCCACATTGACTGATGCTGGCAGAGCCGCATATAAGTTCTTCCTTAGATCATATTTACTGAATGTTTCGATAAATCCCTTCATTTATGGATTATCAGATACCAGATTCCGAGAAAACTGCAAGGATGTATTGAAAAAGATATATTTTACTTTAAAATGTAAGACTGAATCTTTTATGGTATAAGCAACGGAATTGATCTTTCTCGATTTCGAAGCTTCACTGACTGATGCTGGCAAATTAGCTTATAAGTTCTTCACTATTTTTGGAAAGGGGGTTCACGTGTATTAAGGGGTGGGGGTTCGCTTTGCTGATTTTATCTCATTTTTCTTAAATATCCCATAAAATTGAAATAAGATTGAGACAATTTGAGAACAAATTGTTTCATTTTCATAGGAAATTAGAAACGAGAGACAGGGAGGGGCGTTCGAGTGAACTCCCTGAACCCCCTCTGAATCCGCCACTGTTTAGATCATATTTACTGAATGTCTCAATGAACCCTTTCATTTATGGGTTATCAGATACTAGATTCCGAGAAAACTGCAAGGATAATTGTATAAGATATATTTTACTTTAAAATGTAAGACTGAATCTTTCATGGTATAAGTAACGGAATTGATATTTCTCTTGATCTTTCAAGATTTTGAAGCCTCATTGACTGATGCTGGCAGAGACGCGTATAAGTTCTTCCTAAGCAGGGGCGGATCTAGGATTTCTGAAAAGGGGGTTCACGTGTATAAAGGCACAGGTGCTTGAATTTCTGAAAATGTGCTACCTTGTCTGATGCTTAGGGGCGTTTTTTTTTAATTCCATCCAAAAGTTTCGAGAAAATAACAGCCAATGAAAAATGAAATGAAAATTTCAACCAAAAAGCAAAGCTTGTCATTTTTCTTATGTTCGATTTGAAGATTTTTTCAAATTCTCAAATGGGTGGAAGTTCGCTTTGCTGATTTTATCTCATGTTTCTTAAATATCCCATGAAAATGAAATAATTTGGTCTCCCTGAGACCAAATTATTTCAAGAATTTCTAGCGATAAAGCGAGCAATCTCCCTAAACGAGACGTTCGTTTTATTTTGTTGAAATAACGACTAGAGAAACTAGGCACATTCAACAAATATATATAGACGAGCCGTCGATGCAACATTGCCCCCGAATTTGTATATTTAAAACGGGGTTTTCCAAAATGCATGTAATAACTCTAATTCTTATTGAATGATAATTTATTTCGATCATCAACTGTGCTTGTTATTCAGTAACCTATACGGGAACCAGACCGTTAAACAAGGGTAGACAATCGTCCTATCACGCTATGTACAATAAAACTATTTATACAGTTGATGTACAATAAAAACGACCATCTTGCAAAGTGATCTATTTTTGTCAGATATTTGATCTCTTCTTTCGCTTATACAACCCCTTCCCCCCCCTAGACCCAAGACGCCCTTTACATATGTTATATATTTGTATAGCGACATTTCATTGTCCAAAGGGCATCTTGGGTCCAGGGGGGGGGAAGCATCTAAAAACAAACTGAAAGACGCAAGTTACATCTTTTCAATGACAAACGTCACAATTTTAAGTATATTTCGTACGCATGCGTAGAAGGAATACCGCAAAGTTTTGGAAATGAAAGGCACTAATATCCTTAATATTTTAGCACTTTTACTTTTGAAAACCTGCTAAGGATTTACTAAAACTCTCGTCTAAACGGCACCCAGTCTAAAGACGTAAAATGAGGGGTGGGAGTAGAAGGCGCAAGTTTTCACGGCTTTTCAAATGATGAATCGCTTTGAAACCTATTTTGATGCTTTCTATGCATATTTTACTACCGAAGCAGACCAATTTTAAAAACATTATGGCAATTTGAAAATTTAGGTTTTGTAATTATGTCAACTAGGGAAAATATACGCCTTATCGCTAGAGCTCCTTTCAAAGGATATTATAAATGGCGGACAGGAAGAGAGTTAGAGCGAACCCCCTCTGGATCCCCTATTTACTGACTGTGTCAATAAACCCTTTCATTTATGGGTTATCAGATACCAGATTCCGAGAAAACTGCAAGGATGTATTGTATAAGATATATTTTACTTTAAAATGAATCTTTCATGGTATAAGCAACTGAATCGGTCTTTCTCGATTCCGAAGCTTCACTGACTGATGCTAGCAGAGCCTCGTATAAAATCTTCCCTAGCAGGGGCGGATCCAGGATTTCTGGAAAGGGGGTTCACATGTATTAAGGGATGGGGGTCCGCTTGGCTGATTTTATCTCATTTTTCTTAAATATCCCATGAAATTGAAGTAATTTGCAAATAATTTTGGTTTCCTTGAAAATGACTTGTTTCATTTTCATAGGAAATCAGAGACGGGAGAGAGTGAGGGGCGTTCCAGTGAACTCCCTGAACCCCCTCTGGATCCGCCACTGTTTAGATCATATTCACTGAATGTCTCAATAAATCCCTTCATTTATGGGTTATCAATTACCAGAAAAACTGCAAGGATGTATTGTATAAGATATATTTGACTTTAAAATGTAAGACTGAATCTTTCATGGTATTAGCAACGACATTTATCTTTCTCTTGATCTTTCAAGATTTCGAAGCTTCACTGACTGATGCTGGCAAAAGTTCTTCCTTAACAGGGGTGGATCCAGGATTTCTGGAAAGGGGGTTCACATGTATAAAGGGGTGGGGTTCGTTTTACTGATTTTATCTTATTTTTCTTAAATATCCAATGAAATTGAAATAAGTTGGCCCCCTTGAGACCAAATTATTTTGGTCTCCTGGAGAATAAATTATATCATTTTCAAAGGAAATTAAAAACGGGGGACGGGGAGGGGTGTTCACTTCGCTTGTACCCCCTATGGAACCGCCACTGCTTAGATGATATTTACTGAATGTCTCAATAAATCCCTTCATTTATGGGTTATCAGATACCAGATTTAGAGAAAACTGCAAGGATGTATTGTACATGTATAAGATAGATTTTACTTTAAGGAGATGTTGCTTTCAAAAGCTTTTACTTGTATGAACTTTTTCCTGTATAAACAAAAATGGCTATTTTATCATGGAGACAGATAGCTTTGGCTATACTGTTGTATGGACAATTTATACATCTCACACAGATCACGTTACGCCCCAACATACAGCTTGAGCACCCAGTAGCATGCTTATCAGTCGTTTTTGAGTTACTTCCTGGTTTTATTCCATTTACAATATTGTGGCATATATGGTGATTTTTAGATAAAAATGTTACCATGAACAACAACTACAGTTATCCAACTACAATATGGGTAAGTACTTTGACCCAAATATATGTATTTCCGTTATTATTTACAATTTTGGCTTTTGACCTTGAAACATTTATAAGCAAAAATTGAAAAAATATATTGTTCTACTAGAAATTTGTATATTTGGACGAAAATACTTTCCCATATTGTAGTTGGATAATTGCAGTTCATGTTTCTGTTAGTGTTTTTTCTGAAGTTCACCCAGTGTGTCACAATAACGCAAACGGAATAAAACCAGGAAGTAACTCAAAAACGACTGATAAGCATGCTGTCGATTGTTCAAAAGCTATATGTTGGGGCGTAAAGTGATCTATGTGAGATGTACAAATTGTTCATACAACAATGTGGCCAGAGGTATCGGTCTCCTTTATAAAAAGCAATTTTTGTTTATACAGGAAAAATTTCATGCAAGTAAGAGCTTTTGAAAGATATATCCCCTTAAGTGTGAGACTAAATCTTTCATGGTATAGATACAGGTCGAGTACAAGGCAAACCATTGTATTAGATAATGGTAACGTGTGAAGATGTCTTATATGTTGCAGATATATGAAATAACTTCATTTTATCATATTCAGAAAAATTAATTGGCAAACGTTACATGCCTCATTAAATCTTTAGGTGAGATTCTGTTAACAAACTATTAGGGGTTTGATATGATTGTCGTTCTAGAAACACATCGAGGTCCATTTGCTTTATTTAAACTGTATACAGTATAAATAATTGTATTTTCTCTTATTATGGAAAACAATCAAAATTAAATCGTCTACTAGACTTAATGCAGCAAACATGCTCTGTAGATTTTTAATCCGAAGTTTTGAAGAAAAGTCAGATATACTAACTGTTATCACGTCCATTCATCCGCCTAGGCCAAGAACATTTTATGTGTGGATCAGGTTACCCGACCTACCCTATATCTTTACCCCATACCCTTAACTTTTTCTCCAAATTCTGAAGTTGGAAGAGAATAGCAGAACAAAAAAATTGTTCTGCTATTCTCATCCAATTTCAGAATTTGAAGAAAAAATACATATCAAAATGACCATCTGAAATGAAAAATCTAAATATCTATGCATTCAGTCTTTGGCATTGGAAGTAACAGGGTTAAAATAAGGTTATATCTTCAATTAAGACCCTTTTTATTATCAGTTTTGTCTTATTTAATACATTTCTAAGCAGGTCTGAATATTCCAAGAAAACAAAGTAACAAAATAATATCTTACCTACCTAAACTTACTTTTTTTCAGGGTGTAACCCGAACGACACATATTTTTTTATTTGGCCCTGCGAGTCCACCCATATTGTCCTCTAAATGTTGCTAACGCAGGTGGTTCAATTGTCTAATGTGTGTAGATGACAACGAAGGTTTCGTATCCTCGCTTTGACCTTGGATTCAAAGGTCAAGGTGAGAAAATTAAAAAAAAAATATGTCTGTTTGACATACTGGGAACTTCTCTTACGAAGGGTATCTATATTTGACACAAGGACTGCCTTTAGTGTGCAGTTAGCAAAATAAGTAAGTGTGCAAAGATCAGTTATCGATAGAATCAAGTACCACACCTGACCCAGGATACCAATGGGAATTTGGACTCAAACCTCAAGTTCAAAAATATTTCATTTCTATTCCCAATGCCTGATTAAAGTAAAGTACTATTCCACAAGTCGTTTATGACAGACAGCGACGTAAGGTAAATCCCAAAACCATAATAACTTTCATTAACTGTAAGATCTACTGATAACTTCAATTATGGGCCAGTACATGAGATTTCCAACAATTTGGTATGTGCGACCAGCAAAGCCTCAGATCAGCCTGCGCATTCGCGCAGGCTGATCAGAGCCTTTGTTAGTCGTTTGAGTATTCTATGATTGTTAAGCTACTGACTGAACATCATTTGGCGTTTCTAAGCTTTAAAGGAGGCTGCACAGGCTCGTCTGAGTCTACACTTGTCAAAATGTCAAATTGTTGGAAATCTCATGCCGCGGCTCAATTTTAGTATTAATACATTATGACCTCACAGTCGGAATATCCTTGTTTAAAAGTACTACCTTTGTTAGTTAAGTATGTTTAGTATACGCAATGTAACATTCCAAGCTTCTTAAAATCAAAAAATGGTTTCATGTATAATTTTGATCACACTGAAATCTTTGACCCTATGTACTGATCCATGCCTGACAACTGATTAAAACAAAAGTCATTTAAAAATCATCTTGAAATATTAATACTTAACATAAAGTTGGCATTGCAATTTTAAGCCCTGGCTCGTAGTGCGAACTACTCTTACATTCTTTGATGGAGGTGGTTGATATTTGGCACAATGATTACTTATGGTGTGTAGACTACATCACAAGTTTTGTTTTTCGAAATGACCTTTCAGTCGAAGTTCAAGGTCAATCCTGCCTAGTTGACCCATTACTCTAACTCCGCTTACATTCTTTGTTGGAGGGTGTTCGTATTCGGCACAAAGATTGCCTTTTATGTTAGCTGACAAAATGAAGGTTTTTGATATCCGATATGACATTGGAGTCAAAGGTTAAGGTCAAACATATATAATGCTTCAAAAGTGCGGATATTTACTTTTTGAGGTGAATACCATTATGTTTCATCGAGTGTGTTGAAAACATCAGAATTTTTACGAGTGCGCAGCGCACTCGATGAAATATATTTGGTATTTACCCCCCAAAAAGTATGCTACATGCAATATCTCGCCCACTGAAAAGGAGGTGCTGAAAATGCAAAAACGAACAGTTTTAGCAAACCCAAATAATTTTGGTTCCAAAATATTCGTCAGGTTCTAACTAAGAACATGCATACCCACACATGATGCTTTCGTTCACAAATAAGAAAATTATGGGCGTTTAAAGTTATGAAGTGAAATGCATTAAGTGAATGGAAAAGTCAGAGGTAATCCAAAAAATAATACAGTGAAAATATAGGGCTGATATCAATCACTAGTGATTAATTTCGTATCATTTGACTAGTGATTGATTTTTTGATATGCATTGAATAAAATAAATCGCCATATTTGTCTCTGTGGGCCTTCAACAAAGAGTGAAATATTGTGAGTGGCTCTTGGTTGGATTGATAGCCATTCATTTTATCACGTCTGCACGTCACAGTATCCTTCCGTTTTTCGATTATTTATAATTTATAGGTCAAGTATTATTGCCATATAAAAGTACTACATCACTGCCTTTCGGACAGCACATTATCGCATCGGCGACAGCGAAGACTCAGGTGAACCCAGTCTCCCCTGAGCATTCGCTGCTTGTACAAACAAAGTGTGTTTATAGACGAAGACCCAGAGCAAAAACAGACATCTAACCATGCCGGATACTTCAGCAAAGCATATACAGTTTAACCTGTGTAAAACGGCCACTCTCAAAAAGACCAAAAAATGTTTTTCAAGATTAATTCGTCAAAAGGGGAGCATTCTGCAATACTTTCGACATTCACTGTGCTACCATTTGTCATTAAGATCTTTGTTTTGTCTATTTTTAGTGGCCGTTTTACACAGGTTTTACTGTAGTACCAAATGCCAGTTATCCTCTATGGACTCATGAATAATCTAGGATCCGATTCCCTTGAAATAGAGTGAACCGACAAAATTTGAAACAGCAAACAACTCTTCAGGTATGGTCCACAATACATTTTGAGGGATCATAGGTTATAAAATTTTGCAATGCGGCATTTCATCAGGGTCTGCACTATTTTCTAAAAAAACAAAAACAAAAACCGATCGTCAGACAAACAAAACAAAGACCCCTCGATATTCATAGTTCACCAGGGCTTTAGCTAAGAGTACGTAACAAAAATATTTTCTTATTTCTCAACCAAAACATATGTTGTGGGTACTCAAAAGAACCATCTCAATTAGACGATTCTTTTGAGCACCAAAAACATATATTAAAATGATGGGTAAGAAAATATCTACAGTTTTACACTGAACATTTTTGTTTAACTAAACCTGTGGTTCATTGTATCAAAGCAAATGGATCAAATCATGAGTAAACGTAGGGTTAAGTTAAGTTTGTGTGAGGACATTTTGGTGGTTGTCGTAAAACTCAAAAATCGCAAGCCACTGTTATGGGCAATGTCAAAAAAACATGGCTGCACCGTATGCGTTCAACACAGACGCTGATCAGCTGACTGTCTGTCCGTACTGATTACAGTCACTGGTGTTAGCAGGAAAAACTCATAAAGTGTTATGTCTGCTGATAACCTTTGCAAACACTTTTTACTAGACCTGGACCGACACTGGATTCAGACCGATTGACACTCTGTTAGTGTTCCTGAAGGAATTTAGATGATTTTTTTTGAAAAAAGTAAAGAGTGAACTAAATTTGGTAAACACATTGTCCTGACCCTGATAACTTTTTTTTTTGGTGGGGGGGGGGGGGGCATCAACGTATTTTACAGAGGATCGTACGAACCTCCCTCGAGGAGCAGACGACAACAAAAACATGAACAGCTACCAAGCGTGCAGAGAGTGAAACTAAATTTGGTCAGGAATGTAGACAGTCTCTATATAGCTGATATAGCTGAGTAAGCTGGTTCGAATCTAGCCTAGAGATGCAGGGGGGGGGGGATCCAGAGAATTGTGTCAGAAGAGTGATTGATGAGGGAGGGTTCTGACCCTGACAACGTTTTTCTTTTTTTTCTTTTCTTTTTTATTCATCAATGTATTTCACAGAGGATCGTACGAACTTCCTTTGAGAAGCAAATGGACCCCTCGGATCCAATTGCTTCCTGAGGGGGTTCGTACCAGTAGTTCTAAGGAAACCTACAGTCACTTGTGATTTTCTATGAGGTCGGGGGTGTCAGGACCCCCTGCCCCCCCCCCCCCCCCCTCTGATCCGTCCATGAGATGCAAATCCTGAAGATATGGGCTTACATTAGGGATATCGGGCACACGATGAAGGTATAGAAACTTACCATGCGGGCGGGCGAATGTACTTGAAGACGATCTGGCCTGCTGCATGTAGGGGCCTTGGCTCTGACTGGGAGACGATAACCTTTGACCTTTTATCACTAGTGAGTCTCTACCCTGATTATCACTCGCCATACCAGGACAACCTGCAGAAATAATAAGAATGGAACTTTATTTCAGAACATATGTTTTACTGAGCAGCGAAGACTCAGACGAGAATGTGCACATGCTTAGGTTTGTTATAGCATTCACTGCTCACACATACGCAGTATGAACAGGAATGATGGCTCTGGTGCAGACATTTTAGCTGCTATGCAGTATGACTACACATAGTATAAAACGAACCATTTCAGAAAACGTTTGAAGGGAAACTACTCGAATTTAACAATTACATTCATTGCTTAGGTTGTATAAAATTGTGTGGTTTATTATCTATAATAAATGAATGCTAATCGATAATTCCAAATTATTTGAGTTACTGAATATGACTTCTACGAAAGCATACAGTGCGGACTCAGGTGAGATTCTGTGTCATCTGATCAGTCTTCACGGTTTGCTCATGTCCCATGTTGGGCTGAAAGGCATGGATGGGTTATTCGTATAATATGTATTATTTGCTGCATGCTTCCATTTTGAACTTTCGAGATTGTCCATGTACGTTTGTTCTAAGCGCTGATTTCTAACGTCCGAGTTATGACTTTTTTTTTTTTACCACAATATGCTCCAGTGAGTACAGTAGTACAGTCCAGGTGTCATTTTGCAACTCGAGTTCATCCATTTTCAGCAAAATTATTTCTATATATACATACAACAACGACTGTTCAAGAAAGAATTACCCAAAGACTCAAGTAAGCAGAACAGTTTTACGCTAAGTACAGCGTGTTCAAATGTTGACCATTAGACTGATAGACTGTCACTTAATTTATGCTTGAATTAAATTTGCTCACAAAGTATAAACTAGGACCACATGTCAGCTGAGCATCTCTAAAACTGCTGGTTCTAATGTGTCATTTTTTCATTTTTCTTCTTTTGCCTTTTAAACCATATGGGCGACATCACACATGTATTTTGGTTTATGCACCATTTTGCGTATATCTGCTAGTTCAGAGTCTGCAAATAAACAATTCACGAAAATACAGGTAACCAGAACCCAGTTTTAAAAAACAATGATTGAAGAGGATTCTACTTACAGGGTTTTCAAATATTGACAATGTTTATGCTGACAAACAACAAATAATGCAAAATTAGTGAAAACTAATTGCTGAAACGGTTAGCCAAAACAAAGTTAAAAAAGTGAAATTTGGTTTATACAAAGCGAGGAGAGGTGTTTATTTTCGCCGTGCATCATTTTTGCTGCATTTTGCAGCAAATTTGAACTTGTATTATATACCGGTAAGTATAATTGTTACTGTATTGTGAAAGGTTTAACACATTTGATCTGCTTGCTAGGGTGGGGGCATATGAAGTAAAACTATATGAGCCGTGACATGTGATTTCCAACAATGCGGCATTTTGACAAGTGTAGATTCAGACAGGCCTGTGCAGCCTCCTTTAAGCTTAGAAACTACAAATGGTGTTCAGTCAGTAGCTTAACAAATATAGAATATTCAAGCGGCTAGCAGAGGCTCTGATCAGACAGCGCGTATGCGCAGGCTGATCTGAGGCTTAGCTGGTCGCACATACCACATTGTTGGAAATCACATGTCGCGGCTCATATGAACATGACGTACAATAGATGGTTCCCATCCGTGTTTCCAGCTGTAAGTTTACGTTTCCTTTCATATGACGTAATTTGCCATTGTGCCAAGTCTTTCTGGAGCGTCTCAGTAAGTGTCCTTCCACCAAGTTTTAATAGAAAATAAATAAACACAATCCACCGTGTTATTTTTGTAGTTAAATTAAATGGCGCTGTCAACCAAGTACATGTAAGAATTGTAAACAACTTTCCACCACTGTTATTTCTGTAGTTGAATTAAATGACGCTGTCAACCAAGGACATGTAAGAATCGTAAACAACTTTCCACCACTGTTATTTCTGTAGTTGAATCTAATGGCGTCTATTTTAGACTTAGAATCGTATATAACTTTCAAAAATATACAACAGTGTTATTTCTGTTGAATTAACTATTTCCCCTTCAGTCACGTCTTGTGTCGTTAGCTCCTCTCGTCTGCATATATTCCTAGGTAGCCTATATTGTAAGCAATATGGTCCCTGATCAGACTGCTAAGGGAGCACTCTGATCAGGGTTCGTAGTATTTGCTTACAAGATAAAATCTAGTCGAATATATGTAACAGACGTAAAAGGCAGACGACATTTTCAGGACAAAGATATTGGCGAGATAAGGGTCAAATGGCGTCTGCTTCTAAGGCCACAGTAATTTGTCTGTCATCTAGTTAGAATAAAAAATTCCACCAGCTTTTCCTGTATGCCCCTTGATATAATATACAAGGACCGTAAGAAACCAATTTCACTGATTTGTTTTTTGATGTAGGTCACAGAAGCATATTGCTCCTTATAATGTTATATTTATGTAACCTGAGAGTAATGACTTGTTTTGATTTGATTTAACCATTACAAGAATGAGTGAACGTCTCATTGCTAGAAACTCCGGACTGAACACTATCGACAATACCTAGTTTTCTTATAAACATATACTTGCATTGGAAGTTAGGGTCAGTTTATGTTTAGAGAGAAATTATGTCACATAAAACGTCAGTTATATTTTTAGATATAAATTCAGCCAATGGCTGTCTTAGGATTTTCGGCACTTTTTCCTGTATGAACTTAATTTTATTACTTCATTGAACACCTTTCATATGACGTAATCTGCCATTGTGATTCTTTTTTAACAATTTTCCCGCCAGTGACGACTTTTGTCGTCTGTTCATCTCGTCTGCTTGTGTTCTTAGGTAGCTTATATTGCAAATAGTATTATATGGAGCCAATTCAGAAATCTAGCTGAACTTAACAGAAGTGAACATTAAAGGACAAAATATTGGGGGGGGGGGGGGGGGGGGGGTGGAGAATACGGTTTAAATGGCGTCTGCTTTAAAGCACCTCAGTATTCTGTCTGACAGTCAGTTGGAATCAAAAATAGCTGTACAACATGTCCATCAGTACTTCCTGCTTCCTAGAACCCCTTTTTATATGACGTAAACTGCCATTGTGGTTCTTTCTTAACACCTTAACAGACAACTTAATTTGCGGCTGAAAATATCGTCTGCTGCAAAGTTTTAACTACACATCATATTTTAATTGGATGCAAACAGAGTGGACCAAGATCAGACTGCTCCATATGGAGCAGTCTGATCTTGGCCCACGCCGTTTGCTATAAAGACTTCCGTATTTAATACAACATGAACAGAACACTATACCGACAATACCTCATTTTCTTATGAAATAACTGCTGTGTTTTCCTTGCCATTCTCGGTCGAACGTTGTGGGTCCGTGTTGGGCTGCTCCTTAAGGAGCAGTCTGATCTGGCTCCGCAACGTTTGCAGATATATGCCAATAATGTTAGCAGATATATGCGACAGAGGTATGGGCAGCGGTCTTTTCGAGATGTATTTTTCCTGACACTTTTGGGTTTAGAAATGTATGCATATAAGCAACGAAAATGGCTTCAAGTTATAACACTGCATTGAAATACCTTTATAAAGTAAGTCGATATATGCTGATTTGCTTCTCTCTCTCTCTCTCTCTCTCTCTCTCTCTCTCTCTCTCTCTCTCCGCCATGGTGCCACTACATGCTGTATTATGTATATCCGCTCATATGTAACAAATTATGTTATCTGAGCTAGATCAATAAAGAAATATTATGTTATGTTAATACAAATGCATACGACACCGCAGACGATCAAGTCGTGGATGGGTGTGAAAGTGTTAATTATTGTATACAATTACAGATGAGCGGATACTCTAACCGACACCGCATGAAGTTTATTTCCCTGCTGCACGAACAGGAAGAAATGCAGAATTTCGCAGAAACGGGCTGCAGTTTTATGTAAGATACTACGTATTTGTTAATTAGGAAAATTAGTTTAGGCAGTCTGTGGTGAAGCCCTTCAAATGGAACACCGTTTTGTTTTATCAGATATGCGGATTTGAAACAAAATTGTTAAAATATGTTATTCGAACCAAAAACCCTAATCAAAAATATTTTTTTTAAACTTTGTATAGGTTTTCAGAAATGCTGTGATCAGATGGAGTTTTAACATTCGAAGAAATAAATTATTCCCTTCTTATACCTTAAGGGCAATTGCGGGTAATACTTCCCACATTATTTTTTTATTCTTTGCATACAGTTTGTTTTATGTATGCACTGTCAATTTATGAAATAAATAGGATATGTCACCACGCTCAATTTTTCAAAATCTCACATGGAAGTTTTTCAGCACTTTTCTGAAAAAACAAAACAAAACAAGTCCATAATATTAAGCTAAAATATTTGTAATCGCCATACAGCTTGTTTTTTTATTTTAATTATTGCTCATGACCTCAAGCTTTCTAGAAATTGTGAAAATTTATTTGTATTCCCAAGCCGTGTCAATATACTGCTTGATATATTTTGGTAATTCCCCCGAAAAGGATTTCGATTTTTAGAGTAAATTATATATTAAAAAATCTGACATTAAATATCTTATTTTTTTTGTTTTTATTTCATAGACTATCATTTGACATTTTGGAAAAAAAATCAGAGGTCACTTGACTAATTATCTTTCAGGAGGGCCAAATTTAACCCCACTCCCCACACATTTCGAGGATAATTGAATATAAAACGTTAAGGAGTGTATGTAATTCCATATAACTTGTATGATGTAATTTTGCATTACAAGGCGAAAAAAAAATTAAATAAGTGCCTTCCCGGGAATAAACCCTGGTCCTCTGGTTCCAAAGTATAAAATTGTACAACTAAAATCAAAGACATTATTTGCTCCGTATGAATCTAGTCACTGAAACATTGCTTAAGTAGTTGAGTTTTAAGTACAAACAGGTAAACGTCAAATACCCAAACAAGCTGTATTGCAGACCTGTCAATCAATATGAGAGTGATTCCTCGATGACTAACAAAGTCCATGACACAAATTTGATGCTTCTCATGTTTCTTGATTAAAAAAAAGGTAGGGGATCTTTCACCGATAACATTTTGTCACATTAAACAGTCCAACAATGTATAAATGCTATAGCAGGTAGAAGGATAGTTAAGGATTTATCACTAAAATGTTTGCCTCATATTTTAGTACCAAAAGGGGTGGCAGTTCAGCTGCCACCTAATTACAGGTAGAAAGGTTAAGGATTTATCACTGGAATGTTTTGACTTATATTGTTTTAGTACGAAAGTTTATACCAAAATGGTGGCAGTTCAGCTGCCAACTATATATAGGTAGAAATGTTAAGGACTTATCAAGAGAAAATATTTTACTTAGATTGTAAAGTGCGTGCAAATAAGTATTAGTTTATACAATAAGGGCAGGCAGTTCAGCTGCCACCTAATTTGGTTTAAAGCTTACACATTTGATTTACAAACCAAACATATGCACATTTAAAATTAAGATTACTGTGATTTAACTTTTTTCTAATGAACCACTCTTCTGCTTCCCTTTAGTCTGTGGATGTTCTTATGTAGCTTACTGTTGAGTTTATTATGTAGCTTATATTGCAAACAATATGGACCCAGGTTAGGCTGCTCCTCCATAACATTGTCTTCAATGAAAAAACTCTCCATGAAAAAATCTAGTCTAAAGTGCAACAGTCTCCTGAAAGAATGTATGCAGCAGACTTTAAATGCAGACAACATTTTAAGAAAAAAAAACTTATTGCTGGCTCAACGTTAAAATACAAATATAAACAACTGAGAGTTTTGCTATCAGATTAATGTTGGCAGATAAGATACCACTAAAACGACACTAATTTTGGTAGCTCCTCCCATATTTTAAACTCTGGTCGTTTGTCCCATGGGTAACAAGCCCAGCGAGTGGCCACAAAAACAGCCCCTCCTACTACATGAGCAGCCATCATTAAAATTCGCAAAAACGATGTACAGTAAAACCTGTCTAAAGCGGCCACTCAAAAGAAGTCCCTAAATATGTTTTCATGACCAATACTCGCTTAATGCAGGTCAAAAGTATTGCAGAATGCCTCTGCAATACTTTCGACCTGCACTAAGCTACCACCTGTCTTTAAGACCTTTGTTATTTTTTAAAAAATAGCGGCGGCTTCAGACAGGTTTTACAGTACTAGAGGAAACGTCACTTCAAGCGCCATGCAAGTCATCACCCTAACGGGTAATTTTGTATATATTTGCCACCTGCACTTTTTCACCAAAACAAAACACTATATTTCAGGAACACCACCAGAGTCTCAAATAGTTTGAATGCAGTTCAACGCCCTCATCTGGGTTCAAACTGCTTGCAAAGGTTATCAGCAGACGACTATGTCGCCACTAGCAGAGAATTAGATCAGAGTTAATTAGGTGTTTAGAACATTTAAATGTCATCTACTGATAAGTCGTCTGAATCACCGTGACGTAAATCCTGCTGATACTCAAGTGTTCAGTCACATTCATAGAAAGCCTAAGCACGAGCAGTCTATGACAAAATGGCGTTGTCGCGTAGTTAATATTCCGTTTATCACAAATATATGAAATTAACATGAATGATTCTGTGACTAACACTACAGGCAAGCTTTCTTGCACTTTCCCTCATTTTAGAGCATCTACCAGCATCATAGAATAACCAAGCCGTTGCCATGGCAATACTGTGCGTCAAAGGGTTGGCGAAAGTTATTATTGAAAACACCATTCTGCATCAATATTAATAAGGACAGAAAATAATGCGACCAAGAAGATATAATGACTTAGTAATTAGCATCTGCATTAACCCTTAAAGCGCCAATCACGACTGCAACAGACGACAAATATTTGCGACATATTTCCTAATTTTCGAAAAGATAACGTGCTATTTCATGAGTATCGTCTGTCTGCAGACGATTCTCATCATGAATTACCATGCCTTATTGGTTATTTTTGAAAAAGCAACAAAATGTTTAATTGTCGTCTGCTGCAATTTATTGCCGGCTCATTAGGAGACAGGCGAATGACGAGCCTGCGCTGCGCTTTCTCGCCATCTCACCAGAGTTCACTAAACGCAATCAAAAAAATAGTTTTAAAATTAATCACGCCGGATGGGCCTTTATGAAGGAAGTTACGGACTATCATTATCTCATTATGTGGTCTGGAGATGTCCTCAATCTACGGTAATCAATACTATGTAGGGTGTGGTCAACTATTTGCCTCCTGGGTATTTTTTATGTTTTTTTTGTAGTCTGCTGTTTTTTTCAAAATCATTTTTTCTCGAAAATATCTTTCAGCAATACCACAAGACTGTCCAACAGTTTGGATACAGATCAAGCCCGACGTTTTTGGACATGATCTGGGTCCAAATTGTTTGCATAGGTTATCAGCAGACGACACTATTAGTGCAGAAGAAAAGTGGGCAATTTTCGTTTCGTTCCATCCCCTCCACTGAAAAGGTTTGGTGGTCTTATGTTGAAGATGACATACAATGGGCAAACTTTCCGGCCCAGGTGTCAAGTCCGATGTAGATTCTTCATACTGAGATGGCGACTAAAATGGCCGCCAAAAAGTAAATTCTAATCGAAGATAAATTATAAAGCATAATTAGATTTTAAAGTATCAATACCAATAGGGTTTTTGTAATTAAATCCATTTTTTTGCCAAATTGACAAAATATTTTGTTTCACACATACCACTGAAAAGGTTTAATTATCTTATATCTAAATTTAGTATATAAGGGAACTTATCAGCATGGGTGTCAGTTTGGATTGTGGTTTCAAAAAAAGAAAATATTTTCATTTTGTAACCCTAATTCTCGCAAAAGAAGGGGATATGGTTAGTTTTCTCTATATTAAAGTGTATTGTTTGACCCTAAATGTGTCTAACTATATATCAAATAAAAGGCAGTGTAAGCAGCTTTTCTAAAGTCATGCAAGCGTATTATTGTCTGTGATAATATGGGAATAGGGTTAAAATAGTATGATATCCCCAAAAGCAGACATTGTTAATTTCAATTTGCCAAAAATGTATTTCATATACCAGTGCTAGGTAAAAATGGCTGAAACCTTATGTAATGTGCTTAACTGATATCCAGTAAACTATTGCATGCTGTTTATAATTCTATGCAATATACAATAATTTTTACAGCTGTAAAAATTGACAACATTTAGACTATTTTAGGTAAAGATTTGCCATTTTTGTTATATACTTAAGGACTTTGAAAACGCATCACCCAGATTAAATCCTTTATTTCACAAACCCTGAGAATGTCAGCGAGATAATTGCTGTTGCATATCATAGTCTGACCAGCTTGTTGTATGTCCTAGAAAATTAATGGTTGTAAATTTACTTTAAGATATTGAAAAAGTATCCGTTTTAAGACAGGGGTGGTCGATTTTGAAGGACACAAATTCAGCTGAAAGTAAACACGCGTTAGTTTTGATTCCTGACTCAACAGATTTGCACCCTTTGCTTCTTTCACGACGATACATTCATCATTGAACGATTAGAAATGAATTGACAGTTCGGTATGCTCAAAATTACAACCCTTTAAAAAACAGACATACCCCATCCACCCTGATTACTATAGTCTAGTTATAAAATTCAATGTCTTTGGCCTTTCAAAGTTTCGATTTTTTACGTCCGGTTTTATTGGAAGAGGCTAAGTGCATACACAAATGACATATTATGCATAAGTTACGCTTGTATCACGTGTCTTTTATATTGTGCAAGTGACGTTAATGTAATTTTTAAGACGTTCTCGATCACATGACTGCAGATCTCTCACCATGATTTACATCAAAACGTCTTCCCCACATGGCTACCAGTGTATGTAGTCAATATCAGTAATGAAAGCGTGCATAAAAGTAACTTATGGAGATGTTTCTAACAAGGAGCTATAAATTGATGTTCAAATTTGACGTTTATTTTCGAAATTTTGAAGTTATCAATTACTTTTAATTAGAAAAAGTCTATAAACTCTTTTGGTGGTATGGTATCATATACGCCACAGTTCAAACATAAAAATAATCAAAAAGCTTCAGTTAACTGTGCAGAAAGGTGCTGGATGCTGTATGTACCCATGTGACGTCATCAGCAGCGTCGCGTGATAGTGCAGTCAGATTAACGACTGGTTCATACCAATTCTGGGTTGCACATTAGAACCTGCAAGTAACTTTTCAATCGCATATACTGTTTGCCAGAAAAGTGAAAAAATATGGTAATGCGTTTTCAAAGTCCTCTAGTATATTTCATTTTCACTCTATAACATATGTCGTTAGTGCTTATAACGACCACAATGAGGAGGTTCTAAAGTAAACCCACAATCAATATTTTAGAGCAAATGCAAGACAATTTATGTATACCCCTGTAAGCCCCAAGTTTACTTTAAAATAGTGGAGTTGAAGGATGCGTAAGTTACATGGGTGTGTTAGCATGATGATTAATAATGAAAAGGAATGATTCCTTATATATATATAAACAGAAATTATCACTGCTGTATGCTCAAGCAAACAACAATGAAAAGGCACTATTGAAATTGCTGCCCTGATACCAAATTTACTCCAAACAGCCTATATGGGTGTTTACTAAATGGTATTTCAGTGTCACTTGGATTTTCTACAATTCTGTATTGAAACGGCATATAAGCCGCATCATTGTGAAAAACAGCCTTTTGTATATGTCAAAAAACAAAGGCGCAGATCAGCTGTGCTGTAACTGATGAGCTGATCATTTTGCGACATAGATAGTACAACACCTCTTCTAATTTACATCTGAAATTTCAAGCATCTAGGAATCTTATTTGGCTGTACAGTCAGTTTCTGTTGGACCCAGTTTGAAAACCCCAAGTTTTTTTATGAAGCAGCTAATATGTATTCTAAACAATTATTTTAGAATAAAATCAATGGTAAGCACATGCATTATACTTTTTGACATTATATATGCATCACTATGTTAATTCAGCTGACCACTCCTGTGTGGGAGGAAGCTTTTCTTTAGTTGCTTGTTTCTGAAAAAACAACGTGTAGCTTAAATCCACATCACCATCTGACTTATATACTGAATTGTATACAGCAGCGATATGAAATAACTGACAGTTGCTTGCACATGAGGGTCAATGATCATGCTCTCTCTTAGTCTGTTGAGAGACTCAAGGTTTCCTATTTACTTTCAAAATATCTGCCACACACGTGGTTTGCCTTTACCACAGAGACAACTAGTTGAATCACAGCCTGTTAGATCATGAAATGCTGGTATAGGCTTTCAAACTTCAGAACCAAACTCTATAACAATGTCAAGTATTGAGATATATCTTACTAGATCCTTTACACACGTCATAAACCAAAGCTCAGTTCCTATTGTCTGAGCAAAATGCACACCAAGCATAGCAAAATCTGTGCCAGGAGACGTGATCACAACCTTTGATACCATATCAGCTGCGTAGCATACGTGTGCCTCCTTCTTCATGATCGCATGTAAGCCTTCGTATCAAGGATGCATTCCTACCCTTAGCACACATAGCTTGTTCACTATTTTGTAAATCAGCACCAATGACCAGAATGTTTCCATGTGGAAGTGATGATCTTGCCTAGTAAATGTATCAAGAGTAGTTTTATTCTTTGGATTACATATGTATTTGTCCCACTGCCTTGGTAATGGTGTTGAAGGAATATGATTTTTTTTTACTTCCAGTCCCATATCATTTGTCACTCTATGAGAACGCTCCATTGATTTTATTTTGAGTCTTTTTCATCGTAATTATCAAACACGATAATATTTTGCACTGTTTTCTCTGTTCTGTATAGACTCTGTATCATACTAAAGTGAATATCTGCTAACTCTTAAAAATATGAATGCACCCCCATTTCCTGATCATTTGAGTTTGTGTCATACCATCAAGTATCAAAGCAGTGTTCACCTTTGTTGGGAGATCACAGCTTATTTGTCCATTATGCCAAACGTTTACTTTTTGTACCATTATTGAGTTTCAACTGTCTTTGCCAGGCTCAGAGGTACATTTGCCAGTTCATCTGCAATACAATTATCATCTCTGTTTCTCTAGATTTCCTAACTACCACTAATCTACCAAACAGTTGCCAATCTGCATTTTTAATGATATAATAATCTTCTCTTTAGAATCATTACAGTAACTTTCTTCACAGCAGTAGCAAATGTCTTGAGTTTTGTCTGTCTTAGGCATGGGATTGAGAAAAAACTGACTTC
This sequence comes from Loripinus fragilis, assembly GCA_964019695.1. Classification (NCBI taxonomy): domain Eukaryota; kingdom Metazoa; phylum Mollusca; class Bivalvia; order Lucinida; family Lucinidae; genus Loripinus; species Loripinus fragilis. Next base: position 51,634,832 of record OZ026518.1, read on the forward strand.
CCTTTCAATCAGTCGTTTTTAACAAAGTCCTTCATATTAAAAAAATCTCCTTTAGATTATTGGCCTCCAGCAGCTCCTTCGAGATAGTTTCTTGTAACACAGTTCCAATGCATATGTTGCTGAGTGTGTTTTCTTCTGGTCTGAATCGATCAGATACCTTAGTAGTTAACGTAGTAATCAACTTCTGAATATCCACTACATCCCTTTCAATTCTTGCATTTCCACATTCTTTTATATCACACATATCATTTGTGGCTGATGTGATTGAAGCTCTTTCATGAGCAGCAAGGAATAAGATATCAAATGCACATTTTTGCTTACTGAAGCCTATTATACCTGATTTAGATTAACTGTGACAATTGGCAAACTAATCCTATGCCATATCTGACCATACAGCAAAAAACGGCTTACTTGATCGACTGACAACATATATTAAGAGTTACAGCTGAAGATTGCTCTACAAGATTCATATCAACAATATACACAAAACATCATTTTGCACAATTCTGATGATCTGGTAGCATTGCTGTCACAGCTGATACTGCGCACATGTAGTCGAGGAGTAGCAATATCACGTTGATTAAGTATGTCCAGAAAGCAAATGTGTGGATGAATCTCTATGCTGGCTTATAAACAGATAGTGGAAGTTACTTATTATATCAGAGAGCACACCCTGCATTTCGTTCAAACATTGAGATATCAGATCCGAATCTTTGTTTTCTAATGCTTCTTGCATATTTTCAAGAGTAGCATTACATGTTTCAGTATCTACTTCATAGACCTGCTCTACAATCCAGTCACAAAAAACTCGCAATTGAAGTTTTCTCATAATGGCTAAGGGATACAGTTCACAAAAGTCTATAGATTTTCTTCTGAATCCCTTTTGTATAAAATTAGTGACTAACTTGTAATTTTGCTGTTATGCATTCATACAAAGAATTAAAGTATAAACCAATTGTTTTGGGTTACATTTGCACCAGTGACGGATCCAGAGGGGTTAAGGGGGTCTTATGCCCCTCCCCGCCCCCCCCCCCTCCTATGAAATCGAAATAATTTGGTCTCAGTTAAAAATGAGATAAAATCAGTAATGCAAACCCCCGTACCTTTATACAAACGAGCCCCCTTTCCGGATATCATGGATCCGCCTCTGCTCTATAATGTGATGGCCACCTATACAATGTGGTGATGCAAATATGCATCATACTGGTGGACGGGCGGATTAACAAGGTTTAAAACATCTTGCACAGAAGTAATTAGGGACCGCAGGTAAGATCTCTATTGTGTGACCTTTAATTTCATGGCGGCGAATTAAAAGCAAGCAACAAACTAGCTTTCTGCCATCGTATTAATATACAGAGAGATAATTGGCAAAGACAATGATGTCCAAGAAGAAGAGCGAGATTGTTAATGGATTATTTTCAGCGATGTTTCACTATATCAAATGAGCCAGTGCTTGAGATTTCCAACAATGTGGCATTTTGACATGTGTAGACTAGGACGAGCCTCTGCAGCCTCCTTTTAAGATAGAAACTCCAAATGGTGTTCAGTCAGTAGCTTAACAATTATAGAATACTCAAGCGACTAGCAAAGGCTCTGATCAGACTGCGCGTATGCGCAGGCTGATCTGAGGCTTTGCTGGTCGCACATACCATATTGTTGGAAATCTCATGCACTGGCTCAAATGCATTTATACAGCAGACAATACGTACGACTGACGAGTTTATGAAGTTAATGAGATAGAGTTGTTTTGCATAAGTTTAGCTTTGTCACAGGAAAACCTCGTATGTCATGTAATCCTGTTTGCGAGAAAACTCATGCGCTGATCCAGGGTAGACAGGGGGTCCGGCCCCCCACCCCGTAGAAATGACAAAGTTATAGGGTTTCTCCGGATCCCCTGAAAATCCACGCTACCAATCCCGCATAAAATGATGGGCCATCATCGACCTGCCAGCGAATGGCATGCCGATGATGACCCACTTTAGTTGTATTTGGATCCTCTCTCCCCTCATCAACTAAAAAAAGAAAAGCGTTGTCAGAGTTAGACAAAACTTTCTGGGTCCGGGCATGAAACCTGATTTTGTTTTGCATCCACACATGCTGGTCAGCATCTTTGTTGTTCGCTCTCTAAAAGTATGATAGCTTAACTTAATTGTTACAAGAAAAGTTTTACCCCATGACCCCCTTGGAATCCGCGCATGCCATTCTTGGTTCTGGTACCTCACACACATAATTGCTAAAATAAATCACGCAGGGTCATCATATTAGAATACGATTTTTATTTCTACGGCAGGATCATGACCTTGGAACAAGTTTGCGTGTGATCATCAGGCAGGACCATCGCCTTGAATTAAGACCATAATTGCTACTGATAAATCAGGCGAGGTCACCATACTAGAACAAATCTATGTTTGGCAAGGTTGGCAATCGACCGGTCAATATGCATATTGACCAGACCAGTGGTCATTACTGGTTTTAACCGGTCATTACTGGTCGATTGGTGGTCAATTGGTCGATTGAAAAAAACTTGGTTGATGTGAAGACACTTGGCATTATTTATCCCCCGTTTTACTGAAATCTATAAAGACTAAAAGTAGTTTAATATAAGATAATACACATAGGTTTAACTGAAAATGTGTTGTTGTTGTTTTAGTTGATTTCGCTTTAAAAAAGTATTAATAATTAGTAAGCCGTAAAATAAACAAAAATGAAATGTCTTCAGTCCAAATCGTTACCCCAATTTATAGTTCAGACTAACAGTCTTGAACTTATATCCTATTTCACCATTAGTAAAAAAGACAAATTCAAATAATGAGAATAAATTTTAAAACTAGCTTTTTTCATAGAAATAAAAACAAAATTTAAATCAAGGACTTATTTTAAAATGAGAGAAAGTAGAAAAAAAATCAATACTTCAAATTGATCATCAAAGAGGTCATCATATACAAATAGAAGATGCTGTATTGATTAAAATTCAAATTGGTTTGGCTTGTTACATGAACAGACAAAGGTGTGAAAATTATAAAGAAAACACTTAATGTCAAGGAGTTATTTGTTTACTTTAAATACCCTAGAACAAACAAAACTGTCAAAATACCGGGCATGTCTCTCAGACTGAAGAAGGTGTGTCCAGTGTATATAACACCTATCCAATCACTGAGCTTAAAATGTATTGGCTAATTCAGTGGCATCTGTGTGTATATAGAGGTGTGAAAGTGTGGTCATTAAGTTATCTGTTGTTATCAGTTAATAATTAACCAAGTGTCATAAACTAATAAAAGTTATTGTCTCAAAATTGAGCAAAAAACCCTGTAGGGTTAGAATTGGTTATTGATGATGCAAGAAAAACTAGTGTTAGGTGCATGGACTGTAATTCAGAACTCAGTGCTAAGATCTTGAGATGGAAGTCTCATCATGAAAAGTGCCCTTTACAGGGACGAAACAGTAAATTTATTCTTTTTTCAATAGATAGAACATAAAACCTGTACAAATATCTCAATCCACCACAAAAACGTCCCTTCAAATTTTCAATCGACCACTTAGATTCGTATTGACCAGTATTGACCACTTTTTGGCTTATTGACCAGGGCGGTTTTAACCGGTTAAAACCGCTGGTTAAAACCGGGGATGGTTTCGACCGCCCAACCTTGATGTTTGGTACTCAAAAAGTACTCAGAATCATCAAATTCGAACAACATTTAATTGCCACTCCACTGATAAATCACGCAGGGTTATCACGATAATTCCAACAGATAATAAATCATGCAGGCGCATCAACCTGGAACTAGACTATACGTGCTACTGACAAATCACACAGGTTCATCACAAAACTATACTTGGCACTGATAAATCACACCGGATAATTACGTAGGACAAAGACTATAACCACGAAGCATTACCCTATCAGCGCAATACTATAACTGCTACTGATATATTTATTTTGTTCTATTTGGTTGAGATTTTACGTCCCAGTCAACAGATATATGGTCATGTCGAGACGGTCAGTTCATCAAATCTCACATTCTTCCTGGGCAAGCTTGACTAAGCTGTTAACAAGTACATCGTGCACATACTTTCGCTTCATTGATATTAGTGACCATTGCCTTATTTTCTGCACTAGAAAAGATATAAAAAACGTTTTTAATAAGCAAAACACGGTAAAAATTAGATCCATGAGGGACTATAGCAAGGAGGCGTTTCAAACAAATTTATCAAATGCTGATTGGAACTCAGTGATGACTTCAGACGATGTGATTGACGCATGGTAAAAAAAAACACTATTTCTTTCAATTGTGAATAATATGTCACCTATCAAAGAAGTGCGAATGAAACAGAGAACCAAACTTTGGGTCACTAATGACATTTTAAAATCAATTAAGGAACGGGATAAAGAATTTCATGATTTTAAGAAACACAAAACTTAAGAAACTTTTTCCATTTTAAAAAGCTTCGGAACAAAACCCAAAATCTTATTTCAAACGTCAAAAGAAATTATTTTAAGGACAAACTAGAAAGTGACAAAAGACTCTAAATCATTATGGCAGTCTCTCAAGGACTTGGGTATGCCGTCTAAGAAGGGCAAAGCCTCTTCAGGTAATATTGATCTCAAGATTGATGGTGAATTATCTTTTTATAAATTAAAGGTTGCCGAAAAATTCAATTCATTTTATACTACAGTTGCTTCAAAACTTGTGGAGAAGCTACCACAGAGTTTGAACAAGTTTGGAAAAAACTTTGTGGAAAGCTTTAATCGCCACAAAAGTGTTTTACAAATAGTTAATCATTTTCAATTGTTTCTGAAAACAAAATTTTAAAGTATCTGAACAGTCTAGGCATTAACGAAGCTACTGGTTTGGATGGCATACCTTCACGCTTTGTGAGAGACGGTGCTTCGATTATAGCCTGTCATCTTACACATGTTATTTCATTATCTTTGTTTAAGGTGTTGTACCTGATGATTAAAAATCTGCAAAAGTAGTACCTCTTTTTAAAAAGAATGATAAAACAGAAGTAGGTAATTATCGAACAGTGTCAATTTTGACGATTATTTTTAAGGTGTTTGAAAGAATCGTTTATGACCAAGTTGAGTCATATCTTGATCAGAATAAACTTCTTTATAAATTTCAGCCAGGTTTTAGAAGCAGATATTCTACTGACATTTGTTTAACCCATTTAACAGATTTTTTACAAATTTCAAATGAACCAGGGTCATTTTGTTGGCATGGTTCTGTTAGACCTACAAAATCATTTGACACAGTTGATTATGGCATTTTGTTAATGAAACTTAAAGCTCTTGACCTCAGTCAAGACGTATCCAGATGGTTTTGGTCCTATTTATTTGATCGTCAACAGCTAGTGGATGTATCTAAAACTCCATCCTCACATGCAAATATTTCATGTGGTGTTCCTCAGGGATCAATACTGGGACCCCTTTTATTATGTCAATGATAAGTCCGGTGCTATCAGTAATAAACTTTTATTGTATGCCGATGACTGCAATTTTAGTAGCAGATAAATGTTTATATAACATTGAAACTGTCTAACAGAATGAACTTGATGCCTATACCTAAAATTAATGCCTATAAACTACAGCCTTCTTTAAATGAGAGGGTGATTGTTGATGGGCATGGTTGTCATACAGTCCTACATTTTGGTGTCAAAGCTCAAGAAAATCAAGACAAAGTTCCTACGTTGTACTGGTTACCTAAACTCCATCAAAGACCGTATTAAACAAGATTTATTGCTAATTCTACTTCATGTACGACAACAGAACTGTCTAAATTGTTAACCTCGTGTCTTACAGCTGTTAAAAAACATGTTATCAAGTATTGTGACAAGCAATATGAGAGATCCAATAAAAACCTATTTTAGTCTTAGACTATTAAAAATTCAGGTGAAATTTTAGATACACTTAAAGCTATAGATTTCAATGCAACCAGTTAGTCTACTTATGATTTTTTTACTCTTTACACTACTTTACCTCATAATTAAATTAAAGATAAACTTATTGATCTTATTGAAAGAACCTTCCAGAGGGAAGGCTCTCTTTACCTTGCATGTAATGACAGATGCATTTTTACTTCAGAAAAACCTAAAAAATATCATGCATGGTCGTGTCAAAATGTATGTGATGCACTGACTTTTTTGTTTGACAAATTATTTAGTCGATTTGGCACCAAGCTGTATAGACAAGTAGTTGGGATTACTATGGGCACTAATTATGCTCCCCTGGTTGCAGATTTATTCCTGTTTTGTTATGACAGGGACTTTATGATGTCTCTTTCTGATGATAAGCAGGCTGATGTTATTGATGCGTTTAATACTACATCCAGATATTTGGACGATATTTTAAATATAAATAATGTTTATTTTGACAATATAGTTAGTCAAATATACCATTCAGACCTCCAACTGAATAAAGCCAATACCTCTGATAACGAAGCCACATTTTTAGACTTGCATTTGTCAATTTCTAATGATATTGTTTCTACCAAATTGTATGATAAACGTGACGACTTTGATTTTGAAATTGTCAATTTCCCATTTTTAGATGGTGATGTTCCTCGTTCTACATCCTATGGAGTCTATATCTTTCAACTCATTCGTTTTGCTAGAGCATCTAGCTATGTTGCTGACTTCAACACTTGCAATAAATTGTTAACTCAGAAAATTCTTAAACAAGGCTATCGGTATCATAAACTTCGCAAAACATTTTCAAAATTTTATAGACGTTACCATGATTTGATTTCTAAATTCCAAGTTAGACTTAACCTGATTTCTATGGTGACTTGGTGTATAATTTGAACAAGATTGTTGGCTCTAATAATTTTTCAGCGCAGTTCATTAAAATAATTTCCCATTATAAAAATATTGGCTATAACATTAATGTATTGCAACAGACTGCATGCTTGATGGTCAACCCAATCACGGTTGGCAACTTTGTTTTCCTCTTTCATTGCACACCGGTGGGTCGGACTTCAGACTCTATGATGGTTCCGACTTAAAGACTTATCTATTGATGAGATGGTAGGGGCCTGATGCTTTGGCTGTTTGTCGGGCCCACCGGGGTTTACCTGTTGGATTTCTTTTGCTCTTTATATGTTTTTTGAGATGATGCATTGATAAGTTAGGGGTCTTTCATGCAAACCAAATATCTATGTGTCTTGATCCACATCTGAATGAAGGATGAGGTTGGCGCCGTTAAACTGGTTTAATCCCTCCAGTAGAATATTTTACTGACCGTTCCAAGGCAGTACTTTTTTTGTGGATCTTTTGTGTTTTTGTTCTTCTTGTGTTTTCTATGTCTTTGTACGCGTCTGTTTATATGTGCTTTGTGGTCATCTGCTGGGAAAGGGCTGACCTCTTGGCTCTCGTTTGTGGTGTCTAGCTGTGAGTTTGTCACTTTCCCATTGGTATCCTGGGTCAGGTGTGGTACTTAATTGTATCGATTTCTGATCTTTTTACCCTTACTTACTTTGAGATTGTAAGGGAATGGCTGGTCGACAATTAACTTTACCTGCATTTAGGCAAAACGGAATATATACTGGTTGGATCTAGACCTAGGTTACAGTCACAATCAGTTTTAAGCAATACAAAGGTACCGTTATTGAAGCAAAAACATTATTTAATATTTTGGCGTAGTATTAGAACATTGTCTTTCTGATGCTAATATGGCAACTTCTGTTATTCAAAAGGCAAATGCAAGGTTGAAGTTTTATACAGAAAGGAGATTTTTTTTTAATTTGACAACCAAAAAGCTTTTAGCGATGTCTTTGATACAGTGTCATTTTGACTATGCATGCTCTTTTTGGTATCCAGGCTAATCTAAGGTTTTGAAAAACGAATTTCCAATTACCAAAAATAAAATCATACGGTCTGTTCTTAACATGGATTCAAGGACACATGTAGGCTCTGACGTTTTCAAGTCTCTTGGCTGGTTACCTGTTTCAAACAAAAAGAGTTGACCAGATTATTTTGAACCATGTTTTTAAGGTTAGGTCGGGTCAATCATCAGATTATATGGTTGAGCACTTTATTCCAGCAAGTTCCATACACTCATACTGAACTAGATTTAGGGAAACTGATTGTTTTTCTATCTCAAAAGTAAAATGTTTTGGAAAGAAATTCAATGTTTGTGTTTTATGGAATGAGCTCCCTGGTGATATTAGGAGCTTACAGAGATATCCAAATTTTAAAGTAGCTGTTATAACGTTCCTTTTTAGCAAGATTGATTGGTCATGTATGTTCTTATAGTACCTTGATAAATTTTACTTTCCTTTAAGTATAGATTTGTACGGTTTTAAGGTATTTACTAGGTCTGTAACTATGAACATTTTTCGAAAAAAAAAATGTTTTCTTTTAAAATCATTAGTAAAAAGAGAATAAAGTTATGTGTTCACAATAAATATATTCAGTACAGCTGAAAACTGCATGGAAAAGTGAATTATCTTATAAAACAGGTGATTCTTCTCTTGTTAGATATTATTTACGTCCCTCTAATAATTCTAGACAGTTGCTTTTTAACATAAATGCTGGTGTTTTGATAGTGATAATCTGTTAAGATTTATGAAAATGAAAAAAAATGTTTTCCTGAATTTGAGTATTTTTAGTGTATTCTTGAAAATAAAAACTTTTTTCCAAAACTTGAAGATCAAAAGTTACAGACTATGCAGCTTTAACTAGTGGTGTCTCACTATGACTTGCAGCCGGTTCACAAGGGCCACAACGGAAATAAGAGAAATCACTTTCTCTTTTTTGTGTTATCCTTGGTATTGGTTAGCAAGCCACAGAACATTGCAATTTGTGTATTTTAAATGTATATATTTTATGTGTATGTTTAACATCACTTTGTGCTGTTTTATTGAATTGCTAATCTGTGATACTGAAATAAATCAATCAAAACTGACAACAACCCTTCTTGAATCAGCGGAAGGAGGAGAATGACGTATTGTCAATCTCCAGGAAAGTATGGGATTGGACAAGGATCGAATTCGCGACCCTGGATCATCAGTCGGACCTGTACCGACTGCGCTACGTGCCCCTGGTCTACTGATAAATCACTCAGGGATATCACACAAGAGCAAAACAATAATCGCAACTGATTATTCACATAGAGAAATTGCATAAGAGCAAGGCTATTATTGCTACCGATAAATAACACTGTGTTTTCACATAAAAGCAAAACTTTATTTTTTACTGATTAATTATGCAAGTCCATCACTTTGAAACCATACTAAAAGTTCTGCTGAAATAACACATTAGAGCAAGACTGTAACTGTCTCTGATAAATCATAGAGATCTACCACCTTTGAACAATGCTATAAGTTATGCTGAATATTCACGCAGCGTCATCACAGTTGAGCAAGACTATAATTGCCACTGATAAATTATGCAGGGCTACGACCTTGGAACAATGCTATAACTTCTACTGATTTATCACGCAGTGTCATCACATAAGAGCAAGAATATAATTGCCACATAAATTATGCAATTCTACCACCTTGGAACAATACTATATGTTTTGCTTGTTTGTAAACATTGAAATGAAAACATTTGAGTGGCATATTCAGAAGTCAGGTGTAGTTTTGAAAACTATATGTTGACAGCATGGATAGCTCAGTATAAAAAAGAAGTACTTCCAAAGATAGATGAGAATCGTTGTAAACAAACACTGACGAGTTTACCTTTATTTGGGGTGTGCATGTAGTCCCAGTTTACAGTTATATTGAATCTACCACATATTACTGCATATGTGCGTGGCAGTGAATAATCATGCTTTACCTGTTTATAAGAAAAAATAGAATTGCCTCATTACTATGCATATTTGAAACTACAGTAGGTAGAGTCGCCCCAACAGAAAATCCATTTTTCCATTATGCGCAGGTTCGTCATTTCATTATATAATATTTTCATATGTATTCTTTAATCATGTTTTTTTTTTAAATTTTTATATTTATACAAAGTGTCCCTTAAATGGACATTAGCAAACACGAAAAACCCATGTGGGAGATGCTACGGAATGCATCAAATCAATAGGATATTGACTGTTTGCTGGTATTGACTGTTTGCTGTTATTAAAGCGATATTCAGAAACCAAAATGATTTGGAATAGGTTATGAATTATATTCAATCAATTGTTTCAATAAATAAATAAGTAAATAGACGAATGAAAATATATATAAAATCGAAAAAAAAACAAGGTACGGTGACGGGTTCGAACTCGCAACCTCCTTGACAGAGTGCAAGCGTTTCATCCAATGTGTATTTAACATTTTAAACATACTAAATACTGTCGTGCCAACCAAGAGAGACAGTGACGTCATGTTTTGTTTACAAAGTTATTAGGGACTTATTATCGATAGATCACCTGTGTATTAATCCTATCCTGTGGATAGGATTAATACGCACGTGATCTATCGATTCGTGCTAGATCAAGTGGTGTGTACAAGATAATGTTTGATTTAGCAATTGTAAACAAAACATGTCGTCACTGTCACTCTTGGTTGGCACGACAGTATATGTATTGTTCTAAAAATAGTGAGTTAAAAATAACTTTGTTATTGGTAAATATTATTGTAAATACAGTTTGTCAACAAAGACAGCGTAACGCTGTGGGGATTTTTTCTAGCTAGAATAAAAATGCGTTACTATTGTATACATTGAACTATAACCAATCATTTTAGCAATGCCACTGATCAGAATGTGCCAATCCGCCGATGGAACTTTGTCAATTTCATATGTGCCATATATGTCGTCAACAGTTGTTGAACGACGTGGCTAGTATGTTATGTGCATGAGTTGATGTTGATATATCGGATTTGTCAGGTGAAAAAGAGGTAATATATTATATTATAAACGATTAGGATATAACCTTGATATTGTGAGACAGCCTGTATACCTAGTTCTAAGTCCAATATCTGTTTATAGCAACGTTTTTCTCTTAAATTGTGCGATGGATTCTGACTCAATGACGTCATTAGTTAATACCCTTCATCGATTGGTTGGTACCTGAAATTCTTGACTTCTGAATGCTCACTGTGGCTCAGCAAGTGGTATTCTTTAGTTCTAACTGTCTGTGGTTCATGAGCACTTGTCTTGGTTTTATCACATTGATAAAATGTTCACCTCACTTCTATAGTAGCATTACAATCTACTTATTGCAGAACCACCTAGCCACGACATGTGATTTCCAACAATGTGGCATTTTTACTAGTGTAGACTCAGGTGAGCCTTTGCAGCCTCCTCTGAGCCTAGACAATCCAAAGGATGTTCAGTCAGTAGCTTAGGGTCATAGAATATTCAAGCGACAAGCAAAGGCTCTGATCAGTCTGCGCGTATGCGCAGGCTGGTCTGAGCCTTTGCTGGTCGCACATACCACATTGTTGGAAATCTCATGTCGTGACTCAATTTGTTTAGCTTTTTTTTGTAGTGTCCGTGGTTCTACAATAAGAAGATTGCAATGCTCCTATAGACGTGAGCTGAACATTTTTTGCGTTTTAAAACCAAAAGAATATATGGTAAGATATATCCAGTTAAGTACATTGGGCCACCTAGAGGCAATAGTTTCTGTCCGTTCTAAGGCAGTAGCTTCATTGTTAATTGAATATTTGTTTGTTGACGTTTTACATTTATTCTTGTTTTTGCTGTGTGATTATGTGTGCAGTTTCTAGTTAGGCGATCCCTCACGAGGTCAGAGAAAGCTAGGCGATTTTGTTTGCATATTGTGTCTTAAACCCATCTGTGGCATGGACAGTGGTCGCAAAGGGTGAAAGACTATTCCAGCATTGAATAGTTAGGAGGGGGATTTCTCATTGCATCACTGTATGTCTGGTGTCTACAATATTGACCAATAAGAGAAGAGCAGGGTCAAATACTTGCCTTATAAACAGATATTCCGCCGCAATGAATCTTCTGGAAGAGAAGCAAAGTGGACCGATCCTTATGAGCTTTTATAGCTAGAAATGGCCACATTCACTCATCGAGCATTTTGCCAACATTACTTGTGTTTTGCAATCTCCTGCAGGAACCTTTTATAAGTTTGGTTAATCTGAGTTTTAAAGTAAGGGTTCTTAATCAGTGCTGCATTCTCCAATTTAGGCCTAACGGAAATTCCCTGCAACTTCCTTAGTACAAAAAATCTTGCCGAGGAAACCAAATACAAAGATATTTTAGAGATGTGTTGACCCCAAATCATGTTATCAGTGATGGTTATACCAAGATGTTTGGCTGACTGAACATTTCCCAAGATTTGGCTGTTAAAGGGAATATATCTTCCGAAAGCTCTTACTTGCGTGTAATTTTTTCTGTATAAACAAAAATGCTTTTTTATCAAGGAGACGGATACCTTTGGGAACATTGTTGTATGAACAAGGACCTCTGACACTTTGATAGGGTATCTGCCTATTTTTCAGATGCTTCCCAAAACTCCCTATGCATAAGATATCACTGGTATCCTTTTGAATAGGACGCTTGATGTATTAGGAACGAATTAAGGTTAAATAAGACAGGCAGATCCCTATGACAAAACAGGAGACGCCAACAAAGGGGGTAGGGGTTCACCAAAACATTTAGAAATTAATTATTTTCATATGTAAGGGTATTAAATCATCAATACTCGATTACAAATCACAGTGAAAGTATTTTAAATTCCAAAATCTTGAGCATTTTAGTGATTATTTTTGCTGTTGTTTTTTTCTACTTAATGTTAAGAAATATTTTGAAGTGCAACTGTAGTCCATATTCAACCGTGATGACCATGTATTTACCTGGTGCAATATTATGCAGCAATGTAATATAACCATTCATCCATGCGTAAAGTACACCTAGTCAATGACCATGTAGTTTATGTGTATTGGATAGATACAGTATATGTGCAAAATAATCTACCAACTGAATTTAGTAAAAGGACAATTTTCATAATCTAAAGGAAAATATGCTAAAACTTTGTAATATTTCATGATTAATGTGTTATGAAAAGGAAGCTTACTTGTACTAATTATTTCATTATGCTGGAAAAAAAGATTTTCAAGAGAGCACACCAAAAAACCGAATGCTAATGTTCGGGCTCGCCCAGACGTCACATTTTGGGCTGTGGGATATCATTCCCCCTCCCCCGAGTCCCAACTAGCTTTTCACATATATTATGTAAAAAATGAGAACAAACTTACGTGCAAAAGAATTAGTTTGGACTCGGGGGGGGGGGGGGGATGATGTTTTAAAAATATTTTTCTATTTCCTATATGTATGATACAAAAAGTGAACATTTTAGCCCCAAAATAAAGCCGTACATTAATGGAAATAGGAAATCAAATGCAAAATCATAAAATAGAGACAAGCAGCGGGCTTATATAAGAAGATGGAAGCATTTGATCGACTTTGATTTTTATCAAAATTATAGGCAGCGGTACACTGTGATTCCCATTACCACTGTTAGAGGTCCTTTATACATTTCACATAGATCACTTTACGCCCCAACATACAGCTTTTGATCAATCCGTAGCAAGCTTATCAGTCTTTTAAGAGTTACTTCCTGGTTCGATACCGTTTGCAATATTGTGACACGCTGGGTGAGCTTTAGATAAAACCAGATACATGAACATGAACAACAATTATCCTACTACAATATTTAGAAGTATTTTCGCCTAAATGTATTATGTATTTGACTAACGTGTCTAAGTACTAAAAAGAACCTACCTGGTGATACGGGTTCGCCTTTGATCTGCTGTTTCTTGGCACTGGTTCTGTGTGTTTTTGAAGTCGCTCCGAACTTGGTAGCCCCGGGGAGGGGTGGTAGACGGCGCTGGTTCATCTGTCGAACTGGACTGGACATATATGTATCCGTTGCTATGGATACCTCTTTGATCACAGTAAATAGATGTCGCCTCACTACAGTTCTTTTATATTGAAGTCTTAATTAGTTCCAGGAATGGTCACTATTTTTTGTCTGAATTCCTTGATCAGGCATCAGGCCTTGTAGGCACCATTTTGACGTCATATTAACGAGGAAAAACCCGAGTCCTACACGTTAGGAGTTAGTATAACCTATATTTAGATGGTCACTGATTCACTATACCATATTTACCGACTTGAGTAGGGAATATATCGTAATGTGCAAGTTATACACTGGTATAGGCGGTATAAGATAGCTATACAGTAAAACCTGTGTAAAACGGCCACTCAGAAACAGACAAAACAAAGATCTTAATGACAAATGGTAGTCTAATGAAGGTCGAAAGTTTTGCAGAATGCTCCTCTTGGAGCATTCTGCAATACTTTTGACCTGCATTAAGCGGTATTTGGTCTTGATAACCGAATTTCTGTCTTTTAGAGAGTGGTCGCTTTACACAGGTTTTACTGTACCATGGTTGTCCACATTTACGGGAAATAATCGCTAAAGCTCATGTATTACCTCCACGTACAGTCGGACAGACCCAGGTAAAACTATTATTTATACCTGTACGGAGAGCCACGCCCTATTTGTTACCAGTTCAGCCATTCTTTAAAAGTGCATACGCAGCTATTCAATTGGCTTAAACAATAAAGACTCGGATGAAACTGGGCGGACGCACAGTCTCGCCTGAGCCTTCATTGGTTGCCTTGTGATTGGCACTTGTTTTTCATATATGCTGCTTCAGTGAGAAATGATGTTGAATAATGCATTTAAGGCAGTGCAGTACAATGTAGTGCAAGCCTTGATGAGACGCTGCATTTAAATATGTGGCATCGCATCAAGGTATGTCTTTGAGCGGTTACCGTGGCGATTGGCATAAACGTATTGATGATACTATTTTTCTGCTCATATGTCCAAGAAAAAATCCATGCTATTAATATATTTTAATATCCGTCTCTTTGATAAATTGGAAACAACACACTGCTTGATTAGCTTGAAAACGAGAAATTTAGCTTTGAAACTCCCCGGTGATTAATCCTTTAGCGTGCGCACAAAACACATCACAAATCAACTGATGACTTCCTTCAACCCTTAATATAACTAGATGAACTGGAATATATCCTGTTTTGAAAACGGTGTCGATCCAGATCAGCTGGCTTATAAGTAGCCAGCTGATCAGGATTCACACCGTGTTCCACTCTGCATGTAAATATACATATAGCGGGAATCCTGCGATTTATTTTGATGAAACTTGGAGAGGAATAAACATGTAATTCATGTTCATATGATATCCATGTTAGAAAAAAAAAGTTCATGTTAGAGCCACCTCATGGGCAACAATTTGTATGCAATTTGCGGACCAAAAATGCGTAGATCAGCCTGCGCATCCACGCAGGTCTGATCCACGCATTTTTTGTTGTTTGTCTAAATAGTATAATGCATATACATGTACATGTATTTAAACAATTGCTTGCTAAATTATGTTTTTAAGTTTCTATATACATGAAGTCAACTTGGCTGCCTCGAAGACAGGGTTGCCTTTAAATGGTTCTACTAGCTTGAGAAAAAAAAAGCTGCAACAATATTTATAGAAGATGTTAATGTGTTCGTTATCGTTCTACAATCCATACTTTTTCGACGTTTGGACCTTTAACACGCCGTACAAGAGTCTACTGTTCACAAATTAGTGGGTTCCCGCAATATCAGAAAAATCCGTTTTCCAGAATATTTTTCGCGATTCACACCTGTTCAACACATCAAAGCACTTATGCATCGTTAATGCATATTAAAAAAGCAATCGCAATGCACCAACTGTCACCTCGGGGTTCACTTGCTTCCAGAGACGAATGCAGCAATATTATGTAAATGGTATTGTGGTACTGATCGTGTTCTCGAGCATCAAAGGCTCAGGCAAGTCTGCGCAAATTCGCAGACTTGTCTGAGACTTCGCTGCTCGTATACACAAAGTATGGGTGTAGATAAAGACTCAGACCAAAATTTAGACCTCTAGCAAGCTAGGTTTGTCAGCATAGGCGTTTAAATGAGGCTTTTGCGCATATGCGATAATCACTAAAATCACATGTACAAGCCCAAGTATAATTGTTTATGCTTAATGGCGCGTGAGAGTGCATGGGGACTAACTCTCGTACAGACGCATGCACTATGCAATTGCTGTTTTCTTGCTGCATTTACGAATCGCATGCTCTACAAAAAAAAGTTGATTCAAAGATAGATGAGAATCGTTGTGAACAAAAAATATGAACTAGTCCAGGTAATGGGTGATTTTTAGGTAATGGGTGATTTTTACAGGGACATATCTTTAACTACCTCCAACTGCAGTATTACATTTACCGTTATTTGCATATTTCAATGTAAAAGAGTATAGTCCTATTATTATGCATCTTTGAAACAACAGGGAGCGCAGTGGCTCAGTGATAGAGTGCTTGACTCGAGACTGAGGGGCCGCGGGTTCGAGCCTCACCGGCGTCACTGCGTTGTTGTCCTTGAGCAAGACACATTTATCCTAGCTTAGTACTGGCTCAATCCAGGAAGACCCGTCCCTTTTTAACTGAAAGATTGCTGATGGGACGTAAACAATCAAATCAAACAAACAAACAAATCTTTGAAACAACAGTACATATATATATATATATATATATATATATATATATATATATATATATATATATATATATATATATATATATATATATATACTCCAGCACAGAACATGATATTACAATTGAAGCCTAGAGATACTTTCTTGAATGATTATCTCTTGAGCAAATATGGACACATATAGAATTCTGTTCAGAAATCCATTTTACTTTATTCCGTTCAAACCGAATACCACTTTGGCGGATTACGATTACGTTGAGATTTTGAGTATGTGTTGAATACGCATCTATAGAACACATGTTTACATGACCACATACCGCATAGAAAGATCTACGTTTCCAAATATTCCTCAAATGTACATGTACGAACGAATAACTAACCGTACTTCACCTAAATTCCCGGCCACTCTTTATCATGATTTCTCAACGAAATCTTTCAGTTAAACGTATGCTATTTCAGAAACACACCTGTCAAATGGCAAAACAGTTTTAACCCCAGATCAAACTGCTCCAAGGAGCAGTTTGATCAGGGTTTATACTGATTGCTCCTGTATAACTGATCGGATATTCAGTTAAAGTTTAATACAATTTAATTTATACGCGTATGTGAAGGAACAAGTTCAGTGTTTTCTATTTTCTAACTGTAACGTCTTTTCAAGTTGTGTACCAAAGGATACTTTTAAACTTGTGAAAATTATCTCATGCGTGTACCACTTGTTACAAATTAATTTTAGGACAAAAAGTAATCCATTTACTTATCCATGTCACGTATCCTATTCCTCATCATATAGTTTAATATAAGACATACAGTCGGGGATTTATCCACACGCCGTCATTATTGGGTCAATACAACGTTTTAATACACTACTCAGGGTTTCCCCTGAGACAATCACCAAAAAGTTTTGGGTGGTGTTTTTTTAACCATTTAAATTCTTTATGTCTCCTCTTTTAATAGTCTAGTCATATACGAGGGTTGTCCCAGTAAATCGTTGACTTTGTTATAACACGAGACTGTGTATCAGAAATTCTGTGATTTTTATTTTATCATGTGTTAATGTACATCTAGAAAACATTTTGTACAAATATGGATGGAATCACAGTCTAGACAACAAATTTATATGCATTTTCATGAAGAGGGGTTGGTGACCCCGGCTCATGTCAAAATTTTTGTAATGTAATTCATCTAGCCTAAATATTACTGTACATTAAATTATATTTCGCAGTTGTATTTCATAAAATGCATTACCATTGGAATAAGTGAATATTCAAGGTATACTATTGAAAATTTGAAACGTTACCTGTCATCGGCATTGGTTTTATAGAAGATTTATCAAACCTTCTACATTTAATTTATCAGAAAATGCTAACGTTTTAAGAACGGTGAGGCGCATAAATGAGTCTTTCAATATGTTTTTTGATAATTTAAGACATTCAAATCACGTTCTTTTGTGTTAGATAACTGGCAAAAAAGTCACTAGTATTGCTAAACTTTTTATGCAAAATTAGTTTAGAAAACAATAAAAGAAACAAGTTCATTTTCGTCATTTTTACTGGACACATGCTATTTTGCTGTCAGTTGCTTTAATGGTTAATATGTTGTATCGTATGAAATCTAACTGATCACGACTGTTTGTTTGCTAATTATACATAAACAAAATATTAAGTCATTACTAGAACCAGGAAGACTTCCTTAACAAATGGATGACAATATTTGACACCATTTAAGCTTATATAAAGAGAGTTTACCACCCCTCTCTGAAAATATAGCAAATAATAGGCGACGTGCGCCGGTCACGCCGATAAACCGTCAAGAAAAGGTCCATAACTTGGTTATCTAAGCTGTGATTCAACCCAAATTTGTACAAAATGTTTCCCCAATGTGTATGAACGCATCACACAAATGTTATACAATTCCTTGTACACAGACTCGTGATATAAGAAAAGTCCACAACTTACTAGGACAGCCCTCGTATTTGCATTCTAGTCTAGTCGTATTTTTCTCTCATTTAAATTGATGTTTTTTTTCAATTTATGATTGAAGTTTTGAACACCAACGGATAGGCTTCTAATTTACTTTAAAACTCATTTGTTAAATTGGTCTTACTAATGCACCACTAAACCCTCACAAAACTGCATTGGACCCGTCCCCATATAAATGAAACTAAGAAAAGATTAATGTAATGCGGTGACGGTGGTTTTAATTTCCCTGACTGACTAATGCGACCGTCATTAAATTTCGAAAACAAGATATATAAACCATATTCCTTTACATCCTTACTGTGCCGTTAGAAACTGAACCTTATTATAGGTGCATGTACATACACGATGCTTCCTTTAATGTCTTTATAGAAATGGCGAAGCTCTGGATACTAAATAAATACCAAATAAAAATGAAAATTATCATTATTTTCAGAGGTATTATTGGTGCGCATCTTGCATATATTAAAAACACATATTTGTTTTGTCAGCTGGCATATGCGCATGCATTGTTTTAAGTTGGACTCGGGCCTACACATTTGAGACCCACCATCAGAAAACCCTGATTATGTCATGTGCGAACAATAATTGCGCAGACCAGACTGCGCATATAACAAGTCTGATCAGCGCAGTTGTTTTCGTTGCCTGTAGATCGTATTAGCTGCTCTTGCTAAATACAAAATTTCAAAAATCTAAATAGTCTCAGTACATGTAGCTGAGCAGATGGGTTGGAGTATTAGCTGGTCGGTGACGCCTGAAACCGTTTTCTCAGGACTTTGGCTCATTTTACATAAGGGTTAATATAGGGTTACATCATGTCTGAGTTACACAAATGGGTTCGTGTTAAGATATGTTATTTTGTTATTTTTCAATGCTTTGAAACAATGTTCATTAAGGTAGTATGATGGATTTCGTTGATAGTATGATATCATCACAATAGAAGAGATGGCTAAGTTAAAATCGGCTGTTTTTGACATATCAGCCTAGCATTTATCAAAATGTGACATTATGACATATCATCCTAGCATAGAGTAGAATGTCACGCCGACATTATGATGGGACTGACCAGGTAATGCAATGTCCACTATTAAGGAAATACAATGCGAATATTTCATTTGTAACCTAAATAAACCTTTAAAAATGGTACCAATTTAGATACCTGTCCTCGGTAAATCTGGCAGGATTCCACCAGCGGACAGCGAATGTCCACCACCTAAGATATACAACATGAAAACATCGTCTCTTACAGAACAGCAAATAAATTTGTTATATGTCTCCAATAAAAGACCTCCTCTGATTGGCAGAAGGTTGTGACAGATCTTGATGTTTACCACTGATGAGCTAAGTTTAGCCAACGACAGGTTAACATTAAGTTTTTCACTGCTACCTGACAGCTAAAAATAGATATTGGAATAACTGACCCAAGAGATAGCACAATTTCTTATGTATATTATATAGGTCAATATTTTGAACTAAGGATTTGTTTTTATTATGAGAGCGATACTTTAAAAATGCAATTCGTATCAGGGTTTCAGAAACTTGAAACAGGGGAACAAAGACAATATTTGGGAACAGGGAGCATAAGAAAACAAATTTTCTATTGTTTGGGAACAGTGGAACAAGCCAATTTATTTCAGGGGAACAAGGAAACAGGTACCCCCTCCCCTGGGAGGGCCTCAATATATAGTTAGATTTGCTCTCCTATACAATTGCTATCCCACTCGCGGACAATGTATAAAAATGGCGTTTCGCTGTTTGGTCGATTGTGGCCCGCATTTATATACCTACTGGGTAGCTCCTCATAGATGACACAGCAAAGAGTATGATCGGATAATGCGGATGCCAAGGGTAATATTTGAGCTTTCGCCGGGCGCACCTGCCACTTTATTCGGCGGGGGGGGGGGGGGGGGGTGTCATGAAGCGGCTGAAGTATTCTAAACGCGGAAAAAGAATTGATCTCTTAAATTTCTTATTAATGAAATAATTGAAACGCATCTTTTGAGATCTGGTAACATTCTCATTGACTATGTCACGAAAGAAAATGATTATTTGAACCGGTATCAATTTGAACCAACTTTTGCCTTCTTTTGGCAAATCCGAAGTTTGAAACTGTGCCTTATTCCTTGTATGATCTTAGAATAAACGAAGATTACCCTCTACTTTCGCAATCCCTGCTCTTCATCTGTTTTAGTCTGGTGGTCCAATCTCATTTTTTCAGACATGGGAGGCCGGCTTGTTAATGGATGCAGACAATGTTATTCTGCTTACCCAAAGTCTGAGTAACAGAGCTGGGCTTGTCTGCAGAGTCGCAATTGATTGTTTAGGTCAAGACAGAGGTCAAAGGTCATGGAGTGCAAAATGTGCTTAATTTGTTATTTTTCATGCAATTATTGTTTTTAACCTTAAAAAGACCAGGCATGTGCTAATTTTAATGTGAATTTCTACTTATGCTTGGCCTGTCTGCTGATTGGCAATTGGTAAATAAGGTAAGGACGGAGGTCAAAGGTCATGGAGTGCAAAACCTGCTTAATATCTTAAATTCTAAACAATAATTGATTTTAAGCTAAGATAAGATCAGGTACATGATCATTTTAATGTGTATCTGTACTAATAAGATTATAAAAATATTGTGCTTTATTTCAGCAACCAAAATTAATTAAAATAAGAATCAAAGTACTGAAAGTATTGAAGCATTCTTGATAAAAGCTGAAAAGAGCATCACTTTCTCCATGTAATGAGCCTAAAGTAATTAATTTTCGATTTGAAATATATGCTTTTACCAGCCAGTAGTTTTAATATCATGGTTCTTTTCAGGTTCCTTAGAATATTGACCTAATATTCTTTGCAAAGCTTGAGACTGATGTAATTTTAGTAAACTGCAATTGTCAATTGACATATTCAAATCCAAAGTACACCAACTTATAAACCTAAGCATCACTGCTTACAATTTATTCCACTGCACATACAACCCTTTGAAATATGAGCTATTGCCTGACAAAATCAGCCTTGACATTCAACCAGTCTAACCAGAATCTTTACTGAAGGTACGATGAAAGCTTAGAAGGCCATTGGATATCTACTAAGTGCACAGAGAGGATGTTTAATAGACTAAGTAGATGCCCAGACTGATCTGCATTTTCACTGAGTGCATAGCCTATCTCATTAGTTTAATCAAACAGAAGCCACATATTTAAACAGTCCCTTTAACATAATTTCATTGTACATTATATGAGTTTGAGCACACACTGTCCACACAAGAACATGCAGGTGTACAGGTCATCATTCCTGGAGACATTTACATATCTTGATTGAACATCACAAAGTACATCCACAGGAATTGATCAAACAGAGGCTTTAGTTGTCGACCATCTTCATATCTCTGCCACCCATTCTGAATAGGTGAATTTAGCTGCTGTCTTGAAATTAAAGAAGACAATCATCAGACTTTAGCCTTGTAATGGGCTCTACGAATATGTTGAACCATTTTTTGGCTCTAAGATCCCTTGACGAACAGTCGAGAGTGATGCTCATTTATGAATATGATATCAGAGCTTTCTGAGACAAATGCTTAGCACCTAATAAAGTTTCTTCTGCTAGAATGCCAGCACCTAAATTCTTGAGTTCTGAATAAATCTCAATCACCTTCCATGATTTCTGTATGTGATATACTTTGAAATGACTGACAGTGTCACGCTAGCACAATACTTCTGTACATATTCTCGCATTGTATTCAAATTACGTATTTGATCTACTTTAATGAAACAGACTTGATGTTATAGCTGTGAAAATAGTTTAAGCCCTCCAGTAATATGTGTTGTACTGACCATTCAAAGGCGGTACTTCTTTTGTGGATCATTTTTGTTGTTTGTGTTTCGTGTTTGTCATGTTTTCTTGTCTGTTAGCTGTAGCCTTGTGGTCACCTGCTGGGAAAAAGCTGATCTCTTGGCTCTCTTGTGTGTGATGTTTTATTGCGATTTTGTTACTTTATCATGTGGTGTCCTGTGTCAGGTGCGGTGCTTGATTGTATCAATTTCGGATCATTGCCTTCTTTTTTACTTTTGAAACTACCTGTTTGCAGGCCATTCCTTAGCACAATTCTCTTAAAAAGGATGTTAATAGTACCGGTCCCAATAGCCTAGTGGTTAAGGCATCCGCTTCAGGAGCAGAAGGTCGAAGGTTCGAATCTCAGCGGCAGTGGGGTTTATTCTGATATGGCCATTTGGTGAGCCACCAGCTAGTTAAACGAATGGTTACCAATTCCTAGCCTGCCTGGTGCCTGACAAAAGGATGGAATTTGGGAAGTAAATAGTGAATGTGACAAGTTGAAGTGTCTCATAAGTCAGAAATGACTGGGCCTTTCAATATGGTTGACACTATACTAAACAAACACTTTACTTTTGTACACGCACATCTGTGTTCTTGCAACAGATGCAAAACCGTTCATACCCTACATCTGATGTGGCTTTTGGGTGCTATTTAACCCTTGTGCTGGCTTCTTTATGTTATGGCTTAACGGAGTAAAAATTGTGCCTTATGCCTGATGCAACTTTTGTCAGTTCCGTATCTCCACATACATCCAAGAAGTAGTAGTATGAGTATGACCCCTATCATACACTGCCGACCAACCCTAAGCATCATGAGAAGAGACACAGACCACTTACAGCCACATAACAGCAAGACGGCATTTAACATATAGCAACCAACTCTTTCATCTTTAGAGATATGATTGCAAAACTAATGAGTATGTACAGCATAATAAAACAAGGACCAAACACAAATCCCTACAAACAATGGGAGCAACAATAAAGAATGGACAGCAGCCAAAGCCACATGGTGGCTTTAAGGCATTATATTGGCACCAAATATTTGGCATGGATTCAGCTGTTGTTACAACACTTAAGTGTTTAGCTCACATGGAGGCTTCCTAACTTATGCACTACATCATCACAAAAAACGATACAATTTATTCGAATTAACATGCTTCAACGAAACAAAGAAAAAGACTCATGACTCACAGTCAGTCAGAGTTAAGAAAATCGCAAGTTGAGCCACAGTGGACCATTACTTCATTAGATAAGAATGCGTCAAGATTGGCCTTATTGTATGAAATGCTCCCAAGTTTTCAGAAAGGGGCATCTCTGTTTTTGATCAGATGATGTATTGATCTCAGGCTTCCAGATCTACATTAGTTGCACCTTTCATGGAATGGTTCTGGTATGTATCAAAGCAAACATTTTCTTTGGTTCAATATTTCTACTTGTAGCTTCAGTGAAGTCGTATGCGAAATCGCCAAAAGCGTTTGCTTTGGTCTTTCTACAAACTGTGTGCATCAGTGCTTGACCTTCAATTATTGTTATTATGAGATACCCTCAGCTTCCAAAATAGTAGCCATGTCTGATTTACTGTCACAGGGAAGGAGTTTTCTGCCAGCATCAGCAATAAACAGAGAGGTATTTGAAAGTTAATGACATGCATTCTTTTTTAAGCTTTTATCACGACGAGCTTCCTTGCTGACTGAACGTCGTTCCAAAAGTTCATGGCAAACCTTTATTCTCCGATGTCTGCAAAGTCACTTCGTTAGTTGTTATATTGAAGAGAGAGTATGAGATCCATTCTGTTTGATGGAATCATGAAACCTTTCCAGATTCTGCATCAGTCTGATCTTTCAAAATCATTTATATGTTCACTTCCCCACACAAGAGATCTGAGTAATACTGCTGATATTTCATCAGCAACAACACCAACCTTAGTCAGATTTTGACGCATTTACATGATCAGGTAGTTCCATAATATTGTTAAAGTCATGTTCATCACCATTTAGGCATGCAGGGCTTGACTCTCTTGCTTCCCATATAGTGTACTCCCTATTAGGATGCCAAACATTTTATAAGTGCTTACTATGTTGTAGGCAAAACATCATGCATCACGAGTAATGCCATCCTTTGTAATTGGTGCGAGCCACCAACAGTTTTACATATCTTTTTGGTATTCTCAAGGGTTTGGTCTGTTGACAACTGATTAAAGTTATGCTTACATATTTTAACTTTGTCTGTCATGAATTGTTAATGTACACCGAATGGCTTGTTTTGTTATAGCATTTCAATAGAATAACTAGCACCTGAAAAACGATACAATACTTGTACGGGCATAACAAACATATTCACCCTACATCCACTCAT